>OX387430.1:13291459-13793959 GCA_947563755.1 Lochmaea crataegi
AAAAAATGCTAAAAATTCGTAAAGAGGGGTTTTTTGGCCAAAAAATCGACTGGCACAATCAGTTTTATGATAAAATCATTATTTCGCCTTCAAATAGAGTCATGATATTTTCGAAAATCCACTTTTCAAAACAAAAATTACTCATAACTCGACAAATAGGAAAGATAGAACGTTCTAGTCTTCACCAATCGATAGAGGGGACAATTTTACATAGTTCAGTGTATTTTGAGTCCATATTTCGAAGGATTATGGGAGTTAGAAAAAATCAATTTGTATCGCAAAATATTTCCATAGCTACCCCCTTTGTTCTAAATTTTCGACAAAAAAATTATAAAAAATGCTAGAAATTCGTAAAGAGGGGTTTTTTGGCCAAAAAATCGACTGGCACAATCAGTTTTGTGATAAAATCATTATTTCGCCTTCAAATAGAGTCATGAAATTTTCGAAAATCCACTTTTCGAAACAAAAAATACTCATAACTCGACAAATAGGAAAGGTAGAACGTTCTAGTCTTCACCAATCGATAGAGGGGACAATTTTACATATTTCAGTGAATTTTGAGTCTATATTTCCGAGGATTATGGGAGTTAGAAAAAATCAATTTGTATCGCAAAATATTTCCATAGCTACCCCCTTTGTTCTAAATTTTCGACAAAAAAATTATAAAAAATGCCGAAAATTCGTAAAGAGGGGTTTTTTGGCCAAAAAATCGACTGGCACAATGAGTTTTGTGATAAAATCATTATTTCGCCTTCAAATAGAGTCATGATATTTTCGAAAATCCACTTTTCGAAACAAAAATTACTCATAACTCGACAAATAGGAAAGATAGAACGTTCTAGTCTTCACCAATCGATAGAGGGGACAATTTTACATATTTTAGTGAATTTTGAGTCCATATTTCCAAGGATTATGGGAGTTAGAAAAAATCAATTTGTATCGCAAAATATTTCCATAGCTACCCCCTTTGTTCTAAATTTTCGACAAAAAAATTATAAAAAATGCTAAAAATTCGTAAAGAGGGGTTTTTCTGGCCAAAAAATCGACTGGCACAATCACTTTTGTGATAAAATCATTATTTCGCCTTCAAATAGAGTCATGAAATTTTCGAAAATCCACTTTTCAAAACAAAAAATACTCATAACTCGACAAATAGGAAAGATAGAACGTTCTAGTCTTCACCAATCGATAGAAGGGACAATTTTACATATTTTAGTGAATTTTGAGTCTATATTGCCAAAGATTAAGGGAGTTAGAAAAAAGCAATTTGTTTCTCAAAATATTTCCATTTTCGACAAAAAAATTATAAAAAATGCTAAAAATTCTTAAAGAGGGGTTTTTTTGGCCAAAAAATCGACTGTCACAATCAGTTTTGTGATAAAATCATCATTTCGCCTTCAAATAGAGTCATGAAATTTTCGAAAATCCACTTTTCGAAACAAAAAATACTCATAACTCGACAAATAGGAAAGATAGAACGTTCTAGTCTTCACCAATCGATAGAGGGGACAATTTTACATATTTTAGTGAATTTTGAGTCCATATTTCCGAGGATTATGGAAGTTAGAAAAAATCAATTTGTATCGCAAAATATTTCCATAGCCTACCCCCTTTGTTCTAAATTTTCGACAAAAAAATTATAAAAAATGCTGAAAATTCGTAAAGAGGGGTTTTTTTGGCCGGAAAATCGACTGGCACAATCAGTTTTGTGATAAAATCATTATTTCGCCTTCAAATAGAGTCATGATATTTTCGAAAATCCACTTTTCAAAACAAAAAATACTTATAACTCGACAAATAGGAAAGATAGAACGTTCTAGTTTTCACCAATCGATAGAGGGGACAATTTTACATATTTTAGTGGATTTTGAGTCCATATTTCCAAGGATTATGGGAGTTAGAAAAAATCAATTTGTATCGCAAAATATTTCCATAGCTACCTCCTTTGTTCTAAATTTTCGACAAAAAAATTATAAAAAATGCTAAAAATTCGTGAAGAGGGGTTTTTTTGGCCAAAAAATCGACTGGCACAATCAGTTTTGTGATAAAATCATTATTTCGCCTTCAAATAGAGTCATGAAATTTTCGAAAATCCACTTTTCGAAACAAAAAATACTCATAACTCGACAAATAGGAAAGATAGAACGTTCTAGTCTTCACCAATCGATAGAGGGGACAATTTTACATATTTGAGTGAATTTTGAGTCCATATTCTCGAGGATTATGGGAGTTAGAAGAAATCAATTTGTATCGCAAAATATTTCCATAGCTACACCCTTTGTTCTAAATTTTCGACAAAAAAATTATAAAAAATGCTAAAAATTCGTAAAGAGGTTTTTTTTTGGCCAAAAAATCGACTGGCACAATCAGTTTTGTGATAAAATCATTATTTCGCCCTCAAATAGAGTCATGAAATTTTCGAAAATCCACTTTTCAAAACAAAAAATACTCATAACTCGATAAATAGGAAAGATAGAACGTTCTAGTCTTCACCAATCGATAGAAGGGACAATTTTACATATTTTAGTGAATTTTGAGTCCATATTTCCAAGGATTATGGGAGTTAGAAAAAATCAATTTGTATCGCAAAATATTTCCATAGCTACCCCCTTTGTTCTAAATTTTCGACAAAAAAATTATAAAAAATGCTAAAAATTCGTAAAGAGGGGTTTTTCTGGCCAAAAAATCGACTGGCACAATGAGTTTTGTGATAAAATCATTATTTCGCCTTCAAATAGAGTCATGATATTTTCGAAAATCCACTTTTCGAAACAAAAATTACTCATAACTCGACAAATAGGAAAGATAGAACGTTCTAGTCTTCACCAATCGATAGAGGGGACAATTTTACATATTTTAGTGAATTTTGAGTCCATATTTCCAAGGATTATGGGAGTTAGAAAAAATCAATTTGTATCGCAAAATATTTCCATAGCTACCCCCTTTGTTCTAAATTTTCGACAAAAAAATTATAAAAAATGCTAAAAATTCGTAAAGAGGGGTTTTTTTGGCCAAAAAATCGACTGGCACAATCAGTTTTGTGATAAAATCATTATTTCGCCTTCAAATAGAGTCATGATATTTTCGAAAATCCACTTTTCAAAACAAAAAATACTTATAACTCGACAAATAGGAAAGATAGAACGTTCTAGTTTTCACCAATCGATAGAGGGGACAATTCTACATATTTAAGTGAATTTTGAGTCCATATTTCCAAGGATTATGGGAGTTACAAAAAATCAATTTGTATCGCAAAATATTTCCATAGCTACCCCCTTTGTTCTAAATTTTCGACAAAAAAATTATAAAAAATGCTAAAATTCGTAAAGAGGGGTTTTTTTGGCCAAAAAATCGACTGGCACAATCAGTTTTGTAATAAAATCATTATTTCGCCTTCAAATAGAGTCATGAAATTTTCGAAAATCCACTTTTCGAAACAAAAAATACTCATAACTCGACAAATAGGAAAGATAAAACGTTCTAGTCTTCACCAATCGATAGAGGGGACAATTTTACATATTTGAGTGAATTTTGAGTCCATATTCTCAAGGATTATGGGAGTTAGAAGAAATCAATTTGTATCGCAAAATATTTCCATAGCTACACCCTTTGTTCTAAATTTTCGACAAAAAAATTATAAAAAATGCTAAAAATTCGTAAAGAGGGGTTTTTTTGGCCAAAAAATCGACTGGCACAATCAGTTTTGTGATAAAATCATTATTTCGCCCTCAAATAGAGTCATGAAATTTTCGAAAATCCACTTTTCAAAACAAAAAATACTCATAACTCGATAAATAGGAAAGAAAGAACGTTCTAGTCTTCACCAATCGATAGAAGGGACAATTTTACATATTTTAGTGAATCTTGAGTCTAGATTGCCAAAGATTAAGGGAGTTAGAAAAAAGCAATTTGTTTCTCAAAATATTTCCATACCCTTTGTTCTAAATTTTCGACAAAAAATTTTAAAAAATGCTTAAAATTCGTAAAGAGGGGTTTTTTGGACCGGAAAATCGACTGGCAAATCTTGACAATTTTTTTAAGTCTTAAACTTCAAAATATTTTCGTAAGTTCCAAATTGTCAATCTTTTTAAAGGCGTGAGTTAGGGAAAAAATTAGTTAAATATAATAGTTCTTGATCACGATGTTTGTTGAAACTCTATTTTTAAAGTTTCGGTAGCGATCCAGCTGCCGTTATCAAGAATAATGAAAAATAATAAATTTTCGAATCATCGAAAATTGATTATTTTCGATCAATCGATTATTTTCGATTATCGATTTTTTTCGATTAATCGATTTTTTTCGATTAATCGATTTTTTTCAATTATTCGATTTTTTTCGATTAATCGATTTTTTTTTATTAATCTATTTTTTTCGATTAATCGATTATTTTAGATTAATCGATTATTTTCGATTAATCGATTTTTTTCGATTACTCAATTAATCGATTTACATCGATTAATCGAAAATAATCGATTATTTTATATAATCGATAATCGATTATGTTTTTTGATAATCGCCCAGCCCTAATTTTGAGTCGATATTGCCAAGGATTATGGAAGTTAGAAAAAATCAATTTGTATGGCAAAATATTTCCATACCTACCCCTTTGTTCTAAATTTTCGACAAAAAAAAATAAAAAATGCTTAAAATTCGTAAAGAGGGGTTTTTGCGCCGGAAAATCGACTGGCACAATCAGTTTTGTGATAAAATCATTATTTCGCATTCAAATAGAGTCATGAAATTTTCGAAAATCCACTTTTCAAAAAAAAAATACTCATAACTCGACAAATGGGAAACATAGAACGTTCTAGTCTTCACCAATCGATACAGGGGACAATTTTACATATTTGAGTGAATTTTGAGTCCATATTTCCAAGGATTAAGGGAGTTAGAAAAAAGCAATTTGATTCGCAAAATATTTCCATACCTACCTCCTTTGTTCTAAATTTTCGACAAAAAAATTATAAAAAATGCTAAAAATTCGTAAAGAGGGGTTTTTTTGGCCAAAAAATCGACTGGCACAATCAGTTTTGTGATAAAATCATTATTTCGCCTTCAAATGGAGCCATGATATTTTCGAAAATCCACTTTTCAAAACAAAAATACTTATAACTCGACAAATAGGAAAGATAGAACGTTCTAGTTTTCACCAATCGATAGAGGGGACAATTTTACATATTTTAGTGAATTTTGAGTCCATATTTCCAAGGATTATGGGAGTTAGAAAAAATCAATTTGTATCGCAAAATATTTCCATAGCTACCTCCTTTGTTCTAAATTTTCGACAAAAAAATTATAAAAAATGCTAAAAATTCGTAAAGAGGGGTTTTTTTGGCCAAAAAATCGACTGGCACAATCAGTTTTGTGATAAAATCATTATTTCGCCTTCAAATGGAGCCATGATATTTTCGAAAATCCACTTTTCAAAACAAAAATACTCATAACTCGACAAATAGGAAAGATAGAACGTTCTAGTCTTCACCAATCGATAGAGGGGACAATTTTACATATTTTAGTGAATTTTGAGTCTATATTTCCAAGGATTATGGGAGTTAGAAAAAATCAATTTGTATCGCAAAATATTTCCATAGCTACCCCCTTTGTTCTAAATTTTCGACCAAAAAATTATAAGAAATGCTAAAAGGTCGTAAAGAGGGGTTCTTTTGGCCAAAAAATCGACTGGCACAATCAGTTTTGTGATAAAATCATTATTTCGCCTTCAAATAGAGTCATGAAATTTTCGAAAATCCACTTTTCAAAACAAAAAATACTTATAACTCGACAAATAGGAAAGATAGAACGTTCTAGTTTTCACCAATCGATAGAGGGGACAATTTTACATATTTTAGTGAATTTTGAGTCCATATTTCCAAGGATTATGGGAGTTAGAAAAAATCAATTTGTATCGCAAAATATTTCCATAGCTACCTCCTTTGTTCTAAATTTTCGACAAAAAAATTATAAAAAATGCTAAAAATTCGTTAAGAGGGGTTTTTTTGGCCAAAAAATCGACTGGCACAATCAGTTTTGTGATAAAATCATTATTTCGCCTTCAAATGGAGCCATGATATTTTCGAAAATCCACTTTTCAAAACAAAAATACTCATAACTCGACAAATAGGAAAGATAGAACGTTCTAGTTTTCACCAATCGATAGAGGGGACAATTCTACATATTTAAGTGAATTTTGAGTCCATATTTCCAAGGATTATGGGAGTTACAAAAAATCAATTTGTATCGCAAAATATTTCCATAGCTACCCCCTTTGTTCTAAATTTTCGACAAAAAAATTATAAAAAATGCTAAAAATTCGTGAAGAGGGGTTTTTTTGGCCAAAAAATCGACTGGCACAATCAGTTTTGTGATAAAATCATTATTTCGCCTTCAAATAGAGTCATGAAATTTTCGAAAATCCACTTTTCGAAAAAAAAATACTCATAACTCGACAAATAGGAAAGATAGAACGTTCTAGTCTTCACCAATCGATAGAGGGGACAATTTTACATATTTGAGTGAATTTTGAGTCCATATTCTCAAGGATTATGGGAGTTAGAAGAAATCAATTTGTATCGCAAAATATTTCCATAGCTACACCCTTTGTTCTAAA
This sequence comes from Lochmaea crataegi, assembly GCA_947563755.1. Taxonomy (NCBI): domain Eukaryota; kingdom Metazoa; phylum Arthropoda; class Insecta; order Coleoptera; family Chrysomelidae; genus Lochmaea; species Lochmaea crataegi. Next base: position 13,298,067 of record OX387430.1, read on the forward strand.
TTTTCGACAAGAAAATTATAAAAAATGCTAAAAATTCGTAAAGAGGGGTTTTTTGGCCAAAAAATCGACTGGCACAATCAGTTTTATGATAAAATCATTATTTCGCCTTCAAATAGAGTCATGATATTTTCGAAAATCCACTTTTCAAAACAAAAATTACTCATAACTCGACAAATAGGAAAGATAGAACGTTCTAGTCTTCACCAATCGATAGAGGGGACAATTTTACATAGTTCAGTGTATTTTGAGTCCATATTTCGAAGGATTATGGGAGTTAGAAAAAATCAATTTGTATCGCAAAATATTTCCATAGCAACCCCCTTTGTTCTAAATTTTCGACAAAAAAATTATAAAAAATGCTAGAAATTCGTAAATAGGGGTTTTTTGGCCAAAAAATCGACTGGCACAATCAGTTTCGTGATAAAATCATTATTTCGCCTTCAAATAGAGTCATGAAATTTTCGAAAATCCACTTTTCGAAACAAAAAATACTCATAACTCGACAAATAGGAAAGGTAGAACGTTCTAGTCTTCACCAATCGATAGAGGGGACAATTTTACATATTTCAGTGAATTTTGAGTCTATATTTCCGAGGATTATGGGAGTTAGAAAAAATCAATTTGTATCGCAAAATATTTCCATAGCTACCCCCTTTGTTCTAAATTTTCGACAAAAAAATTATAAAAAATGCCGAAAATTCGTAAAGAGGGGTTTTTTGGCCAAAAAATCGACTGGCACAATGAGTTTTGTGATAAAATCATTATTTCGCCTTCAAATAGAGTCATGATATTTTCGAAAATCCACTTTTCGAAACAAAAATTACTCATAACTCGACAAATAGGAAAGATAAAACGTTCTAGTCTTCACCAATCGATAGAGGGGACAATTTTACATATTTTAGTGAATTTTGAGTCCATATTTCCAAGGATTATGGGAGTTAGAAAAAATCAATTTGTATCGCAAAATATTTCCATAGCTACCCCCTTTGTTCTAAATTTTCGACAAAAAAATTATAAAAAATGCTAAAAATTCGTAAAGAGGGGTTTTTCTGGCCAAAAAATCGACTGGCACAATCAGTTTTGTGATAAAATCATTATTTCGCCTTCAAATAGAGTCATGAAATTTTCGAAAATCCACTTTTCAAAACAAAAAATACTCATAACTCGACAAATAGGAAAGATAGAACGTTCTAGTCTTCACCAATCGATAGAAGGGACAATTTTACATATTTTAGTGAATTTTGAGTCTATATTGCCAAAGATTAAGGGAGTTAGAAAAAAGCAGTTTGTTTCTCAAAATATTTCCATAGCTACCCCCTTTGTTCTAAATTTTCGACAAAAAAATTATAAAAAATGCTAAAAATTCTTAAAGAGGGGTTTTTTTGGCCAAAAAATCGACTGTCACAATCAGTTTTGTGATAAAATCATTATTTCGCCTTCAAATAGAGTCATGAAATTTTCGAAAATCCACTTTTCGAAACAAAAAATACTCATAACTCGACAAATAGGAAAGATAGAACGTTCTAGTCTTCACCAATCGATAGAGGGGACAATTTTACATATTTTAGTGAATTTTGAGTCCATATTTCCGAGGATTATGGAAGTTAGAAAAAATCAATTTGTATCGCAAAATATTTCCATAGCTACCTCCTTTGTTCTAAATTTTCGACAAAAAAATTATAAAAAATGCTAAAAATTCGTAAAGAGGGGTTTTTCTGGCCAAAAAATCGACTGGCACAATCAGTTTTGTGATAAAATCATTATTTCGCCTTCAAATGGAGCCATGATATTTTCGAAAATCCACTTTTCAAAATAAAAATACTCATAACTCGACAAATAGGAAAGATAGAACGTTCTAGTCTTCACCAATCGATAGAGGGGACAATTCTACATATTTATGTGAATTTTGAGTCCATATTTCCAAGGATTATGGGAGTTACAAAAAATCAATTTGTATCGCAAAATATTTCCATAGCTACCCCCTTTGTTCTAAATTTTCGACAAAAAAATTATAAAAAATGCTAAAAATTCGTGAAGAGGGGTTTTTTTGGCCAAAAAATCGACTGGCACAATCAGTTTTGTGATAAAATCATTATTTCGCCTTCAAATAGAGTCATGAAATTTTCGAAAATCCACTTTTCGAAACAAAAAATACTCATAACTCGACAAATAGGAAAGATAGAACGTTCTAGTCTTCACCAATCGATAGAGGGGACAATTTTACATATTTGAGTGAATTTTGAGTCCATATTCTCAAGGATTATGGGAGTTAGAAGAAATCAATTTGTATCGCAAAATATTTCCATAGCTACACCCTTTGTTCTAAATTTTCGACAAAAAAATTATAAAAAATGCTAAAAATTCGTAAAGAGGGTTTTTTTTGGCCAAAAAATCGACTGGCACAATCAGTTTTGTGATAAAATCATTATTTCGCCCTCAAATAGAGTCATGAAATTTTCGAAAATCCACTTTTCAAAACAAAAAATACTCATAACTCGATAAATAGGAAAGATAGAACGTTCTAGTCTTCACCAATCGATAGAAGGGACAATTTTACATATTTTAGTGAATTTTGAGTCCATATTTCCAAGGATTATGGGAGTTAGAAAAAATCAATTTGTATCGCAAAATATTTCCATAGCTACCCCCTTTGTTCTAAATTTTCGACAAAAAAATTATAAAAAATGCTAAAAATTCGTAAAGAGGGGTTTTTCTGGCCAAAAAATCGACTGGCACAATCAGTTTTGTGATAAAATCATTATTTCGCCTTCAAATAGAGTCATGAAATTTTCGAAAATCCACTTTTCAAAACAAAAAATACTCATAACTCGACAAATAGGAAAGATAGAATGTTCTAGTCTTCACCAATCGATAGAAGGGACAATTTTACATATTTTAGTGAATTTTGAGTCTATATTGCCAAAGATTAAGGGAGTTAGAAAAAAGCAATTTGTTTCTCAAAATATTTCCATAGCTACCCCCTTTGTTCTAAATTTTCGACAAAAAAATTATAAAAAATGCTAAAAATTCGTAAAGAGGGGTTTTTTTGGCCAAAAAATCGACTGTCACAATCAGTTTTGTGATAAAATCATTATTTCGCCTTCAAATAGAGTCATGAAATTTTCGAAAATCCACTTTTCGAAACAAAAAATACTCATAACTCGACAAATAGGAAAGATAGAACGTTCTAGTCTTCACCAATCGATAGAGGGGACAATTTTACATATTTTAGTGAATTTTGAGTCCATATTTCCGAGGATTATGGAAGTTAGAAAAAATCAATTTGTATCGCAAAATATTTCCATAGCTACCCCCTTTGTTCTAAATTTTCGACAAAAAAATTATAAGAAATGCTAAAAGGTCGTAAAGAGGGGTTCTTTTGGCCAAAAAATCGACTGGCACAATCAGTTTTGTGATAAAATCATTATTTCGCCTTCAAATAGAGTCATGAAATTTTCGAAAATCCACTTTTCAAAACAAAAAATACTTATAACTCGACAAATAGGAAAGATAGAACGTTCTAGTTTTCACCAATCGATAGAGGGGACAATTTTACATATTTTAGTGAATTTTGAGTCCATATTTCCAAGGATTATGGGAGTTAGAAAAAATCAATTTGTATCGCAAAATATTTCCATAGCTACCTCCTTTGTTCTAAATTTTCGACAAAAAAATTATAAGAAATGCTAAAAATTCGTAAAGAGGGGTTTTTTTGGCCAAAAAATCGACTGGCACAATCAGTTTTGTGATAAAATCATTATTTCGCCTTCAAATGGAGCCATGATATTTTCGAAAATCCACTTTTCAAAACAAAAATACTCATAACTCGACAAATTGGAAAGATAGAACGTTCTAGTCTTCACCAATCGATAGAGGGGACAATTCTACATATTTAAGTGAATTTTAAGTCCATATTCTCAAGGATTATGGGAGTTAGAAGAAATCAATTTGTATCGCAAAATATTTCCATAGCTACCCCCTTTGTTCTAAATTTTCGACAAAAAAATTATAAAAAATGCTAAAAATTCGTAAAGAGGGGTTTTTTTGGCCAAAAAATCGACTGGCACAATCAGTTTTGTAATAAAATCATTATTTCGCCTTCAAATAGAGTCATGAAATTTTCGAAAATCCACTTTTCGAAACAAAAAATACTCATAACTCGACAAATAGGAAAGATAAAACGTTCTAGTCTTCACCAATCGATAGGGGGGACAATTTTACATATTTGAGTGAATTTTGAGTCCATATTCTCAAGGATTATGGGAGTTAGAAGAAATCAATTTGTATCGCAAAATATTTCCATAGCTACACCCTTTGTTCTAAATTTTCGACAAAAAAATTATAAAAAATGCTAAAAATTCGTAAAGAGGGGTTTTTTTGGCCAAAAAATCGACTGGCACAATCAGTTTTGTGATAAAATCATTATTTCGCCCTCAAATAGAGTCATGAAATTTTCGAAAATCCACTTTTCAAAACAAAAAATACTCATAACTCGATAAATAGGAAAGATAGAACGTTCTAGTCTTCACCAATCGATAGAAGGGACAATTTTACATATTTTAGTGAATTTTGAGTCTAGATTGCCAAAGATTAAGGGAGTTAGAAAAAAGCAATTTGTTTCTCAAAATATTTCCATACCCTTTGTTCTAAATTTTCGACAAAAAATTTTAAAAAATGCTTAAAATTCGTAAAGAGGGGTTTTTTGGACCGGAAAATCGACTGGCAAATCTTGACAATTTTTTTAAGTCTTAAACTTCAAAATATTTTCGTAAGTTCCAAATTGTCAATCTTTTTAAAGGCGTGAGTTAGGGAAAAAATTAGTTAAATATAATAGTTCTTGATCACGATGTTTGTTGAAACTCTATTTTTAAAGTTTCGGTAGCGATCCAGCTGCCGTTATCAAGAATAATGAAAAATAATAAATTTTCGAATCATCGAAAATTGATTATTTTCGATCAATCGATTATTTTCGATTATCGATTTTTTTCGATTAATCGATTTTTTTCGATTAATCGATTTTTTTCAATTATTCGATTTTTTTCGATTAATCGATTTTTTTCGATTAATCTATTTTTTTCGATTAATCGATTATTTTCGATTAATCGATTATTTTAGATTAATCGATTATTTTCGATTAATCGATTTTTTTCGATTACTCAATTAATCGATTTACATCGATTAATCGAAAATAATCGATTATTTTATATAATCGATAATCGATTATGTTTTTTGATAATCGCCCAGCCCTAATTTTGAGTCGATATTGCCAAGGATTATGGAAGTTAGAAAAAATCAATTTGTATGGCAAAATATTTCCATACCTACCCCTTTGTTCTAAATTTTCGACAAAAAAAAATAAAAAATGCTTAAAATTCGTAATGAGGGGTTTTTTGCGCCGGAAAATCGACTGGCACAATCAGTTTTGTGATAAAATCATTATTTCGCCTTCAAATAGAGTCATGATATTTTCGAAAATCCACTTTTCAAAACAAAAATTACTCATAACTCGACAAATAGGAAAGATAGAACGTTCTAGTCTTCACCAATCGATAGAGGGGACAATTTTACATATTTTAGTGAATTTTGAGTCCATATTTCCAAGGATTATGGGAATTAGAAAAAATCAATTTGTATCGAAAATATTTCCATAGCTACCCCCTTTGTTCTAAATTTTCGACAAAAAAATTATAAAAAATGCTAAAAATTCGTAAAGAGGGGTTTTTTTGGACAAAAAATCGACTGGCACAATCAGTTTTGTGATAAAATCATTATTTCGCCTTCAAATAGAGTCATGAAATTTTCGAAAATCCACTTTTCGAAACAAAAAATACTCATAACTCGACAAATAGGAAAGATAGAACGTTCTAGTCTTCACCAATCGATAGAGGGGACAATTTTTCATATTTTAGTGAATTTTGAGTCCATATTTCCAAGGATTATGGGAGTTAGAAAAAATCAATTTGTATCGCAAAATATTTCCATAGCTACACCCTTTGTTCTAAATTTTCGACAAAAAAATTATAAAAAATGCTAAAAATTCGTAAAGAGGGTTTTTTTTGGCCAAAAAATCGACTGGCACAATCAGTTTTGTGATAAAATCATTATTTCGCCTTCAAATAGAGTCATGAAATTTTCGAAAATCCACTTTTCAAAACAAAAAATACTTATAACTCGACAAATAGGAAAGATAGAACGTTCTAGTTTTCACCAATCGATAGAGGGGACAATTTTACATATTTTAGTGAATTTTGAGTCTATATTTCCAAGGATTATGGGAGTTAGAAAAAATCAATTTGTATCGCAAAATATTTCCATAGCTACCTCCTTTGTTCTAAATTTTCGACAAAAAAATTATAAAAAATGCTAAAAATTCGTAAAGAGGGGCTTTTTAGGCCAAAAAATCGACTGGCACAATCAGTTTTGTGATAAAATCATTATTTCGCCTTCAAATAGAGTCATGAAATTTTCGAAAATCCACTTTTCGAAACAAAAAATACTCATAACTCGACAAATAGGAAAGATAGAACGTTCTAGTCTTCACCAATCGATAGAGGGGACAATTTTACATATTTAAGTGAATTTTGAGTCCATATTCTCAAGGATTATGGGAGTTAGAAGAAATCAATTTGTATCGCAAAATATTTCCATAGCTACACCCTTTGTTCTAAATTTTCGACAAGAAAATTATAAAAAATGCTAAAAATTCGTAAAGAGGGGTTTTTTGGCCAAAAAATCGACTGGCACAATCAGTTTTATGATAAAATCATTATTTCGCCTTCAAATAGAGTCATGATATTTTCGAAAATCCACTTTTCAAAACAAAAATTACTCATAACTCGACAAATAGGAAAGATAGAACGTTCTAGTCTTCACCAATCGATAGAGGGGACAATTTTACATAGTTCAGTGTATTTTGAGTCCATATTTCGAAGGATTATGGGAGTTAGAAAAAATCAATTTGTATCGCAAAATATTTCCATAGCTACCCCCTTTGTTCTAAATTTTCGACAAAAAAATTATAAAAAATGCTAGAAATTCGTAAAGAGGGGTTTTTTGGCCAAAAAATCGACTGGCACAATCAGTTTTGTGATAAAATCATTATTTCGCCTTCAAATAGAGTCATGAAATTTTCGAAAATCCACTTTTCGAAACAAAAAATACTCATAACTCGACAAATAGGAAAGATAGAACGTTCTAGTCTTCACCAATCGATAGAGGGGACAATTTTACATATTTGAGTGAATTTTGAGTCCATATTCTCAAGGATTATGGGAGTTAGAAGAAATCAATTTGTATCGCAAAATATTTCCATAGCTACACCCTTTGTTCTAAATTTTCGACAAGAAAATTATAAAAAATGCTAAAAATTCGTAAAGAGGGGTTTTTTGGCCAAAAAATCGACTGGCACAATCAGTTTTATGATAAAATCATTATTTCGCCTTCAAATAGAGTCATGATATTTTCGAAAATCCACTTTTCAAAACAAAAATTACTCATAACTCGACAAATAGGAAAGATAGAACGTTCTAGTCTTCACCAATCGATAGAGGGGACAATTTTACATAGTTCAGTGTATTTTGAGTCCATATTTCGAAGGATTATGGGAGTTAGAAAAAATCAATTTGTATCGCAAAATATTTCCATAGCTACACCCTTTGTTCTAAATTTTCGACAAAAAAATTATAAAAAATGCTAAAAATTCGTAAAGAGGGGTTTTTCTGGCCAAAAAATCGACTGGCACAATCAGTTTTGTGATAAAATCATTATTTCGCCTTCAAATAGAGTCATGAAATTTTCGAAAATCCACTTTTCAAAACAAAAAATACTCATAACTCGACAAATAGGAAAGATAGAACGTTCTAGTCTTCACCAATCGATAGAAGGGACAATTTTACATATTTTAGTGAATTTTGAGTCTATATTGCCAAAGATTAAGGGAGTTAGAAAAAAGCAATTTGTTTCTCAAAATATTTCCATAGCTACCCCCTTTGTTCTAAATTTTCGACAAAAAAATTATAAAAAATGCTAAAAATTCTTAAAGAGGTTTTTTTTTGGCAAAAAATCGACTGGCACAATCAGTTTTGTGATAAAATCATTATTTCGCCTTCAAATAGAGTCATGAAATTTTCGAAAATCCACTTTTCAAAACAAAAAATACTCATAACTCGACAAATAGGAAAGATAGAACGTTCTAGTCTTCACCAATCGATAGAAGGGACAATTTTACATATTTTAGTGAATTTTGAGTCTATATTGCCAAAGATTAAGGGAGTTAGAAAAAAGCAATTTGTTTCTCAAAATATTTCCATAGCTACCCCCTTTGTTCTAAATTTTCGACAAAAAAATTATAAAAAATGCTAAAAATTCTTAAAGAGGGGTTTTTTTGGCCAAAAAATCGACTGGCACAATCAGTTTTGTGATAAAATCATTATTTCGCCTTCAAATAGAGTCATGAAATTTTCGAAAATCCACTTTTCAAAACAAAAAATACTCATAACTCGACAAATAGGAAAGATAGAACGTTCTAGTCTTCACCAATCGATAGAAGGGACAATTTTACATATTTTAGTGAATTTTGAGTCTATATTTCCAAGGATTATGGGAGTTAGAAAAAATCAATTTGTATCGCAAAATATTTCCATAGCTACCCCCTTTGTTCTAAATTTTCGACAAAAAAATTATAAGAAATGCTAAAAGGTCGTAAAGAGGGGTTCTTTTGGCCAAAAAATCGACTGGCACAATCAGTTTTGTGATAAAATCATTATTTCGCCTTCAAATAGAGTCATGAAATTTTCGAAAATCCACTTTTCAAAACAAAAAATACTTATAACTCGACAAATAGGAAAGATAGAACGTTCTAGTTTTCACCAATCGATAGAGGGGACAATTTTACATATTTTAGTGAATTTTGAGTCTATATTTCCAAGGATTATGGGAGTTAGAAAAAATCAATTTGTATCGCAAAATATTTCCATAGCTACCTCCTTTGTTCTAAATTTTCGACAAAAAAATTATAAAAAATGCTAAAAATTCGTAAAGAGGGGTTTTTTTTGGCCAAAAATCGACTGGCACAATCAGTTTTGTGATAAAATCATTATTTCGCCTTCAAATGGAGCCATGATATTTTCGAAAATCCACTTTTCAAAACAAAAATACTCATAACTCGACAAATAGGGAAGATAGAACGTTCTAGTCTTCACCAATCGATAGAGGGGACAATTCTACATATTTGAGTGAATTTTGAGTCCATATTTCCAAGGATTATGGGAGTTACAAAAAATCAATTTGTATCGCAAAATATTTCCATAGCTACCCCCTTTGTTCTAAATTTTCGACAAAAAAATTATAAAAAATGCTAAAAATTCGTGAAGAGGGGTTTTTTTGGCCAAAAAATCGACTGGCACAATCAGTTTTGTGATAAAATCATTATTTCGCCTTCAAATAGAGTCATGAAATTTTCGAAAATCCACTTTTCGAAACAAAAAATACTCATAACTCGACAAATAGGAAAGATAGAACGTTCTAGTCTTCACCAATCGATAGAGGGGACAATTTTACATATTTGAGTGAATTTTGAGTCCATATTCTCAAGGATTATGGGAGTTAGAAGAAATCAATTTGTATCGCAAAATATTTCCATAGCTACACCCTTTGTTCTAAATTTTCGACAAGAAAATTATAAAAAATGCTAAAAATTCGTAAAGAGGGGTTTTTTGGCCAAAAAATCGACTGGCACAAACAGTTTTATGATAAAATCATTATTTCGCCTTCAAATAGAGTCATGATATTTTCGAAAATCCACTTTTCAAAACAAAAATTACTCATAACTCGACAAATAGGAAAGATAGAACGTTCTAGTCTTCACCAATCGATAGAGGGGACAATTTTACATAGTTCAGTGTATTTTGAGTCCATATTTCGAAGGATTATGGGAGTTAGAAAAAATCAATTTGTATCGCAAAATATTTCCATAGCTACCCCCTTTGTTCTAAATTTTCGACAAAAAAATTATAAAAAATGCTAGAAATTCGTAAAGAGGGGTTTTTTGGCCAAAAAATCGACTGGCACAATCAGTTTTGTGATAAAATCATTATTTCGCCTTCAAATAGAGTCATGAAATTTTCGAAAATCCACTTTTCGAAACAAAAAATACTCATAACTCGACAAATAGGAAAGGTAGAACGTTCTAGTCTTCACCAATCGATAGAGGGGACAATTTTACATATTTCAGTGAATTTTGAGTCTATATTTCCGAGGATTATGGGAGTTAGAAAAAATCAATTTGTATCGCAAAATATTTCCATAGCTACCCCCTTTGTTCTAAATTTTCGACAAAAAAATTATAAAAAATGCCGAAAATTCGTAAAGAGGGGTTTTTTGGCCAAAAAATCGACTGGCACAATGAGTTTTGTGATAAAATCATTATTTCGCCTTCAAATAGAGTCATGATATTTTCGAAAATCCACTTTTCGAAACAAAAATTACTCATAACTCGACAAATAGGAAAGATAGAACGTTCTAGTCTTCACCAATCGATAGAGGGGACAATTTTACATATTTTAGTGAATTTTGAGTCCATATTTCCAAGGATTATGGGAGTTAGAAAAAATCAATTTGTATCGCAAAATATTTCCATAGCTACCCCCTTTGTTCTAAATTTTCGACAAAAAAATTATAAAAAATGCTAAAAATTCGTAAAGAGGGGTTTTTCTGGCCAAAAAATCGACTGGCACAATCACTTTTGTGATAAAATCATTATTTCGCCTTCAAATAGAGTCATGAAATTTTCGAAAATCCACTTTTCAAAACAAAAAATACTCATAACTCGACAAATAGGAAAGATAGAACGTTCTAGTCTTCACCAATCGATAGAAGGGACAATTTTACATATTTAAGTGAATTTTGAGTCTATATTGCCAAAGATTAAGGGAGTTAGAAAAAAGCAATTTGTTTCTCAAAATATTTCCATTTTCGACAAAAAAATTATAAAAAATGCTAAAAATTCTTAAAGAGGGGTTTTTTTGGCCAAAAAATCGACTGTCACAATCAGTTTTGTGATAAAATCATTATTTCGCCTTCAAATAGAGTCATGAAATTTTCGAAAATCCACTTTTCGAAACAAAAAATACTCATAACTCGACAAATAGGAAAGATAGAACGTTCTAGTCTTCACCAATCGATAGAGGGGACAATTTTACATATTTTAGTGAATTTTGAGTCCATATTTCCGAGGATTATGGAAGTTAGAAAAAATCAATTTGTATCGCAAAATATTTCCATAGCCTACCCCCTTTGTTCTAAATTTTCGACAAAAAAATTATAAAAAATGCTGAAAATTCGTAAAGAGGGGTTTTTTTGGCCGGAAAATCGACTGGCACAATCAGTTTTGTGATAAAATCATTATTTCGCCTTCAAATAGAGTCATGATATTTTCGAAAATCCACTTTTCAAAACAAAAAATACTTATAACTCGACAAATAGGAAAGATAGAACGTTCTAGTTTTCACCAATCGATAGAGGGGACAATTTTACATATTTTAGTGAATTTTGAGTCCATATTTCCAAGGATTATGGGAGTTAGAAAAAATCAATTTGTATCGCAAAATATTTCCATAGCTACCTCCTTTGTTCTAAATTTTCGACAAAAAAATTATAAAAAATGCTAAAAATTCGTAAAGAGGGGTTTTTTTGGCCAAAAAATCGACTGGCACAATCAGTTTTGTGATAAAATCATTATTTCGCCTTCAAATGGAGCCATGATATTTTCGAAAATCCACTTTTCAAAATAAAAATACTCATAACTCGACAAATAGGAAAGATAGAACGTTCTAGTCTTCACCAATCGATAGAGGGGACAATTCTACATATTTAAGTGAATTTTGAGTCCATATTTCCAAGGATTATGGGAGTTACAAAAAATCAATTTGTATCGCAAAATATTTCCATAGCTACCCCCTTTGTTCTAAATTTTCGACAAAAAAATTATAAAAAATGCTAAAAATTCGTGAAGAGGGGTTTTTTTGGCCAAAAAATCGACTGGCACAATCAGTTTTGTGATAAAATCATTATTTCGCCTTCAAATAGAGTCATGAAATTTTCGAAAATCCACTTTTCGAAACAAAAAATACTCATAACTCGACAAATAGGAAAGATAGAACGTTCTAGTCTTCACCAATCGATAGAGGGGACAATTTTACATATTTGAGTGAATTTTGAGTCCATATTCTCGAGGATTATGGGAGTTAGAAGAAATCAATTTGTATCGCAAAATATTTCCATAGCTACACCCTTTGTTCTAAATTTTCGACAAAAAAATTATAAAAAATGCTAAAAATTCGTAAAGAGGTTTTTTTTTGGCCAAAAAATCGACTGGCACAATCAGTTTTGTGATAAAATCATTATTTCGCCCTCAAATAGAGTCATGAAATTTTCGAAAATCCACTTTTCAAAACAAAAAATACTCATAACTCGATAAATAGGAAAGATAGAACGTTCTAGTCTTCACCAATCGATAGAAGGGACAATTTTACATATTTTAGTGAATTTTGAGTCCATATTTCCAAGGATTATGGGAGTTAGAAAAAATCAATTTGTATCGCAAAATATTTCCATAGCTACCCCCTTTGTTCTAAATTTTCGACAAAAAAATTATAAAAAATGCTAAAAATTCGTAAAGAGGGGTTTTTCTGGCCAAAAAATCGACTGGCACAATGAGTTTTGTGATAAAATCATTATTTCGCCTTCAAATAGAGTCATGATATTTTCGAAAATCCACTTTTCGAAACAAAAATTACTCATAACTCGACAAATAGGAAAGATAGAACGTTCTAGTCTTCACCAATCGATAGAGGGGACAATTTTACATATTTTAGTGAATTTTGAGTCCATATTTCCAAGGATTATGGGAGTTAGAAAAAATCAATTTGTATCGCAAAATATTTCCATAGCTACCCCCTTTGTTCTAAATTTTCGACAAAAAAATTATAAAAAATGCTAAAAATTCGTAAAGAGGGGTTTTTCTGGCCAAAAAATCGACTGGCACAATCAGTTTTGTGATAAAATCATTATTTCGCCTTCAAATAGAGTCATGAAATTTTCGAAAATCCACTTTTCAAAACAAAAAATACTCATAACTCGACAAATAGGAAAGATAGAACGTTCTAGTCTTCACCAATCGATAGGAGGGACAATTTTACATATTTTAGTGAATTTTGAGTCTATATTGCCAAAGATTAAGGGAGTTAGAAAAAAGCAATTTGTTTCTCAAAATATTTCCATAACTACCCCCTTTGTTCTAAATTTTCGACAAAAAAATTATAAAAAATGCTAAAAATTCGTAAAGAGGGGTTTTTTTGGCCAAAAAATCGACTGTCACAATCAGTTTTGTGATAAAATCATTATTTCGCCTTCAAATAGAGTCATGAAATTTTCGAAAATCCACTTTTCAAAACAAAAAATACTTATAACTCGACAAATAGGAAAGATAGAACGTTCTAGTTTTCACCAATCGATAGAGGGGACAATTTTACATATTTTAGTGAATTTTGAGTCCATATTTCCAAGGATTATGGGAGTTAGAAAAAATCAATTTGTATCGCAAAATATTTCCATAGCTACCTCCTTTGTTCTAAATTTTCGACAAAAAAATTATAAAAAATGCTAAAAATTCGTAAAGAGGGGTTTTTTTGGCCAAAAAATCGACTGGCACAATCAGTTTTGTGATAAAATCATTATTTCGCCTTCAAATGGAGCCATGATATTTTCGAAAATCCACTTTTCCAAACAAAAATACTCATAACTCGACAAATAGGAAAGATAGAACGTTCTAGTCTTCACCAATCGATAGAGGGGACAATTCTACATATTTAAGTGAATTTTGAGTCCATATTTCCAAGGATTATGGGAGTTACAAAAAATCAATTTGTATCGCAAAATATTTCCATAGCTACCCCCTTTGTTCTAAATTTTCGACAAAAAAATTATAAAAAATGCTAAAAATTCGTAAAGAGGGGTTTTTTGGCCAAAAAATCGACTGGCACAATCAGTTTTGTAATAAAATCATTATTTCGCCTTCAAATAGAGTCATGAAATTTTCGAAAATCCACTTTTCGAAACAAAAAATACTCATAACTCGACAAATAGGAAAGATAAAACGTTCTAGTCTTCACCAATCGATAGAGGGGACAATTTTACATATTTTAGTGAATTTTGAGTCTAGATTGCCAAAGATTAAGGGAGTTAGAAAAAAGCAATTTGTTTCTCAAAATATTTCCATACCCTTTGTTCTAAATTTTCGACAAAAAATTTTAAAAAATGCTTAAAATTCGTAAAGAGGGGTTTTTTGGACCGGAAAATCGACTGGCAAATCTTGACAATTTTTTTAAGTCTTAAACTTCAAAATATTTTCGTAAGTTCCAAATTGTCAATCTTTTTAAAGGCGTGAGTTAGGGAAAAAATTAGTTAAATATAATAGTTCTTGATCACGATGTTTGTTGAAACTCTATTTTTAAAGTTTCGGTAGCGATCCAGCTGCCGTTATCAAGAATAATGAAAAATAATAAATTTTCGAATCATCGAAAATTGATTATTTTCGATCAATCGATTATTTTCGATTATCGATTTTTTTCGATTAATCGATTTTTTTCGATTAATCGATTTTTTTCAATTATTCGATTTTTTTCGATTAATCGATTTTTTTTGATTAATCTATTTTTTTCGATTAATCGATTATTTTAGATTAATCGATTATTTTCGATTAATCGATTTTTTTCGATTACTCAATTAATCGATTTACATCGATTAATCGAAAATAATCGATTATTTTATATAATCGATAATCGATTATGTTTTTTGATAATCGCCCAGCCCTAATTTTGAGTCGATATTGCCAAGGATTATGGAAGTTAGAAAAAATCAATTTGTATGGCAAAATATTTCCATACCTACCCCTTTGTTCTAAATTTTCGACAAAAAAAAATAAAAAATGCTTAAAATTCGTAAAGAGGGGTTTTTGCGCCGGAAAATCGACTGGCACAATCAGTTTTGTGATAAAATCATTATTTCGCATTCAAATAGAGTCATGAAATTTTCGAAAATCCACTTTTCAAAAAAAAAATACTCATAACTCGACAAATGGGAAACATAGAACGTTCTAGTCTTCACCAATCGATACAGGGGACAATTTTACATATTTGAGTGAATTTTGAGTCCATATTTCCAAGGATTAAGGGAGTTAGAAAAAAGCAATTTGATTCGCAAAATATTTCCATACCTACCTCCTTTGTTCTAAATTTTCGACAAAAAAATTATAAAAAATGCTAAAAATTCGTAAAGAGGGGTTTTTTTGGCCAAAAAATCGACTGGCACAATCAGTTTTGTGATAAAATCATTATTTCGCCTTCAAATGGAGCCATGATATTTTCGAAAATCCACTTTTCAAAACAAAAATACTTATAACTCGACAAATAGGAAAGATAGAACGTTCTAGTTTTCACCAATCGATAGAGGGGACAATTTTACATATTTTAGTGAATTTTGAGTCCATATTTCCAAGGATTATGGGAGTTAGAAAAAATCAATTTGTATCGCAAAATATTTCCATAGCTACCTCCTTTGTTCTAAATTTTCGACAAAAAAATTATAAAAAATGCTAAAAATTCGTAAAGAGGGGTTTTTTTGGCCAAAAAATCGACTGGCACAATCAGTTTTGTGATAAAATCATTATTTCGCCTTCAAATGGAGCCATGATATTTTCGAAAATCCACTTTTCAAAACAAAAATACTCATAACTCGACAAATAGGAAAGATAGAACGTTCTAGTCTTCACCAATCGATAGAGGGGACAATTTTACATATTTTAGTGAATTTTGAGTCTATATTTCCAAGGATTATGGGAGTTAGAAAAAATCAATTTGTATCGCAAAATATTTCCATAGCTACCCCCTTTGTTCTAAATTTTCGACAAAAAAATTATAAGAAATGCTAAAAGGTCGTAAAGAGGGGTTCTTTTGGCCAAAAAATCGACTGGCACAATCAGTTTTGTGATAAAATCATTATTTCGCCTTCAAATAGAGTCATGAAATTTTCGAAAATCCACTTTTCAAAACAAAAAATACTTATAACTCGACAAATAGGAAAGATAGAACGTTCTAGTCTTCACCAATCGATAGAGGGGACAATTCTACATATTTAAGTGAATTTTGAGTCCATATTTCCAAGGATTATGGGAGTTACAAAAAATCAATTTGTATCGCAAAATATTTCCATAGCTACCCCCTTTGTTCTAAATTTTCGACAAAAAAATTATAAAAAATGCTAAAAATTCGTGAAGAGGGGTTTTTTTGGCCAAAAAATCGACTGGCACAATCAGTTTTGTGATAAAATCATTATTTCGCCTTCAAATAGAGTCATGAAATTTTCGAAAATCCACTTTTCGAAAAAAAAATACTCATAACTCGACAAATAGGAAAGATAGAACGTTCTAGTCTTCACCAATCGATAGAGGGGACAATTTTACATATTTGAGTGAATTTTGAGTCCATATTCTCAAGGATTATGGGAGTTAGAAGAAATCAATTTGTATCGCAAAATATTTCCATAGCTACACCCTTTGTTCTAAATTTTCGACAAGAAAATTATAAAAAATGCTAAAAATTCGTAAAGAGGGGTTTTTTGGCCAAAAAATCGACTGGCACAATCAGTTTTATGATAAAATCATTATTTCGCCTTCAAATAGAGTCATGATATTTTCGAAAATCCACTTTTCAAAACAAAAATTACTCATAACTCGACAAATAGGAAAGATAGAACGTTCTAGTCTTCACCAATCGATAGAGGGGACAATTTTACATAGTTCAGTGTATTTTGAGTCCATATTTCGAAGGATTATGGGAGTTAGAAAAAATCAATTTGTATCGCAAAATATTTCCATAGCTACCCCCTTTGTTCTAAATTTTCGACAAAAAAATTATAAAAAATGCTAGAAATTCGTAAAGAGGGGTTTTTTGGCCAAAAAATCGACTGGCACAATCAGTTTTGTGATAAAATCATTATTTCGCCTTCAAATAGAGTCATGAAATTTTCGAAAATCCACTTTTCGAAACAAAAAATACTCATAACTCGACAAATAGGAAAGGTAGAACGTTCTAGTCTTCACCAATCGATAGAGGGGACAATTTTACATATTTCAGTGAATTTTGAGTCTATATTTCCGAGGATTATGGGAGTTAGAAAAAATCAATTTGTATCGCAAAATATTTCCATAGCTACCCCCTTTGTTCTAAATTTTCGACAAAAAAATTATAAAAAATGCCGAAAATTCGTAAAGAGGGGTTTTTTGGCCAAAAAATCGACTGGCACAATGAGTTTTGTGATAAAATCATTATTTCGCCTTCAAATAGAGTCATGATATTTTCGAAAATCCACTTTTCGAAACAAAAATTACTCATAACTCGACAAATAGGAAAGATAGAACGTTCTAGTCTTCACCAATCGATAGAGGGGACAATTTTACATATTTTAGTGAATTTTGAGTCCATATTTCCAAGGATTATGGGAGTTAGAAAAAATCAATTTGTATCGCAAAATATTTCCATAGCTACCCCCTTTGTTCTAAATTTTCGACAAAAAAATTATAAAAAATGCTAAAAATTCGTAAAGAGGGGTTTTTTTGGCCAAAAAATCGACTGGCACAATCAGTTTTGTGATAAAATCATTATTTCGCCTTCAAATGGAGCCATGATATTTTCGAAAATCCACTTTTCAAAACAAAAATACTCATAACTCGATAAATAGGAAAGATAGAACGTTCTAGTCTTCACCAATCGATAGAGGGGACAATTTTACATAGTTCAGTGTATTTTGAGTCCATATTTCGAAGGATTATGGGAGTTAGAAAAAATCAATTTGTATCGCAAAATATTTCCATAGCTACCCCCTTTGTTCTAAATTTTCGACAAAAAAATTATAAAAAATGCTAGAAATTCGTAAAGAGGGGTTTTTTGGCCAAAAAATCGACTGGCACAATCAGTTTTGTGATAAAATCATTATTTCGCCTTCAAATAGAGTCATGAAATTTTCGAAAATCCACTTTTCGAAACAAAAAATACTCATAACTCGACAAATAGGAAAGGTAGAACGTTCTAGTCTTCACCAATCGATAGAGGGGACAATTTTACATATTTCAGTGAATTTTGAGTCTATATTTCCGAGGATTATGGGAGTTAGAAAAAATCAATTTGTATCGCAAAATATTTCCATAGCTACCCCCTTTGTTCTAAATTTTCGACAAAAAAATTATAAAAAATGCCGAAAATTCGTAAAGAGGGGTTTTTTTGGCCAAAAAATCGACTGGCACAATCAGTTTTGTGATAAAATCATTATTTCGCCTTCAAATAGAGTCATGAAATTTTCGAAAATCCACTTTTCGAAACAAAAAATACTCATAACTCGACAAATAGGAAATATAGAACGTTCTAGTCTTCACCAATCGATAGAGGGGACAATTTTACATATTTGAGTGAATTTTGAGTCCATATTCTCAAGGATTATGGGAGTTAGAAGAAATCAATTTGTATCGCAAAATATTTCCATAGCTACCTCCTTTGTTCTAAATTTTCGACAAAAAAATTATAAAAAATGCTAAAAATTCGTAAAGAGGGGTTTTTTGGCCAAAAAATCGACTGGCACAATCAGTTTTGTGATAAAATCATTATTTCGCCTTCAAATAGAGTCATGAAATTTTCGAAAATCCACTTTTCAAAACAAAAAATACTCATAACTCGACAAATAGGAAAGATAGAACGTTCTAGTCTTCACCAATCGATAGAGGGGACAATTTTACATAGTTCAGTGTATTTTGAGTCCATATTTCGAAGGATTATGGGAGTTAGAAAAAATCAATTTGTATCGCAAAATATTTCCATAGCTACCCCCTTTGTTCTAAATTTTCGACAAAAAAATTATAAAAAATGCTAGAAATTCGTAAAGAGGGGTTTTTTGGCCAAAAAATCGACTGGCACAATCAGTTTTGTGATAAAATCATTATTTCGCCTTCAAATAGAGTCATGAAATTTTCGAAAATCCACTTTTCGAAACAATAAATACTCATAACTCGACAAATAGGAAAGGTAGAACGTTCTAGTCTTCACCAATCGATAGAGGGGACAATTTTACATATTTCAGTGAATTTTGAGTCTATATTTCCGAGGATTATGGGAGTTAGAAAAAATCAATTTGTATCGCAAAATATTTCCATAGCTACCCCCTTTGTTCTAAATTTTCGACAAAAAAATTATAAAAAATGCCGAAAATTCGTAAAGAGGGGTTTTTTGGCCAAAAAATCGACTGGCACAATGAGTTTTGTGATAAAATCATTATTTCGCCTTCAAATAGAGTCATGATATTTTCGAAAATCCACTTTTCGAAACAAAAATTACTCATAACTCGACAAATAGGAAAGATAGAACGTTCTAGTCTTCACCAATCGATAGAGGGGACAATTTTACATATTTTAGTGAATTTTGAGTCCATATTTCCAAGGATTATGGGAGTTAGAAAAAATCAATTTGTATCGCAAAATATTTCCATAGCTACCCCCTTTGTTCTAAATTTTCGACAAAAAAATTATAAAAAATGCTAAAAATTCGTAAAGAGGGGTTTTTTTGGCCAAAAAATCGACTGGCACAATCAGTTTTGTGATAAAATCATTATTTCGCCTTCAAATGGAGCCATGATATTTTCGAAAATCCACTTTTCAAAACAAAAATACTCATAACTCGACAAATAGGAAAGATAGAACGTTCTAGTCTTCACCAATCGATAGAGGGGACAATTCTACATATTTAAGTGAATTTTGAGTCCATATTTCCAAGGATTATGGGAGTTACAAAAAAGCAATTTGTATCGCAAAATATTTCCATAGCTACCCCCTTTGTTCTAAATTTTCGACAAAAAAATTATAAAAAATGCTAAAAATTCGTGAAGAGGGGTTTTTTTGGCCAAAAAATCGACTGGCACAATCAGTTTTGTGATAAAATCATTATTTCGCCTTCAAATAGAGTCATGAAATTTTCGAAAATCCACTTTTCGAAACAAAAAATACTCATAACTCGACAAATAGGAAAGATAGAACGTTCTAGTCTTCACCAATCGATAGAGGGGACAATTTTACATATTTTAGTGAATTTTGAGTCCATATTTCCAAGGATTATGGGAGTTAGAAAAAATCAATTTGTATCGCAAAATATTTCCATAGCTACCCCCTTTGTTCTAAATTTTCGACAAAAAAATTATAAAAAATGCTAAAAATTCGTAAAGAGGGGTTTTTTTGGCCAAAAAATCGACTGGCACAATCAGTTTTGTGATAAAATCATTATTTCGCCTTCAAATGGAGCCATGATATTTTCGAAAATCCACTTTTCAAAACAAAAATACTCATAACTCGATAAATAGGAAAGATAGAACGTTCTAGTCTTCACCAATCGATAGAGGGGACAATTTTACATAGTTCAGTGTATTTTGAGTCCATATTTCGAAGGATTATGGGAGTTAGAAAAAATCAATTTGTATCGCAAAATATTTCCATAGCTACCCCCTTTGTTCTAAATTTTCGACAAAAAAATTATAAAAAATGCTAGAAATTCGTAAAGAGGGGTTTTTTGGCCAAAAAATCGACTGGCACAATCAGTTTTGTGATAAAATCATTATTTCGCCTTCAAATAGAGTCATGAAATTTTCGAAAATCCACTTTTCGAAACAAAAAATACTCATAACTCGACAAATAGGAAAGGTAGAACGTTCTAGTCTTCACCAATCGATAGAGGGGACAATTTTACATATTTCAGTGAATTTTGAGTCTATATTTCCGAGGATTATGGGAGTTAGAAAAAATCAATTTGTATCGCAAAATATTTCCATAGCTACCCCCTTTGTTCTAAATTTTCGACAAAAAAATTATAAAAAATGCCGAAAATTCGTAAAGAGGGGTTTTTTTGGCCAAAAAATCGACTGGCACAATCAGTTTTGTGATAAAATCATTATTTCGCCTTCAAATAGAGTCATGAAATTTTCGAAAATCCACTTTTCGAAACAAAAAATACTCATAACTCGACAAATAGGAAATATAGAACGTTCTAGTCTTCACCAATCGATAGAGGGGACAATTTTACATATTTGAGTGAATTTTGAGTCCATATTCTCAAGGATTATGGGAGTTAGAAGAAATCAATTTGTATCGCAAAATATTTCCATAGCTACCTCCTTTGTTCTAAATTTTCGACAAAAAAATTATAAAAAATGCTAAAAATTCGTAAAGAGGGGTTTTTTGGCCAAAAAATCGACTGGCACAATCAGTTTTGTGATAAAATCATTATTTCGCCTTCAAATAGAGTCATGAAATTTTCGAAAATCCACTTTTCAAAACAAAAAATACTCATAACTCGACAAATAGGAAAGATAGAACGTTCTAGTCTTCACCAATCGATAGAGGGGACAATTTTACATAGTTCAGTGTATTTTGAGTCCATATTTCGAAGGATTATGGGAGTTAGAAAAAATCAATTTGTATCGCAAAATATTTCCATAGCTACCCCCTTTGTTCTAAATTTTCGACAAAAAAATTATAAAAAATGCTAGAAATTCGTAAAGAGGGGTTTTTTGGCCAAAAAATCGACTGGCACAATCAGTTTTGTGATAAAATCATTATTTCGCCTTCAAATAGAGTCATGAAATTTTCGAAAATCCACTTTTCGAAACAAAAAATACTCATAACTCGACAAATAGGAAAGGTAGAACGTTCTAGTCTTCACCAATCGATAGAGGGGACAATTTTACATATTTCAGTGAATTTTGAGTCTATATTTCCGAGGATTATGGGAGTTAGAAAAAATCAATTTGTATCGCAAAATATTTCCATAGCTACCCCCTTTGTTCTAAATTTTCGACAAAAAAATTATAAAAAATGCCGAAAATTCGTAAAGAGGGGTTTTTTGGCCAAAAAATCGACTGGCACAATGAGTTTTGTGATAAAATCATTATTTCGCCTTCAAATAGAGTCATGATATTTTCGAAAATCCACTTTTCGAAACAAAAATTACTCATAACTCGACAAATAGGAAAGATAGAACGTTCTAGTCTTCACCAATCGATAGAGGGGACAATTTTACATATTTTAGTGAATTTTGAGTCCATATTTCCAAGGATTATGGGAGTTAGAAAAAATCAATTTGTATCGCAAAATATTTCCATAGCTACCCCCTTTGTTCTAAATTTTCGACAAAAAAATTATAAAAAATGCTAAAAATTCGTAAAGAGGGGTTTTTTTGGCCAAAAAATCGACTGGCACAATCAGTTTTGTGATAAAATCATTATTTCGCCTTCAAATGGAGCCATGATATTTTCGAAAATCCACTTTTCAAAACAAAAATACTCATAACTCGACAAATAGGAAAGATAGAACGTTCTAGTCTTCACCAATCGATAGAGGGGACAATTCTACATATTTAAGTGAATTTTGAGTCCATATTTCCAAGGATTATGGGAGTTACAAAAAAGCAATTTGTATCGCAAAATATTTCCATAGCTACCCCCTTTGTTCTAAATTTTCGACAAAAAAATTATAAAAAATGCTAAAAATTCGTGAAGAGGGGTTTTTTTGGCCAAAAAATCGACTGGCACAATCAGTTTTGTGATAAAATCATTATTTCGCCTTCAAATAGAGTCATGAAATTTTCGAAAATCCACTTTTCGAAACAAAAAATACTCATAACTCGACAAATAGGAAAGATAGAACGTTCTAGTCTTCACCAATCGATAGAGGGGACAATTTTACATATTTGAGTGAATTTTGAGTCCATATTCTCAAGGATTATGGGAGTTAGAAGAAATCAATTTGTATCGCAAAATATTTCCATAGCTACCTCCTTTGTTCTAAATTTTCGACAAAAAAATTATAAAGAATGCTTAAAATTCGTAAAGAGGGGTTTTTTTGGCCAAAAAATCGACTGGCACAATCAGTTTTGTGATAAAATCATTATTTCGCCTTCAAATGGAGCCATGATATTTTCGAAAATCCACTTTTCAAAACAAAAATACTCATAACTCGACAAATAGGAAAGATAGAACGTTCTAGTCTTCACCAATCGATAGAGGGGACAATTTTACATATTTCAGTGAATTTTGAGTCTATATTTCCAAGGATTATGGGAGTTAGAAGAAATCAATTTGTATCGCAAAATATTTCCATAGCTACACCCTTTGTTCTAAATTTCCGACAAAAAAATTATAAAAAATGCTAAAAATTCGTAAAGAGGGGTTTTTTTGGCCAAAAAATCGACTGGCACAATCAGTTTTGTGATAAAATCATTATTTCGCCCTCAAATAGAGTCATGAAATTTTCGAAAATCCACTTTTCGAAACAAAAAATACTCATAACTCGACAAATAGGAAAGGTAGAACGTTCTAGTCTTCACCAATCGATAGAGGGGACAATTTTACATATTTCAGTGAATTTTGAGTCTATATTTCCGAGGATTATGGGAGTTAGAAAAAATCAATTTGTATCGCAAAATATTTCCATAGCTACCCCCTTTGTTCTAAATTTTCGACAAAAAAATTATAAAAAATGCCGAAAATTCGTAAAGAGGGGTTTTTTGGCCAAAAAATCGACTGGCACAATGAGTTTTGTGATAAAATCATTATTTCGCCTTCAAATAGAGTCATGATATTTTCGAAAATCCACTTTTCGAAACAAAAATTACTCATAACTCGACAAATAGGAAAGATAGAACGTTCTAGTCTTCACCAATCGATAGAGGGGACAATTTTACATATTTTAGTGAATTTTGAGTCCATATTTCCAAGGATTATGGGAGTTAGAAAAAATCAATTTGTATCGCAAAATATTTCCATAGCTACCCCCTTTGTTCTAAATTTTCGACAAAAAAATTATAAAAAATGCTAAAAATTCGTAAAGAGGGGTTTTTTTGGCCAAAAAATCGACTGGCACAATCAGTTTTGTGATAAAATCATTATTTCGCCTTCAAATGGAGCCATGATATTTTCGAAAATCCACTTTTCAAAACAAAAATACTCATAACTCGACAAATAGGAAAGATAGAACGTTCTAGTCTTCACCAATCGATAGAGGGGACAATTCTACATATTTAAGTGAATTTTGAGTCCATATTTCCAAGGATTATGGGAGTTACAAAAAAGCAATTTGTATCGCAAAATATTTCCATAGCTACCCCCTTTGTTCTAAATTTTCGACAAAAAAATTATAAAAAATGCTAAAAATTCGTGAAGAGGGGTTTTTTTGGCCAAAAAATCGACTGGCACAATCAGTTTTGTGATAAAATCATTATTTCGCCTTCAAATAGAGTCATGAAATTTTCGAAAATCCACTTTTCGAAACAAAAAATACTCATAACTCGACAAATAGGAAAGATAGAACGTTCTAGTCTTCACCAATCGATAGAGGGGACAATTTTACATATTTGAGTGAATTTTGAGTCCATATTCTCAAGGATTATGGGAGTTAGAAGAAATCAATTTGTATCGCAAAATATTTCCATAGCTACCTCCTTTGTTCTAAATTTTCGACAAAAAAATTATAAAGAATGCTTAAAATTCGTAAAGAGGGGTTTTTTTGGCCAAAAAATCGACTGGCACAATCAGTTTTGTGATAAAATCATTATTTCGCCTTCAAATGGAGCCATGATATTTTCGAAAATCCACTTTTCAAAACAAAAATACTCATAACTCGACAAATAGGAAAGATAGAACGTTCTAGTCTTCACCAATCGATAGAGGGGACAATTTTACATATTTCAGTGAATTTTGAGTCTATATTTCCAAGGATTATGGGAGTTAGAAGAAATCAATTTGTATCGCAAAATATTTCCATAGCTACACCCTTTGTTCTAAATTTCCGACAAAAAAATTATAAAAAATGCTAAAAATTCGTAAAGAGGGGTTTTTTTGGCCAAAAAATCGACTGGCACAATCAGTTTTGTGATAAAATCATTATTTCGCCCTCAAATAGAGTCATGAAATTTTCGAAAATCCACTTTTCAAAACAAAAAATACTCATAACTCGATAAATAGGAAAGATAGAACGTTCTAGTCTCCACCAATCGATAGAAGGGACAATTTTACATATTTTAGTGAATTTTGAGTCCATATTTCCAAGGATTATGGGAGTTAGAAAAAATCAATTTGTATCGCAAAATATTTCCATAGCTACCCCCTTTGTTCTAAATTTTCGACAAAAAAATTATAAAAAATGCTAAAAATTCGTGAAGAGGGGTTTTTTTTGGCCAAAAAATCGACTGGCACAATCAGTTTTGTGATAAAATCATTATTTCGCCCTCAAATAGAGTCATGAAATTTTCGAAAATCCACTTTTCGAAACAAAAAATACTCATAACTCGACAAATAGGAAAGGTACAACGTTCTAGTCTTCACCAATCGATAGAGGGGACAATTTTACATATTTCAGTGAATTTTGAGTCCATATTCTCAAGGATTATGGGAGTTAGAAGAAATCAATTTGTATCGCAAAATATTTCCATAGCTACCTCCTTTGTTCTAAATTTTCGACAAAAAAATTATAAAAAATGCTAAAAATTCGTAAAGAGGGGTTTTTTTGGCCAAAAAATCGACTGGCACAATCAGTTTTGTGATAAAATCATTATTTCGCCTTCAAATGGAGCCATGATATTTTCGAAAATCCACTTTTCAAAACAAAAATACTCATAACTCGACAAATAGGAAAGATAGAACGTTCTAGTCTTCACCAATCGATAGAGGGGACAATTTTACATATTTCAGTGAATTTTGAGTCTATATTTCCAAGGATTATGGGAGTTAGAAGAAATCAATTTGTATCGCAAAATATTTCCATAGCTACACCCTTTGTTCTAAATTTCCGACAAAAAAATTATAAAAAATGCTAAAAATTCGTAAAGAGGGGTTTTTTTGGCCAAAAAATCGACTGGCACAATCAGTTTTGTGATAAAATCATTATTTCGCCCTCAAATAGAGTCATGAAATTTTCGAAAATCCACTTTTCAAAACAAAAAATACTCATAACTCGATAAATAGGAAAGATAGAACGTTCTAGTCTTCACCAATCGATAGAAGGGACAATTTTACATATTTTAGTGAATTTTGAGTCCATATTTCCAAGGATTATGGGAGTTAGAAAAAATCAATTTGTATCGCAAAATATTTCCATAGCTACCCCCTTTGTTCTAAATTTTCGACAAAAAAATTATAAAAAATGCTAAAAATTCGTGAAGAGGGGTTTTTTTGGCCAAAAAATCGACTGGCACAATCAGTTTTGTGATAAAATCATTATTTCGCCCTCAAATAGAGTCATGAAATTTTCGAAAATCCACTTTTCGAAACAAAAAATACTCATAACTCGACAAATAGGAAAGGTAGAACGTTCTAGTCTTCACCAATCGATAGAGGGGACAATTTTACATATTTCAGTGAATTTTGAGTCTATATTTCCAAGGATTATGGGAGTTAGAAAAAATCAATTTGTATCGCAAAATATTTCCATAGCTACCCCCTTTGTTCTAAATTTTCGACAAAAAAATTATAAAAAATGCTAAAAATTCGTGAAGAGGGGTTTTTCTGGCCAAAAAATCGACTGGCACAATCAGTTTTGTGATAAAATCATTATTTCGCCTTCAAATAGAGTCATGAAATTTTCGAAAATCCACTTTTCGAAACAAAAAATACTCATAACTCGACAAATAGGAAAGATAGAACGTTCTAGTCTTCACCAATCGATAGAGGGGACAATTTTACATATTTTAGTGAATTTTGAGTCCATATTTCCGAGGATTATGGAAGTTAGAAAAAATCAATTTGTATCGCAAAATATTTCCATAGCCTACCCCCTTTGTTCTAAATTTTCGACAAAAAAATTATAAAAAATGCTGAAAATTCGTAAAGAGGGGTTTTTTTGGCCGGAAAATCGACTGGCACAATCAGTTTTGTGATAAAATCATTATTTCGCCTTCAAATAGAGTCATGATATTTTCGAAAATCCACTTTTCAAAACAAAAATACTCATAACTCGACAAATAGGAAAGATAGAACGTTCTAGTCTTCACCAATCGATAGAGGGGACAATTTTACATATTTCAGTGAATTTTGAGTCTATATTTCCAAGGATTATGGGAGTTAGAAGAAATCAATTTGTATCGCAAAATATTTCCATAGCTACACCCTTTGTTCTAAATTTCCGATAAAAAAATTATAAAAAATGCTAAAAATTCGTAAAGAGGGGTTTTTTTGGCCAAAAAATCGACTGGCACAATCAGTTTTGTGATAAAATCATTATTTCGCCCTCAAATAGAGTCATGAAATTTTCGAAAATCCACTTTTCAAAACAAAAAATACTCATAACTCGATAAATAGGAAAGATAGAACGTTCTAGTCTTCACCAATCGATAGAAGGGACAATTTTACATATTTTAGTGAATTTTGAGTCCATATTTCCAAGGATTATGGAAGTTAGAAAAAATCAATTTGTATCGCAAAATATTTCCATAGCTACCCCCTTTGTTCTAAATTTTCGACAAAAAAATTATAAAAAATGCTAAAAATTCGTGAAGAGGGGTTTTTTTGGCCAAAAAATCGACTGGCACAATCAGTTTTGTGATAAAATCATTATTTCGCCCTCAAATAGAGTCATGAAATTTTCGAAAATCCACTTTTCGAAACAAAAAATACTCATAACTCGACAAATAGGAAAGGTAGAACGTTCTAGTCTTCACCAATCGATAGAGGGGACAATTTTACATATTTCAGTGAATTTTGAGTCTATATTTCCAAGGATTATGGGAGTTAGAAAAAATCAATTTGTATCGCAAAATATTTCCATAGCTACCCCCTTTGTTCTAAATTTTCGACAAAAAAATTATAAAAAATGCTAAAAATTCGTGAAGAGGGGTTTTTCTGGCCAAAAAATCGACTGGCACAATCAGTTTTGTGATAAAATCATTATTTCGCCTTCAAATAGAGTCATGAAATTTTCGAAAATCCACTTTTCGAAACAAAAAATACTCATAACTCGACAAATAGGAAAGATAGAACGTTCTAGTCTTCACCAATCGATAGAGGGGACAATTTTACATATTTTAGTGAATTTTGAGTCCATATTTCCGAGGATTATGGAAGTTAGAAAAAATCAATTTGTATCGCAAAATATTTCCATAGCCTACCCCCTTTGTTCTAAATGTTCGACAAAAAAATTATAAAAAATGCTGAAAATTCGTAAAGAGGGGTTTTTTTGGCCGGAAAATCGACTGGCACAATCAGTTTTGTGATAAAATCATTATTTCGCCTTCAAATAGAGTCATGATATTTTCGAAAATCCACTTTTCGAAACAAAAAATACTCATAACTCAATAAATAGGAAAGATAGAACGTTCTAGTCTTCACCAATCGATAGAGGGGACAATTCTACATATTTAAGTGAATTTTGAGTCCATATTTCCAAGGATTATGGGAGTTACAAAAAATCAATTTGTATCGCAAAATATTTCCATAGCTACCCCCTTTGTTCTAAATTTTCGACAAAAAAATTATAAAAAATGCTAAAAATTCGTGAAGAGGGGTTTTTTGGCCAAAAAATCGACTGGCACAATCAGTTTTGTGATAAAATCATTATTTCGCCCTCAAATAGAGTCATGAAATTTTCGAAAATCCACTTTTCGAAACAAAAAATACTCATAACTCGACAAATAGGAAAGGTAGAACGTTCTAGTCTTCACCAATCGATAGAGGGGACAATTTTACATATTTCAGTGAATTTTGAGTCTATATTTCCAAGGATTATGGGAGTTAGAAAAAATCAATTTGTATCGCAAAATATTTCCATAGCTACCCCCTTTGTTCTAAATTTTCGACAAAAAAATTATAAAAAATGCTAAAAATTCGTGAAGAGGGGTTTTTCTGGCCAAAAAATCGACTGGCACAATCAGTTTTGTGATAAAATCATTATTTCGCCTTCAAATAGAGTCATGAAATTTTCGAAAATCCACTTTTCGAAACAAAAAATACTCATAACTCGACAAATAGGAAAGATAAAACGTTCTAGTCTTCACCAATCGATAGAAGGGACAATTTTACATATTTTAGTGAACTTTGAGTCTATATTGCCAAAGATTAAGGGAGTTAGAAAAAAGCAATTTGTTTCTCAAAATATTTCCATAGCTACCCCCTTTGTTCTAAATTTTCGACAAAAAAATTATAAAAAATGCTAAAAATTCGTAAAGAGGGGTTTTTTTGGCCAAAAAATCGACTGTCACAATCAGTTTTGTGATAAAATCATTATTTCGCCTTCAAATAGAGTCATGAAATTTTCGAAAATCCACTTTTCGAAACAAAAAATACTCATAACTCGACAAATAGGAAAGATAGAACGTTCTAGTCTTCACCAATCGATAGAGGGGACAATTTTACATATTTTAGTAAATTTTGAGTCCATATTTCCGAGGATTATGGAAGTTAGAAAAAATCAATTTGTATCGCAAAATATTTCCATAGCTACCCCCTTTGTTCTAAATTTTCGACAAAAAAATTATAAAAAATGCTAAAAATTCGTAAAGAGGGGTTTTTTTGGCCAAAAAATCGACTGTCACAATCAGTTTTGTGATAAAATCATTATTTCGCCTTCAAATAGAGTCATGAAATTTTCGAAAATCCACTTTTCGAAACAAAAAATACTCATAACTCGACAAATAGGAAAGATAGAACGTTCTAGTCTTCACCAATCGATAGAGGGGACAATTTTACATATTTTAGTGAATTTTGAGTCCATATTTCCGAGGATTATGGAAGTTAGAAAAAATCAATTTGTATCGCAAAATATTTCCATAGCTACCCCCTTTGTTCTAAATTTTCGACAAAAAAATTATAAGAAATGCTAAAAGGTCGTAAAGAGGGGTTCTTTTGGCCAAAAAATCGACTGGCACAATCAGTTTTGTGATAAAATCATTATTTCGCCTGCAAATAGAGTCATGAAATTTTCGAAAATCCACTTTTCAAAACAAAAAATACTTATAACTCGACAAATAGGAAAGATAGAACGTTCTAGTATTCACCAATCGATAGAGGGGACAATTTTACATATTTTAGTGAATTTTGAGTCCATATTTCCAAGGATTATGGGAGTTAGAAAAAATCAATTTGTATCGCAAAATATTTCCATAGCTACCTCCTTTGTTCTAAATTTTCGACAAAAAAATTATAAAAAATGCTAAAAATTCGTAAAGAGGGGTTTTTTTGGCCAAAAAATCGACTGGCACAATCAGTTTTGTGATAAAATCATTATTTCGCCTTCGAATGGAGCCATGATATTTTCGAAAATCCACTTTTCAAAATAAAAATACTCATAACTCGACAAATAGGAAAGATAGAACGTTCTAGGCTTCACCAATCGATAGAGGGGACAATTTTACATATTTGAGTGAATTTTGAGTCCATATTCTCAAGGATTATGGGAGTTAGAAGAAATCAATTTGTATCGCAAAATATTTCCATAGCTACACCCTTTGTTCTAAATTTTCGACAAAAAAATTATAAAAAATGCTAAAAATTCGTAAAGAGGGGTTTTTTTGGCCAAAAAATCGACTGGCACAATCAGTTTTGTGATAAAATCATTATTTCGCCCTCAAATAGAGTCATGAAATTTTCGAAAATCCACTTTTCAAAACAAAAAATACTCATAACTCGATAAATAGGAAAGATAGAACGTTCTAGTCTTCACCAATCGATAGAAGGGACAATTTTACATATTTTAGTGAATTTTGAGTCTAGATTGCCAAAGATTAAGGGAGTTAGAAAAAAGCAATTTGTTTCTCAAAATATTTCCATACCCTTTGTTCTAAATTTTCGACAAAAAATTTTAAAAAATGCTTAAAATTCGTAAAGAGGGGTTTTTTGGACCGGAAAATCGACTGGCAAATCTTGACAATTTTTTTAAGTCTTAAGCTTCAAAATATTTTCGTAAGTTCCAAATTGTCAATCTTTTTAAAGGCGTGAGTTAGGGAAAAAATTAGTTAAATATAATAGTTCTTGATCACGATGTTTGTTGAAACTCTATTTTTAAAGTTTCGGTAGCGATCCAGCTGCCGTTATCAAGAATAATGAAAAATAATAAATTTTCGAATCATCGAAAATTGATTATTTTCGATCAATCGATTATTTTCGATTATCGATTTTTTTCGATTAATCGATTTTTTTCGATTAATCGATTTTTTTCAATTATTCGATTTTTTTCGATTAATCGATTTTTTTCGATTAATCGATTATTTTCGATTAATCGATTATTTTAGATTAATCGATTATTTTCGATTAATCGATTTTTTTCGATTACTCAATTAATCGATTTACATCGATTAATCGAAAATAATCGATTATTTTATATAATCGATAATCGATTATGTTTTTTGATAATCGCCCAGCCCTAATTTTGAGTCGATATTGCCAAGGATTATGGAAGTTAGAAAAAATCAATTTGTATGGCAAAATATTTCCATACCTACCCCTTTGTTCTAAATTTTCGACAAAAAAAAATAAAAAATGCTTAAAATTCGTAAAGAGGGGTTTTTGCGCCGGAAAATCGACTGGCACAATCAGTTTTGTGATAAAATCATTATTTCGCATTCAAATAGAGTCATGAAATTTTCGAAAATCCACTTTTCAAAAAAAAAATACTCATAACTCGACAAATGGGAAACATAGAACGTTCTAGTCTTCACCAATCGATACAGGGGACAATTTTACATATTTGAGTGAATTTTGAGTCCATATTTCCAAGGATTATGGGAGTTAGAAAAAATCAATTTGTATCGCAAAATATTTCCATAGCTACCTCCTTTGTTCTAAATTTTCGACAAAAAAATTATAAAAAATGCTAAAAATTCGTAAAGAGGGGTTTTTTTGGCCAAAAAATCGACTGGCACAATCAGTTTTGTGATAAAATCATTATTTCGCCTTCAAATGGAGCCATGATATTTTCGAAAATCCACTTTTCGAAACAAAAAATACTCATAACTCGACAAATAGGAAAGATAGAACGTTCTAGTCTTCACCAATCGATAGAAGGGACAATTTTACATATTTTAGTGAATTTTGAGTCTATATTGCCAAAGATTAAGGGAGTTAGAAAAAAGCAATTTGTTTCTCAAAATATTTCCATAGCTACCCCCTTTGTTCTAAATTTTCGACAAAAAAATTATAAAAAATGCTAAAAATTCGTAAAAAGGGGTTTTTTTGGCCAAAAAATCGACTGTCACAATCAGTTTTGTGATAAAATCATTATTTCGCCTTCAAATAGAGTCATGAAATTTTCGAAAATCCACTTTTCGAAACAAAAAATACTCATAACTCGACAAATAGGAAAGATAGAACGTTCTAGTCTTCACCAATCGATAGAGGGGACAATTTTACATATTTTAGTGAATTTTGAGTCCATATTTCCGAGGATTATGGAAGTTAGAAAAAATCAATTTGTATCGCAAAATATTTCCATAGCTACCCCCTTTGTTCTAAATTTTCGACAAAAAAATTATAAAAAATGCTAAAAATTCGTAAAGAGGGGTTTTTTTGGCCAAAAAATCGACTGTCACAATCAGTTTTGTGATAAAATCATTATTTCGCCTTCAAATAGAGTCATGAAATTTTCGAAAATCCACTTTTCGAAACAAAAAATACTCATAACTCGACAAATAGGAAAGATAGAACGTTCTAGTCTTCACCAGTCGATAGAGGGGACAATTTTACATATTTTAGTGAATTTTGAGTCCATATTTCCGAGGATTATGGAAGTTAGAAAAAATCAATTTGTATCGCAAAATATTTCCATAGCTACCCCCTTTGTTCTAAATTTTCGACAAAAAAATTATAAGAAATGCTAAAAGGTCGTAAAGAGGGGTTCTTTTGGCCAAAAAATCGACTGGCACAATCAGTTTTGTGATAAAATCATTATTTCGCCTTCAAATGGAGCCATGATATTTTCGAAAATCCACTTTTCAAAATAAAAATACTCATAACTCGACAAATAGGAAAGATAGAACGTTCTAGTCTTCACCAATCGATACAGGGGACAATTCTACATATTTAAGTGAATTTTGAGTCCATATTTCCAAGGATTATGGGAGTTACAAAAAATCAATTTGTATCGCAAAATATTTCCATAGCTACCCCCTTTGTTCTAAATTTTCGACAAAAAAATTATAAAAAATGCTAAAAATTCGTGAAGAGGGGTTTTTTTGGCCAAAAAATCGACTGGCACAATCAGTTTTGTGATAAAATCATTATTTCGCCTTCAAATAGAGTCATGAAATTTTCGAAAATCCACTTTTCGAAACAAAAAATACTCATAACTCGACAAATAGGAAAGATAGAACGTTCTAGTCTTCACCAATCGATAGAGGGGACAATTTTACATATTTGAGTGAATTTTGAGTCCATATTCTCAAGGATTATGGGAGTTAGAAGAAATCAATTTGTATCGCAAAATATTTCCATAGCTACACCCTTTGTTCTAAATTTCCGACAAAAAAATTATAAAAAATGCTAAAAATTCGTAAAGAGGGGTTTTTTTGGCCAAAAAATCGACTGGCACAATCAGTTTTGTGATAAAATCATTATTTCGCCCTCAAATAGAGTCATGAAATTTTCGAAAATCCACTTTTCGAAACAAAAAATACTCATAACTCGACAAATAGGAAAGATAGAACGTTCTAGTCTTCACCAATCGATAGAGGGGACAATTTTACATATTTTAGTGAATTTTGAGTCCATATTTCCGAGGATTATGGAAGTTAGAAAAAATCAATTTGTATCGCAAAATATTTCCATAGCTACCCCCTTTGTTCTAAATTTTCGACAAAAAAATTATAAAAAATGCTAAAAATTCGTAAAGAGGGGTTTTTTTGGCCAAAAAATCGACTGTCACAATCAGTTTTGTGATAAAATCATTATTTCGCCTTCAAATAGAGTCATGAAATTTTCGAAAATCCACTTTTCGAAACAAAAAATACTCATAACTCGACAAATAGGAAAGATAGAACGTTCTAGTCTTCACCAATCGATAGAGGGGACAATTTTACACATTTTAGTGAATTTTGAGTCCATATTTCCGAGGATTATGGAAGTTAGAAAAAATCAATTTGTATCGCAAAATATTTCCATAGCTACCCCCTTTGTTCTAAATTTTCGACAAAAAAATTATAAGAAATGATAAAAGGTCGTAAAGAGGGGTTCTTTTGGCCCAAAAATCGACTGGCACAATCAGTTTTGTGATAAAATCATTATTTCGCCTTCAAATGGAGCCATGATATTTTCGAAAATCCACTTTTCAAAATAAAAATACTCATAACTCGACAAATAGGAAAGATAGAACGTTCTAGTCTTCACCAATCGATACAGGGGACAATTCTACATATTTAAGTGAATTTTGAGTCCATATTTCCAAGGATTATGGGAGTTACAAAAAATCAATTTGTATCGCAAAATATTTCCATAGCTACCCCCTTTGTTCTAAATTCTCGACAAAAAAATTATAAAAAATGCTAAAAATTCGTGAAGAGGGGTTTTTTTGGCCAAAAAATCGACTGGCACAATCAGTTTTGTGATAAAATCATTATTTCGCCTTCAAATAGAGTCATGAAATTTTCGAAAATCCACTTTTCGAAACAAAAAATACTCATAACTCGACAAATAGGAAAGATAGAACGTTCTAGTCTTCACCAATCGATAGAGGGGACAATTTTACATATTTGAGTGAATTTTGAGTCCATATTCTCAAGGATTATGGGAGTTAGAAGAAATCAATTTGTATCGCAAAATATTTCCATAGCTACACCCTTTGTTCTAAATTTCCGACAAAAAAATTATAAAAAATGCTAAAAATTCGTGAAGAGGGGTTTTTTTGGCCAAAAAATCGACTGGCACAATCAGTTTTGTGATAAAATCATTATTTCGCCCTCAAATAGAGTCATGAAATTTTCGAAAATCCACTTTTCAAAACAAAAAATACTCATAACTCGATAAATAGGAAAGATAGAACGTTCTAGTCTTCACCAATCGATAGAAGGGACAATTTTACATATTTTAGTGAATTTTGAGTCCATATTTCCAAGGATTATGGGAGTTAGAAAAAATCAATTTGTATCGCAAAATATTTCCATAGCTACCCCCTTTGTTCTAAATTTTCGACAAAAAAATTATAAAAAATGCTAAAAATTCGTAAAGAGGGGTTTTTCTGGCCAAAAAATCGACTGGCACAATCAGTTTTGTGATAAAATCATTATTTCGCCTTCAAATAGAGTCATGAAATTTTCGAAAATCCACTTTTCAAAACAAAAAATACTCATAACTCGACAAATAGGAAAGATAGAACGTTCTAGTCTTCACCAATCGATAGAAGGGACAATTTTACATATTTTAGTGAATTTTGAGTCTATATTGCCAAAGATTAAGGGAGTTAGAAAAAAGCAATTTGTTTCTCAAAATATTTCCATAGCTACCCCCTTTGTTCTAAATTTTCGACAAAAAAATTATAAAAAATGCTAAAAATTCGTAAAGAGGGGTTTTTTTGGCCAAAAAATCGACTGTCACAATCAGTTTTGTGATAAAATCATTATTTCGCCTTCAAATAGAGTCATGAAATTTTCGAAAATCCACTTTTCGAAACAATAAATACTCATAACTCGACAAATAGGAAAGATAGAACGTTCTAGTCTTCACCAATCGAAAGAGGGGACAATTTTACATATTTTAGTGAATTTTGAGTCCATATTTCCGAGGATTATGGAAGTTAGAAAAAATCAATTTGTATCGCAAAATATTTCCATAGCTACCCCCTTTGTTCTAAATTTTCGACAAAAAAATTATAAGAAATGCTAAAAGGTCGTAAAGAGGGGTTCTTTTGGCCAAAAAAATCGACTGGCACAATCAGTTTTGTGATAAAATCATTATTTCGCCTTCAAATAGAGTCATGAAATTTTCGAAAATCCACTTTTCAAAACAAAAAATACTTATAACTCGACAAATAGGAAAGATAGAACGTTCTAGTTTTCACCAATCGATAGAGGGGACAATTTTACATATTTTAGTGAATTTTGAGTCCATATTTCCAAGGATTATGGGAGTTAGAAATAATCAATTTGTATCGCAAAATATTTCCATAGCTACCTCCTTTGTTCTAAATTTTTGACAAAAAAAATATAAAAAATGCTAAAAATTCGTAAAGAGGGGTTTTTTTGGCCAAAAAATCGACTGGCACAATCAGTTTTGTGATAAAATCATTATTTCGCCTTCAAATGGAGCCATGATATTTTCGAAAATCCACTTTTCAAAACAAAAATACTCATAACTCGACAAATAGGAAAGATAGAACGTTCTAGTCTTCACCAATCGATAGAGGGGACAATTCTACATATTTAAGTGAATTTTGAGTCCATATTTCCAAGGATTATGGGAGTTACAAAAAATCAATTTGTATCGCAAAATATTTCCATAGCTACCCCCTTTGTTCTAAATTTTCGACAAAAAAATTATAAAAAATGCTAAAAATTCGTAAAGAGGGGTTTTTTTGGCCAAAAAATCGACTGGCACAATCAGTTTTGTGATAAAATCATTATTTCGCCTTCAAATGGAGCCATGATATTTTCGAAAATCCACTTTTCAAAACAAAAATACTCATAACTCGACAAATAGGAAAGGTAGAACGTTCTAGTCTTCACCAATCGATAGAGGGGACAATTTTACATATTTCAGTGAATTTTGAGTCTATATTTCCAAGGATTATGGGAGTTAGAAAAAATCAATTTGTATCGCAAAATATTTCCATAGCTTCCCCCTTTGTTCTAAATTTTCGACAAAAAAATTATAAAAAATGCTAAAAATTCGTAAAGAGGGGTTTTTCTGGCCTAGAGTCATGAATATTTCGAAAATCCACTTTTCAAAACAAAAAATACTCATATATCGACAAATAGGAAAGATAGAACGTTCTAGTCTACACCAATCGATAGAGGGGACAATTTTACATATTTTAGTGAATTTTGAGTCTATATTTCCGAGGATTATGGGAGTTAGAAAAAATCAATTTGTATCGCAAAATATTTCCATAGCTACCCCCTTTGTTCTAAATTTTCGACAAAAAAATTATAGAAAATGCTAAAAATTCGTGAAGAGTGGTTTTTTTGGCCAAAAAATCGACTGGCACAATCAGTTTTGTGATAAAATCATTATTTCGCCTTCAAATAGAGTCATGAATATTTCGAAAATCCACTTTTCGAAACAAAAAATACTCATAACTCGACAAATAGGAAAGATAGAACGTTCTAGTCTTCACCAATCGATAGAGGGGACAATTTTACATATTTTAGTGAATTTTGAGTCCATATTTCCGAGGATTATGGAAGTTAGAAAAAATCAATTTGTATCGCAAAATATTTCCATAGCTACCCCCTTTGTTCTAAATTTTCGACAAAAAAATTATAAAAAATGCTAAAAATTCGTAAAGAGGGGTTTTTTTGGCCAAAAAATCGACTGTCACAATCAGTTTTGGTGATAAAATCATTATTTCGCCTTCAAATAGAGTCATGAAATTTTCGAAAATCCACTTTTCGAAACAAAAAATACTCATAACTCGACAAATAGGAAAGATAGAACGTTCTAGTCTTCACCAATCGATAGAGGGGACAATTTTACATATTTTAGTGAATTTTGAGTCCATATTTCCGAGGATTATGGAAGTTAGAAAAAATCAATTTGTATCGCAAAATATTTCCATAGCTACCCCCTTTGTTCTAAATTTTCGACAAAAAAATTATAAGAAATGCTAAAAGGTCGTAAAGAGGGGTTCTTTTGGCCAAAAAATCGACTGGCACAATCAGTTTTGTGATAAAATCATTATTTCGCCTGCAAATAGAGTCATGAAATTTTCGAAAATCCACTTTTCAAAACAAAAAATACTTATAACTCGACAAATAGGAAAGATAGAACGTTCTAGTTTTCACCAATCGATAGAGGGGACAATTTTAAATATTTTAGTGAATTTTGAGTCCATATTTCCAAGGATTATGGGAGTTAGAAAAAATCAATTTGTATCGCAAAATATTTCCATAGCTACCTCCTTTGTCCTAAATTTTCGACAAAAAAATTATAAAAAATGCTAAAAATTCGTAAAGAGGGGTTTTTTTGGCCAAAAAATCGACTGGCACAATCAGTTTTGTGATAAAATCATTATTTCGCCTTCAAATGGAGCCATGATATTTTCGAAAATCCACTTTTCGAAACAAAAAATACTCATAACTCGACAAATAGGAAAGATAGAACGTTCTAGTCTTCACCAATCGATAGAGGGGACAATTTTACATATTTTAGTGAATTTTGAGTCCATATTTCCGAGGATTATGGAAGTTAGAAAAAATCAATTTGTATCGCAAAATATTTCCATAGCTACCCCCTTTGTTCTAAATTTTCGACAAAAAAATTATAAAAAATGCTAAAAATTCGTGAAGAGGGATTTTTTTGGCCAAAAAATCGACTGGCACAATCAGTTTTGTGATAAAATCATTATTTCGCCTTCAAATAGAGTCATGAAATTTTCGAAAATCCACTTTTCGAAACAAAAAATACTCATAACTCGACAAATAGGAAAGATAGAACGTTCTTGTCTTCACCAATCGATAGAGGGGACAATTTTACATATTTGAGTGAATTTTGAGTCCATATTCTCAAGGATTATGGGAGTTAGAAGAAATCAATTTGTATCGCAAAATATTTCCATAGCTACACCCTTTGTTCTAAATTTCCGACAAAAAAATTATAAAAAATGCTAAAAATTCGTAAAGAGGGGTTTTTTTGGCCAAAAAATCGACTGGCACAATCAG
Source organism: Lochmaea crataegi (assembly GCA_947563755.1). Lineage (NCBI taxonomy): Eukaryota > Metazoa > Arthropoda > Insecta > Coleoptera > Chrysomelidae > Lochmaea > Lochmaea crataegi. Next base: position 13,336,997 of record OX387430.1, read on the forward strand.
TTTTGTGATAAAATCATTATTTCGCCCTCAAATAGAGTCATGAAATTTTCGAAAATCCACTTTTCAAAACAAAAAATACTCATAACTCGACAAATAGGAAAGATAGAACGTTCTAGTCTTCACCAATCGATAGAGGGGACAATTTTACATATTTTAGTGAATTTTGAGTCCATATTTCCGAGGATTATGGAAGTTAGAAAAAATCAATTTGTATCGCAAAATATTTCCATAGCTACCCCCTTTGTTCTAAATTTTCGACAAAAAAATTATAAGAAATGCTAAAAGGTCGTAAAGAGGGGTTCTTTTGGCCAAAAAATCGACTGGCACAATCAGTTTTGTGATAAAATCATTATTTCGCCTGCAAATAGAGTCATGAAATTTTCGAAAATCCACTTTTCAAAACAAAAAATACTTATAACTCGACAAATAGGAAAGATAGAACGTTCTAGTTTTCACCAATCGATAGAGGGGACAATTTTAAATATTTTAGTGAATTTTGAGTCCATATTTCCAAGGATTATGGGAGTTAGAAAAAATCAATTTGTATCGCAAAATATTTCCATAGCTACCTCCTTTGTCCTAAATTTTCGACAAAAAAATTATAAAAAATGCTAAAAATTCGTAAAGAGGGGTTTTTTTGGCCAAAAAATCGACTGGCACAATCAGTTTTGTGATAAAATCATTATTTCGCCTTCAAATGGAGCCATGATATTTTCGAAAATCCACTTTTCGAAACAAAAAATACTCATAACTCGACAAATAGGAAAGATAGAACGTTCTAGTCTTCACCAATCGATAGAGGGGACAATTTTACATATTTTAGTGAATTTTGAGTCCATATTTCCGAGGATTATGGAAGTTAGAAAAAATCAATTTGTATCGCAAAATATTTCCATAGCTACCCCCTTTGTTCTAAATTTTCGACAAAAAAATTATAAAAAATGCTAAAAATTCGTGAAGAGGGATTTTTTTGGCCAAAAAATCGACTGGCACAATCAGTTTTGTGATAAAATCATTATTTCGCCTTCAAATAGAGTCATGAAATTTTCGAAAATCCACTTTTCGAAACAAAAAATACTCATAACTCGACAAATAGGAAAGATAGAACGTTCTAGTCTTCACCAATCGATAGAGGGGACAATTTTACATATTTGAGTGAATTTTGAGTCCATATTCTCAAGGATTATGGGAGTTAGAAGAAATCAATTTGTATCGCAAAATATTTCCATAGCTACACCCTTTGTTCTAAATTTCCGACAAAAAAATTATAAAAAATGCTAAAAATTCGTAAAGAGGGGTTTTTTTGGCCAAAAAATCGACTGGCACAATCAGTTTTGTGATAAAATCATTATTTCGCCCTCAAATAGAGTCATGAAATTTTCGAAAATCCACTTTTCAAAACAAAAAATACTCATAACTCGATAAATAGGAAAGATAGAACGTTCTAGTCTTCACCAATCGATAGAGGGGACAATTCTACATATTTAAGTGAATTTTGAGTCCATATTTCCGAGGATTATGGGAGTTAGAAAAAATCAATTTGTATCGCAAAATATTTCCATAGCTACCCCCTTTGTTCTAAATTTTCGACAAAAAAATTATAAAAAATGCTAAAAATTCGTAAAGAGGGGTTTTTCTGGCCAAAAAATCGACTGGCACAATCAGTTTTGTGATAAAATCATTATTTCGCCTTCAAATAGTCATGAAATTTTCGAAAATCCACTTTTCAAAACAAAAAATACTCATAACTCGACAAATAGGAAAGATAGAACGTTCTAGTCTTCACCAATCGATAGAAGGGACAATTTTACATATTTTAGTGAATTTTGAGTCTATATTGCCAAAGATTAAGGGAGTTAGAAAAAAGCAATTTGTTTCTCAAAATACTTCCATAGCTACCCCCTTTGTTCTAAATTTTCGACAAAAAAATTATAAAAAATGCTAAAAATTCGTGAAGAGGGATTTTTTTGGCCAAAAAATCGACTGGCACAATCAGTTTTGTGATAAAATCATTATTTCGCCTTCAAATAGAGTCATGAAATTTTCGAAAATCCACTTTTCGAAACAAAAAATACTCATAACTCGACAAATAGGAAAGATAGAACGTTCTAGTCTTCACCAATCGATAGAGGGGACAATTTTACATATTTTAATGAATTTTGAGTCCATATTTCCGAGGATTATGGAAGTTAGAAAAAATCAATTTGTATCGCAAAATATTTCCATAGCTACCCCCTTTGTTCTAAATTTTCGACAAAAAAATTATAAGAAATGCTAAAAGGTCGTAAAGAGGGGTTCTTTTGGCCAAAAAAATCGACTGGCACAATCAGTTTTGTGATAAAATCATTATTTCGCCTTCAAATAGAGTCATGAAATTTTCGAAAATCCACTTTTCAAAACAAAAAATACTTATAACTCGACAAATAGGAAAGATAGAACGTTCTAGTTTTCACCAATCGATAGAGGGGACAATTCTACATATTTAAGTGAATTTTGAGTCCATATTTCCAAGGATTATGGGAGTTAGAAAAAATCAATTTGTATCGCAAAATATTTCCATAGCTACCTCCTTTGTTCTACATTTTCGACAAAAAAATTATAAAAAATGCTAAAAATTCGTAAAGAGGGGTTTTTTTGGCCAAAAAATCGACTGGCACAATCAGTTTTGTGATAAAATCATTATTTCGCCTTCAAATGGAGCCATGATATTTTCGAAAATCCACTTTTCAAAACAAAAATACTCATAACTCGACAAATAGGAAAGGTAGAACGTTCTAGTCTTCACCAATCGATAGAGGGGACAATTTTACATATTTCAGTGAATTTTGAGTCTATATTTCCAAGGATTATGGGAGTTAGAAAAAAGCAATTTGTTTCTCAAAATATTTCCATAGCTACCCCCTTTGTTCTAAATTTTCGACAAAAAAATTATAAAAAATGCTAAAAATTCGTAAAGAGGGGTTTTTTTGGCCAAAAAATCGACTGTCACAATCAGTTTTGTGATAAAATCATTATTTCGCCTTCAAATAGAGTCATGAAATTTTCGAAAATCCACTTTTCGAAACAAAAAATACTCATAACTCGACAAATAGGAAAGATAGAACGTTCTAGTCTTCACCAATCGATAGAGGGGACAATTTTACATATTTTAATGAATTTTGAGTCCATATTTCCGAGGATTATGGAAGTTAGAAAAAATCAATTTGTATCGCAAAATATTTCCATAGCTACCCCCTTTGTTCTAAATTTTCGACAAAAAAATTATAAGAAATGCTAAAAGGTCGTAAAGAGGGGTTCTTTTGGCCAAAAAAATCGACTGGCACAATCAGTTTTGTGATAAAATCATTATTTCGCCTTCAAATAGAGTCATGAAATTTTCGAAAATCCACTTTTCAAAACAAAAAATACTTATAACTCGACAAATAGGAAAGATAGAACGTTCTAGTTTTCACCAATCGATAGAGGGGACAATTTTACATATTTTAGTGAATTTTGAGTCCATATTTCCAAGGATTATGGGAGTTAGAAAAAATCAATTTGTATCGCAAAATATTTCCATAGCTACCTCCTTTGTTCTACATTTTCGACAAAAAAATTATAAAAAATGCTAAAAATTCGTAAAGAGGGGTTTTTTTGGCCAAAAAATCGACTGGCACAATCAGTTTTGTGATAAAATCATTATTTCGCCTTCAAATGGAGCCATGATATTTTCGAAAATCCACTTTTCAAAACAAAAATACTCATAACTCGACAAATAGGAAAGATAGAACGTTCTAGTCTTCACCAATCGATAGAGGGGAAAATTCTACATATTTAAGTGAATTTTGAGTCCATATTTCCAAGGATTATGGGAGTTACAAAAAATCAATTTGTATCGCAAAATATTTCCATAGCTACCCCCTTTGTTCTAAATTTTCGACAAAAAAATTATAAAAAATGCTAAAAATTCGTAAAGAGGGGTTTTTTTGGCCAAAAAATCGACTGGCACAATCAGTTTTGTGATAAAATCATTATTTCGCCTTCAAATAGAGTCATGAAATTTTCGAAAATCCACTTTTCGAAACAAAAAATACTCATAACTCGACAAATAGGAAAGATAGAACGTTCTAGTTTTCACCAATCGATAGAGGGGACAATTTTAAATATTTTAGTGAATTTTGAGTCCATATTTCCAAGGATTATGGGAGTTAGAAAAAATCAATTTGTATCGCAAAATATTTCCATAGCTACCTCCTTTGTCCTAAATTTTCGACAAAAAAATTATAAAAAATGCTAAAAATTCGTAAAGAGGGGTTTTTTTGGCCAAAAAATCGACTGGCACAATCAGTTTTGTGATAAAATCATTATTTCGCCTTCAAATGGAGCCATGATATTTTCGAAAATCCACTTTTCAAAATAAAAATACTCATAACTCGACAAATAGGAAAGATAAAACGTTCTAGTCTTCACCAATCGATAGAGGGGACAATTTTACATATTTGAGTGAATTTTGAGTCCATATTCTAAAGGATTATGGGAGTTAGAAGAAATCAATTTGTATCGCAAAATATTTCCATAGCTACACCCTTTGTTCTAAATTTTCGACAAAAAAATTATAAAAAATGCTAAAAATTCGTAAAGAGGGGTTTTTTTGGCCAAAAAATCGACTGGCACAATCAGTTTTGTGATAAAATCATTATTTCGCCCTCAAATAGAGTCATGAAATTTTCGAAAATCCACTTTTCAAAACAAAAAATACTCATAACTCGATAAATAGGAAAGATAGAACGTTCTAGTCTTCACCAATCGATAGAAGGGACAATTTTACATATTTTAGTGAATTTTGAGTCTAGATTGCCAAAGATTAAGGGAGTTAGAAAAAAGCAATTTGTTTCTCAAAATATTTCCATACCCTTTGTTCTAAATTTTCGACAAAAAATTTTAAAAAATGCTTAAAATTCGTAAAGAGGGGTTTTTTGGACCGGAAAATCGACTGGCAAATCTTGACAATTTTTTTAAGTCTTAAACTTCAAAATATTTTCGTAAGTTCCAAATTGTCAATCTTTTTAAAGGCGTGAGTTGGGGAAAAAATTAGTTAAATATAATAGTTCTTGATCACGATGTTTGTTGAAACTCTATTTTTAAAGTTTCGGTAGCGATCCAGCTGCCGTTATCAAGAATAATGAAAAATAATAAATTTTCGAATCATCGAAAATTGATTATTTTCGATCAATCGATTATTTTCGATTATCGATTTTTTTCGATTAATCGATTTTTTTCGATTAATCGATTTTTTTCAATTATTCGATTTTTTTCGATTAATCGATTTTTTTCGATTAATCTATTTTTTTCGATTAATCGATTTTTTTCGATTAATCGATTATTTTAGATTAATCGATTATTTTCGATTAATCGATTTTTTTCGATTACTCAATTAATCGATTTACATCGATTAATCGAAAATAATCGATTATTTTATATAATCGATTATGTTTTTTGATAATCGCCCAGCCCTAATTTTGAGTCGATATTGCCAAGGATTATGGAAGTTAGAAAAAATCAATTTGTATGGCAAAATATTTCCATACCTACCCCTTTGTTCTAAATTTTCGACAAAAAAAAATAAAAAATGCTTAAAATTCGTAAAGAGGGGTTTTTGCGCCGGAAAATCGACTGGCACAATCAGTTTTGTGATAAAATCATTATTTCGCATTCAAATAGAGTCATGAAATTTTCGAAAATCCACTTTTCAAAACAAAAAATACTCATAACTCGACAAATGGGAAACATAGAACGTTCTAGTCTTCACCAATCGATACAGGGGACAATTTTACATATTTGAGTGAATTTTGAGTCCATATTTCCAAGGATTATGGGAGTTAGAAAAAATCAATTTGTATCGCAAAATATTTCCATAGCTACCTCCTTTGTTCTAAATTTTCGACAAAAAAATTATAAAAACTGCTAAAAATTCGTAAAGAGGGGTTTTTTTGGCCAAAAAATCGACTGGCACAATCAGTTTTGTGATAAAATCATTATTTCGCCTTCAAATAGAGTCATGAAATTTTCGAAAATCCACTTTTCAAAACAAAAAATACTCATAACTCGACAAATAGGAAAGATAGAACGTTCTAGTCTTCAACAATCGATAGAAGGGACAATTTTACATATTTTAGTGAATTTTGAGTCCATATTTCCAAGGATTATGGGAGTCAGAAAAAATCAATTTGTATCGCAAAATATTTCCATAGCTACCCCCTTTGTTCTAAATTTTCGACAAAAAAATTATAAAAAATGCTAAAAATTCGTGAAGAGTGGTTTTTTTGGCCAAAAAATCGACTGGCACAATCAGTTTTGTGATAAAATCATTATTTCGCCTTCAAATAGAGTCATGAAATTTTCGAAAATCCACTTTTCAAAAAAAAAATACTCATAACTCGACAAATAGGAAAGATAGAACGTTCTAGTCTTCACCAATCGATAGAAGGGACAATTTTACATATTTTAGTGAATTTTGAGTCCATATTTCCAAGGATTATGGGAGTCAGAAAAAATCAATTTGTATCGCAAAATATTTCCATAGCTACCCCCTTTGTTCTAAATTTTCGACAAAAAAATTATAAAAAATGCTGAAAATTCGTAAAGAGGGGTTTTTCTGGCCAAAGAATCGACTGGCACAATCAGTTTTGTGATAAAATCATTATTTCGCCTTCAAATAGAGTCATGAAATTTTCGAAAATCCACTTTTCAAAACAAAAAATACTCATAACTCGACAAATAGGAAAGATAGAACGTTCTAGTCTTCACCAATCGATAGAGGGGACAATTTTACATAGTTCAGTGTATTTTGTATCGCAAAATATTTCCATAGCTACCTCCTTTGTTCTAAATTTTCGACAAAAAAATTATAAAAAATGCTAAAAATTCGTAAAGAGGGGTTTTTTGGCCAAAAAATCGACTGGCACAATCAGTTTTGTGATAAAATCATTATTTCGCCTCCAAATAGAGTCATGAAATTTTCGAAAATCCACTTTTCGAAACAAAAAATACTCATAACTCGACAAATAGGAAACATAGAACGTTCTAGTCTTCACCAATCGATAGAGGGGACAATTTTACATATTCGAGTGAATTTTGAGTCCATATTTCCAAGGATTATGGGAGTTAGAAAAAATCAATTTGTATCGCAAAATATTTCCATAGCTACCCCCTTTGTTCTAAATTTTCGACAAAAAAATTATAAAAAATGCTAAAAATCCGTAAACAGGGGTTTTTTTGGCCAAAAAATCGACTGGCACAATCAGTTTTGTGATAAAATTATTATTTCGCCTTCAAATAGAGTCATGAAATTTTCGAAAATCCACTTTTCGAAACAAAAAATACTCATAACTCGACAAATAGGAAAGGTAGATCGTTCTAGTCTTCACCAATCGATAGAGGGGACAATTTTACATATTTTAGTGAATTTTGAGTCCATATTTCCAAGGATTATGGGAGTTAGAGAAAATCAATTTGTATCGCAAAATATTTCCATTCCCCCTTTGTTCTAAATTTTCGACAAAAAAATGATAAAAAATGCTAAAAATTCGTAAAGAGGGGTTTTTCTGGCCAAAAAATCGACTGGCACAATCAGTTTTGTGATAAAATCATTATTTCGCCTTCAAATAGAGTCATGAATATTTCGAAAATCCACTTTTCAAAACAAAAAATACTCATATATCGACAAATAGGAAAGATAGAACGTTCTAGTCTACACCAATCGATAGAGGGGACAATTTTACATATTTTAGTGAATTTTGAGTCTATATTTCCGAGGATTATGGGAGTTAGAAAAAATCAATTTGTATCGCAAAATATTTCCATAGCTACCTCCTTTGTTCTAAATTTTCGACAAAAAAATTATAAAAAATGCTAAAAATTCGTAAAGAGAGGTTTTTTTGACCAAAAAATCGACTGGCACAATCAGTTTTGTGATAGAATCATTATTTCGCCTTCAAATAGAGTCATGAAATTTTCGAAAATCCACTTTTCAAAACAAAAAATACTCATAACTCGACAAATAGGAAAGATAGAACGTTCTAGTCTTCACCAATCGATAGAGGGGACAATTTTACATAGTTCAGTGTATTTTGTATCGCAAAATATTTCCATAGCTACCTCCTTTGTTCTAAATTTTCGACAAAAAAATTATAAAAAATGCTAAAAATTCGTAAAGAGGGGTTTTTTGGCCAAAAAATCGACTGGCACAATCAGTTTTGTGATAAAATCATTATTTCGCCTCCAAATAGAGTCATGAAATTTTCGAAAATCCACTTTTCGAAACAAAAAATACTCATAACTCGACAAATAGGAAACATAGAACGTTCTAGTCTTCACCAATCGATAGAGGGGACAATTTTACATATTCAAGTGAATTTTGAGTCCATATTTCCAAGGATTATGGGAGTTAGAAAAAATCAATTTGTATCGCAAAATATTTCCATAGCTACCCCCTTTGTTCTAAATTTTCGACAAAAAAATTATAAAAAATGCTAAAAATTCGTAAAGAGGGGTTTTTTTGGCCAAAAAATCGACTGGCACAATCAGTTTTGTGATAAAATCATTATTTCGCCTTCAAATAGAGTCAAGAAATTTTCGAAAATCCACTTTTCGAAACAAAAAATACTCATAACTCGACAAATAGGAAAGATAGAACGTTCTAGTCTTCACCAATCGATAGAGGGGACAATTTTACATATTTTAGTGAATTTTGAGTCCATATTCTTGAGGGTTATGGGAGTTAGAAAAAATCAATTTGTATCGCAAAATATTTCCATTGCTAACCCCTTTGTTCTAAATTTTCGACAAAAAAATTATAAAAAATGCTAAAATTTCGTAAAGAGGGGTTTTTTTGACCAAAAAATCGACTGGCACAATCAGTTTTGTGATAAAATCATTATTTCGCCTTCAAATAGAGTCATGAAATTTTCGAAAATCCACTTTTCGAAACAAAAAATACTCATAACTCGACAAATAGGAAAGATAGAACGTTCTAGTCTTCACCAATCGATACAGGGGACAATTTTACATATTTGAGTGAATTTTGAGTCCATATTTCCAAGGATTATGGGAGTTAGAAAAAATCAATTTGTATCGCAAAATATTTCCATAGCTACCTCCTTTGTTCTAAATTTTCGACAAAAAAATTATAAAAAATGCTAAAAATTCGTAAAGAGGGGTTTTTCTGGCCAAAAAATCGACTGGCACAATCAGTTTTGTGATAAAATCATTATTTCGCCTTCAAATAGAGTCATGAAATTTTCGAAAATCCACTTTTCAAAACAAAAAATACTCATAACTCGACAAATAGGAAAGATAGAACGTTCTAGTCTTCACCAATCGATACAGGGGACAATTTTACATATTTTAGTGAATTTTGAGTCCATATTTCCAAGGATTATGGGAGTCAGAAAAAATCAATTTGTATCGCAAAATATTTCCATAGCTACCCCCTTTGTTCTAAATTTTCGACAAAAAAATTATAAAAAATGCTGAAAATTCGTGAAGAGTGGTTTTTTTGGCCAAAAAATCGACTGGCACAATCAGTTTTGTGATAAAATCATTATTTCGCCTTCAAATAGAGTCATGAAATTTTCGAAAATCCACTTTTCAAAATAAAAAATACTCATAACTCGACAAATAGGAAAGATAGAACGTTCTAGTCTTCACCAATCGATAGAGGGGACAATTTTACATATTTTAGTGAATTTTGTGTCCATATTTCCAAGGATTATCGGAGTTAGAAAAAATCAATTTGTATCGCAAAATATTTCCATAGCTTCCCCCTTTGTTCTAAATTTTCGACAAAAAAATTATAAAAAATGCTAAAAATTCGTAAAGAGGGGTTTTTTTGGCCAAAAAATCGACTGGCACAATCAGTTTTGTGATAAAATCATTATTTCGCCTTCAAATAGAGTCATGAATATTTCGAAAATCCACTTTTCAAAACAAAAAATACTCATATATCGACAAATAGGAAAGATAGAACGTTCTAGTCTACACCAATCGATAGAGGGGACAATTTCACATATTTTAGTGAATTTTGAGTCTATATTTCCGAGGATTATGGGAGTTAGAAAAAATCAATTTGTATCGCAAAATATTTCCATAGCTACCCCCTTTGTTCTAAATTTTCGACAAAAAAATTATAGAAAATGCTAAAAATTCGTGGAGAGTGGTTTTGTGGCCAAAAAATCGACTGGCACAATCAGTTTTGTGATAAAATCATTATTTCGCCTTCAAATAGAGTCATGAATATTTCGAAAATCCACTTTTCAAAAAAAAAATACTCATATATCGACAAATAGGAAATATAGAACGTTCTAGTCTACACCAATCGATAGAGGGGACAATTTTACATATTTTAGTGAATTTTGAGTCTATATTTCCGAGGATTATGGGAGTTAGAAAAAATCAATTTGTATCGCAAAATATTTCCATAGCTACCTCCTTTGTTCTAAATTTTCGACAAAAAAATTATAAAAAATGCTAAAAATTCGTAAAGAGAGGTTTTTTTGACCAAAAAATCGACTGGCACAATCAGTTTTGTGATAGAATCATTATTTCGCCTTCAAATAGAGTCATGAAATTTTCGAAAATCCACTTTTCAAAACAAAAAATACTCATAACTCGACAAATAGGAAAGATAGAACGTTCTAGTCTTCACCAATCGTTAGAGGGGACAATTTTACATATTTGAGTGAATTTTGAGTCCATATTTCCAAGGATTATGGGAGTCAGAAAAAATCAATTTGTATCGCAAAATATTTCCATAGCTACCCCCTTCGTTCTAAATTTTCGACAAAAAAATTATAAAAAATGCTAAAATTTCGTAAAGAGGGGTTTTTTTGGCCAAAAAATCGACTGGCACAATCAGTTTTGTGATAAAATCATTATTTCGCCTTCAAATAGAGTCATGAAATTTTCGAAAATCCACTTTTCAAAATAAAAAATACTCATAACTCGACAAATAGGAAAGGTAGAACGTTCTAGTCTTCACCAATCGATAGAGGGGACAATTTTACATATTTTGGAGAATTTTGAGTCCATATTTCCAAGGATTATGGGAGTTAGAAAAAATCAATTTGTATCGCAAAATATTTCCATAGCTTCCCCCTTTGTTCTAAATTTTCGACAAAAAAATTATAAAAAATGCTAAAAATTCGTAAAGAGGGGTTTTTTTGGCCAAAAAATCGACTGGCACAATCAGTTTTGTGATAAAATCATTATTTCGCCTTCAAATAGAGTCATGAAATTTTCGAAAATCCACTTTTCGAAACAAAAAATACTCATAACTCGACAAATAGGAAAGATAGAACGTTCTAGTCTTCACCAATCAATAGAGGGGACAATTTTACATATTTAAGTGAATTTTGAGTCCATATTCTTGAGGGTTATGGGAGTTAGAAAAAATCAATTTGTATCGCAAAATATTTCCATTGCTAACCCCTTTGTTCTAAATTTTCGACAAAAAAATTATAAAAAATGCTAAAATTTCGTAAAGAGGGGTTTTTTTGACCAAAAAATCGACTGGCACAATCAGTTTTGTGATAAAATCATTATTTCGCCTTCAAATAGAGTCATGAAATTTTCGAAAATCCACTTTTCGAAACAAAAAATACTCATAACTCGACAAATAGGAAAGATAGAACGTTCTAGTCTACACCAATCGATAGAGGGGACAATTTTACATATTTTAGTGAATTTTGAGTCCATATTTCCAAGGAGTATGGGAATTAGAAAAAATCAATTTGTATCGCAAAATATTTCCATTGCTACCCCCTTTGTTCTAAATTTTCGACAAAAAAATTATAAAAAATGCTACAAATTCGTAAAGAGGGGTTTTTTTGGCCAAAAAATCGACTGGCACAATCAGTTTTGTGATAAAATCATTATTTCGCCTTCAAATAGAGTCATGAAATTTTCGAAAATCCACTTTTCGAAACAAAAAATACTCATAACTCGACAAATAGGAAAGATAGAACGTTCTAGTCTACACCAATCGATAGAGGGGACAATTTTACATATTTTAGTGAATTTTGAGTCCATATTTCCAAGGATTATGGGAATTAGAAAAAATCAATTTGTATCGCAAAATATTTCCATTGCTACCCCCTTTGTTCTGAATTTTCGACAAAAAAATTATAAAAAATGCTAAAAATTCGTAAAGAGGGGTTTTTTTGGCCAAAAAATCGACTGGCACAATCAGTTTTGTGATAAAATCATTATTCCGCCTTCAAATAGAGTCATGAAATTTTCGAAAATCCACTTTTCAAAATAAAAAATACTCATAACTCGACAAATAGGAAAGATAGAACGTTCTAGTCTTCACCAATCGATAGAGGGGACAATTTTACATATTTTAGTGAATTTTGAGTCCATATTCTCAAGGATTATGGGAGTTAGAAGAAATCAATTTGTATCGCAAAATATTTCCATAACTACCCCCTTTGTTCTAAATTTTCGACAAAAAAATTATAAAAAATGCTAAGAATTCGTAAAGAGGGGTTTTTTTGGCCAAAAAATCGACTGGCACAATCAGTTTTGTGATAAAATCATTATTTCGCCTTCAAATAGAGTCATGAAATTTTCGAAAATCCACTTTTCGAAACAAAAAATACTCATAACTCGACAAATAGGAAAGATAGAACGTTCTAGTCTTCACCAATCGATAGAGGGGACAATTTTACATATTTTAGTGAATTTTGAGTCCATATTTCCGAGGATTATGGGAGTTAGAAAAAATCAATTTGTATCGCAAAATATTTCCATATTCCCCATTGTTCTAAATTTTCGACAAAAAAATTATAAAAAATAATAAAAATTTGTAAAGAGGGGTTTTTTTGGCCAAAAAATCGACTGGCACAATCAGTTTTGTGATAAAATCATTATTTCGCCTTCAAATAGAGTCATGAAATTTTCGAAAATCCACTTTTCGAAATAAAAAATACTCATAACTCGACAAATAGGAAAGATAGAACGTTCTAGTCTTCACCAATCGATAGAGGGGACAATTTTACATATTTTAGTGAATTTTGAGTCTATATTTCCGAGGATTATGGGAGTTAGAAAAAATCAATTTGTATCGCAAAATATTTCCATAGCTACCCCCTTTGTTCTAAATGTTCGACAAAAAAATTATTAAAAATGCTAAGAATTCGTAAAGAGGGGTTTTTTTGGCCACAAAATCGACTGGCACAATCAGTTTTGTGATAAAATCATTATTTCGCCTTCAAATAGAGTCATGAAATTTTCGAAAATCCACTTTTCGAAACAAAAAATACTCATAACTCGACAAATAGGAAAGATAGAACGTTCTAGTCTTCACCAATCGATAGAGGGGACAATTTTACATATTTTAGTGAATTTTGAGTCTATATTTCCGAGGATTAGGGGAGTTAGAAAAAATCAATTTGTATCGCAAAATATTTCCATAGCTACCCCCATTGTTCTAAATTTTCGACAAAAAAATTATAAAAAATAATAAAAATTCGTAAAGAGGGGTTTTTTTGACCAAAAAATCGACTGGCACAATCAGTTTTGTGATAGAATCATTATTTCGCCTTCAAATAGAGTCATGAAATTTTCGAAAATCCACTTTTCAAAACAAAAAATACTCATAACTCGACAAATAGGAAAGATAGAACGTTCTAGTCTTCACCAATCGTTAGAGGGGACAATTTTACACATTTTAGTGAATTTTGAGTCCATATTTCCAAGGATTATGGGAGTCAGAAAAAATCAATTTGTATCGCAAAATATTTCCATAGCTTCCCCCTTTGTTCTAAATTTTCGACAAAAAAATTATAAAAAATGCTAAAAATTCGTAAAGAGGGGTTTTTTGGCCAAAAAATCGACTGGCACAATCAGTTTTGTGATAAAATCATTATTTCGCCTTCAAATAGAGTCATGAAATTTTCGAAAATCCACTTATCGAAACAAAAATTACTCATAACTCGACAAATAGGAAAGATAGAACGTTCTAGTCTTCACCAATCGATAGAGGGGACAATTTTACATATTTTAGTGAATTTTGAGTCCATATTTCCAAGGATTATGGAAGTTAGAAAAAATAAATTTGTATCGCAAAATATTTCCATAGCTTCCCCCTTTGTTCTAAATTTTCGACAAAAAAATTATAAAAAATGCTAAAAATTCGTAAAGAGGGGTTTTTTGGCCAAAAAATCGACTGGCACAATCAGTTTTGTGATAAAATCATTATTTCGCCTTCAAATAGAGTCATGAAATTTTCGAAAATCCACTTTTCGAAACAAAAAATACTCATAACTCGACAAATAGGAAAGATAGAACGTTCTAGTCTTCACCAATCGATAGAGGGGACAATTTTACATATTTTAGTGAATTTTGAGTTCATATTCTTGAGGATTATGGGAGTTAGAAAAAATCAATTTGTATCGCAAAATATTTCCATTGCTACCCCCTTTGTTCTAAATTTTCGACAAAAAAATTATAAAAAATGCTAAAATTTCGTAAAGAGGGGTTTTTTTGGCCAAAAAATCGACTGGCACAATCAGTTTTGTGATAAAATCATTATTTCGCCTTCAAATAGAGTCATGGAATTTTCGAAAATCCACTTATCGAAACAAAAATTACTCATAACTCGACAAATAGGAAAGATAGAACGTTCTAGTCTTCACCAATCGATAGAGGGGACAATTTTACACATTTTAAAGAATTTTAAGTCCATATTTCCAAGGATTATGGGAGTTAGAAAAAATCAATTTGTATCGCAAAATATTTCCATAGCTACCCCTTTGTTCTAAATTTTCGACAAAAAAATTATAAAAAATGCTAAAAATTCGTGAAGAGGGGTTTTTTTGGCAAAAAAATCGACTGGCACAATCAGTTTTGTGATAAAATCATTATTTCGCCTTCAAATACAGTTATGAAATTTTCGAAAATCCACTATTCAAAACAAAAAATACTCATAACTCGGCAAATAGGAAAGATAGAACGTTCTAGTCTTCACCAATCGATAGAGGGGACAATTTTACATATTTTGGTGAATTTTGAGTCCATATTTCCAAGGATTAGGGGAGTTAGGAAAAATCAATTTGTATCGCAAAATATTTCCAAGCTACCCCCTTTGTTCTAAATTTTCGACAAAAAAATTATAAAAAATGCTAAAAATTCGTAAAGAGGGGTTTTTTTGGCCAAAAAATCGACTGGCACAATCAGTTTTGTGATAAAATCATTATTTCGCCTTCAAATAGAATCAGGAAATTTTCGAAAATCCACTTTTCGAAACAAAAAATACTCATAACTCGACAAATAGGAAAGATAGAACGTTCTAGTCTTCACCAATCGATAGAGGGGACAATTTTACATATTTTAGTGAATTTTGAGTCCATATTTCCAAGGATTATGGGAATTAGAAAAAATCAATTTGTATCGCAAAATATTTCCATTGCTACCCCCTTTGTTCTAAATTTTCGACAAAAAAATTATAAAAAATGCTAAAAATTCGTAAAGAGGGGTTTTTTTGGCCAAAAAATCGACTGGCACAATCAGTTTTGTGATAAAATCATTATTTCGCCTTCAAATAGAGTCATGAAATTTTCGAAAATCCACTTTTCGAAACAAAAAATACTCATAACTCGACAAATAGGAAAGATAGAACGTTCTAGTCTACACCAATCGATAGAGGGGACAATTTTACATATTTTAGTGAATTTTGAGTCCATATTTCCAAGGATTATGGGAATTAGAAAAAATCAATTTGTATCGCAAAATATTTCCATCGCTACCCCCTTTGTTCTGAATTTTAGACAAAAAAATTATAAAAAATGCTAAAAATTCGTAAAGAGGGGTTTTTTTGGCCAAAAAATCGACTGGCACAATCAGTTTTGTGATAAAATCATTATTTCGCCTTCAAATAGAGTCATGAAATTTTCGAAAATCCACTTTTCAAAATAAAAAATACTCATAACTCGACAAATAGAAAAGATAGAACGTTCTAGTCTTCACCAATCGATAGAGGGGACAATTTTACATATTTTAGTGAATTTTGAGTCCATATTCTCAAGGATTATGGGAGTTAGAAGAAATCAATTTGTATCGCAAAATATTTCCATAACTACCCCCTTTGTTCTAAATTTTCGACAAAAAAATTATAAAAAATGCTAAGAATTCGTAAAGAGGGGTTTTTTTGGCCAAAAAATCGACTGGCACAATCAGTTTTGTGATAAAATCATTATTTCGCCTTCAAATAGAGTCATGAAATTTTCGATAATCCACTTTTCGAAACAAAAATCACTCATAACTCGACAAATAGGAAAGATAGAACGTTCTAGTCTTCACCAATCGATAGAGGGGACAATTTTACATATTTTAGTGAATTTTGAGTCCATATTTCCGAGGATTATGGGAGTTAGAAAAAATCAATTTGTATCGCAAAATATTTCCATAGTTCCCATTGTTCTAAATTTTCGACAAAAAAATTATAAAAAATAATAAAAATTCGTAAAGAGGGGTTTTTTTTGGCCAAAAAATCGACTGGCCCAATCAGTTTTGTGATAAAATCATTATTTCGCCTTCAAATAGAGTCATGAAATTTTCGAAAATCCACTTTTCGAAATAAAAAATACTCATAACTCGACAAATAGGAAAGATAGAACGTTCTAGTCTTCACCAATCGTTAGAGGGGACAATTTTACACATTTTAGTGAATTTTGAGTCCATATTTCCAAGGATTATGGGAGTCAGAAAAAATCAATTTGTATCGCAAAATATTTCCTTTGTTCAAAATTTTCGACAAAAAAATTATAAAAAATGCTGAAAATTCGTAAAGAGGGGTTTTTCTGGCCAAAGAATCGACTGGCACAATCAGTTTTGTGATAAAATCATTATTTCGCCTTCAAATAGAGTCATGAAATTTTCGAAAATCCACTTTTCAAAATAAAAAATACTCATAACTCGACAAATAGGAAAGATAGAACGTTCTAGTCTTCACCAATCGTTAGAGGGGACAATTTTACACATTTTAGTGAATTTTGAGTCCATATTTCCAAGGATTATGGGAGTCAGAAAAAATCAATTTGTATCGCAAAATATTTCCTTTGTTCAAAATTTTCGACAAAAAAATTATAAAAAATGCTGAAAATTCGTAAAGAGGGGTTTTTCTGGCCAAAGAATCGACTGGCACAATCAGTTTTGTGATAAAATCATTATTTCGCCTTCAAATAGAGTCATGAAATTTTCGAAAATCCACTTTTCAAAATAAAAAATACTCATAACTCGACAAATAGGAAAGATAGAACGTTCTAGTCTTCACCAATCGATAGAGGGGACAATTTTACATATTTTAGTGAATTTTGAGTCCATATTTCCAAGGATTAGGGAAGTTAGAAAAAATAAATTTGTATCGCAAAATATTTCCATAGCTTCCCCCTTTGTTCTAAATTTTCGACAAAAAAATTATAAAAAATGCTAAAAATTCGTAAAGAGGGGTTTTTTGGCCAAAAAATCGACTGGCACAATCAGTTTTGTGATAAAATCATTATTTCGCCTTCAAATAGAGTCATGAAATTTTCGAAAATCCACTTTTCGAAACAAAAAATACTCATAACTCGACAAATAGGAAAGATAGAACGTTCTAGTCTTCACCAATCGATAGAGGGGACAATTTTACATATTTTAGTGAATTTTGAGTCTATATTTCCGAGGATTAGGGGAGTTAGAAAAAATCAATTTGTATCGCAAAATATTTCCATAGCTACCCCCATTGTTCTAAATTTTCGACAAAAAAATTATAAAAAATAATAAAAATTCGTAAAGAGGGGTTTTTTTGACCAAAAAATCGACTGGCACAATCAGTTTTGTGATAGAATCATTATTTCGCCTTCAAATAGAGTCATGAAATTTTCGAAAATCCACTTTTCAAAACAAAAAATACTCATAACTCGACAAATAGGAAAGATAGAACGTTCTAGTCTTCACCAATCGTTAGAGGGGACAATTTTACACATTTTAGTGAATTTTGAGTCCATATTTCCAAGGATTATGGGAGTCAGAAAAAATCAATTTGTATCGCAAAATATTTCCATAGCTTCCCCCTTTGTTCTAAATTTTCGACAAAAAAATTATAAAAAATGCTAAAAATTCGTAAAGAGGGGTTTTTTGGCCAAAAAATCGACTGGCACAATCAGTTTTGTGATAAAATCATTATTTCGCCTTCAAATAGAGTCATGAAATTTTCGAAAATCCACTTATCGAAACAAAAATTACTCATAACTCGACAAATAGGAAAGATAGAACGTTCTAGTCTTCACCAATCGATAGAGGGGACAATTTTACATATTTTAGTGAATTTTGAGTCCATATTTCCAAGGATTATGGAAGTTAGAAAAAATAAATTTGTATCGCAAAATATTTCCATAGCTTCCCCCTTTGTTCTAAATTTTCGACAAAAAAATTATAAAAAATGCTAAAAATTCGTAAAGAGGGGTTTTTTGGCCAAAAAATCGACTGGCACAATCAGTTTTGTGATAAAATCATTATTTCGCCTTCAAATAGAGTCATGAAATTTTCGAAAATCCACTTTTCGAAACAAAAAATACTCATAACTCGACAAATAGGAAAGATAGAACGTTCTAGTCTTCACCAATCGATAGAGGGGACAATTTTACATATTTTAGTGAATTTTGAGTTCATATTCTTGAGGATTATGGGAGTTAGAAAAAATCAATTTGTATCGCAAAATATTTCCATTGCTACCCCCTTTGTTCTAAATTTTCGACAAAAAAATTATAAAAAATGCTAAAATTTCGTAAAGAGGGGTTTTTTTGGCCAAAAAATCGACTGGCACAATCAGTTTTGTGATAAAATCATTATTTCGCCTTCAAATAGAGTCATGGAATTTTCGAAAATCCACTTATCGAAACAAAAATTACTCATAACTCGACAAATAGGAAAGATAGAACGTTCTAGTCTTCACCAATCGATAGAGGGGACAATTTTACACATTTTAAAGAATTTTAAGTCCATATTTCCAAGGATTATGGGAGTTAGAAAAAATCAATTTGTATCGCAAAATATTTCCATAGCTACCCCTTTGTTCTAAATTTTCGACAAAAAAATTATAAAAAATGCTAAAAATTCGTGAAGAGGGGTTTTTTTGGCAAAAAAATCGACTGGCACAATCAGTTTTGTGATAAAATCATTATTTCGCCTTCAAATACAGTTATGAAATTTTCGAAAATCCACTATTCAAAACAAAAAATACTCATAACTCGGCAAATAGGAAAGATAGAACGTTCTAGTCTTCACCAATCGATAGAGGGGACAATTTTACATATTTTGGTGAATTTTGAGTCCATATTTCCAAGGATTAGGGGAGTTAGGAAAAATCAATTTGTATCGCAAAATATTTCCAAGCTACCCCCTTTGTTCTAAATTTTCGACAAAAAAATTATAAAAAATGCTAAAAATTCGTAAAGAGGGGTTTTTTTGGCCAAAAAATCGACTGGCACAATCAGTTTTGTGATAAAATCATTATTTCGCCTTCAAATAGAATCAGGAAATTTTCGAAAATCCACTTTTCGAAACAAAAAATACTCATAACTCGACAAATAGGAAAGATAGAACGTTCTAGTCTTCACCAATCGATAGAGGGGACAATTTTACATATTTTAGTGAATTTTGAGTCCATATTTCCAAGGATTATGGGAATTAGAAAAAATCAATTTGTATCGCAAAATATTTCCATTGCTACCCCCTTTGTTCTAAATTTTCGACAAAAAAATTATAAAAAATGCTAAAAATTCGTAAAGAGGGGTTTTTTTGGCCAAAAAATCGACTGGCACAATCAGTTTTGTGATAAAATCATTATTTCGCCTTCAAATAGAGTCATGAAATTTTCGAAAATCCACTTTTCGAAACAAAAAATACTCATAACTCGACAAATAGGAAAGATAGAACGTTCTAGTCTACACCAATCGATAGAGGGGACAATTTTACATATTTTAGTGAATTTTGAGTCCATATTTCCAAGGATTATGGGAATTAGAAAAAATCAATTTGTATCGCAAAATATTTCCATCGCTACCCCCTTTGTTCTGAATTTTAGACAAAAAAATTATAAAAAATGCTAAAAATTCGTAAAGAGGGGTTTTTTTGGCCAAAAAATCGACTGGCACAATCAGTTTTGTGATAAAATCATTATTTCGCCTTCAAATAGAGTCATGAAATTTTCGAAAATCCACTTTTCAAAATAAAAAATACTCATAACTCGACAAATAGGAAAGATAGAACGTTCTAGTCTTCACCAATCGATAGAGGGGACAATTTTACATATTTTAGTGAATTTTGAGTCCATATTCTCAAGGATTATGGGAGTTAGAAGAAATCAATTTGTATCGCAAAATATTTCCATAACTACCCCCTTTGTTCTAAATTTTCGACAAAAAAATTATAAAAAATGCTAAGAATTCGTAAAGAGGGGTTTTTTTGGCCAAAAAATCGACTGGCACAATCAGTTTTGTGATAAAATCATTATTTCGCCTTCAAATAGAGTCATGAAATTTTCGATAATCCACTTTTCGAAACAAAAATCACTCATAACTCGACAAATAGGAAAGATAGAACGTTCTAGTCTTCACCAATCGATAGAGGGGACAATTTTACATATTTTAGTGAATTTTGAGTCCATATTTCCGAGGATTATGGGAGTTAGAAAAAATCAATTTGTATCGCAAAATATTTCCATAGTTCCCATTGTTCTAAATTTTCGACAAAAAAATTATAAAAAATAATAAAAATTCGTAAAGAGGGGTTTTTTTTGGCCAAAAAATCGACTGGCCCAATCAGTTTTGTGATAAAATCATTATTTCGCCTTCAAATAGAGTCATGAAATTTTCGAAAATCCACTTTTCGAAATAAAAAATACTCATAACTCGACAAATAGGAAAGATAGAACGTTCTAGTCTTCACCAATCGTTAGAGGGGACAATTTTACACATTTTAGTGAATTTTGAGTCCATATTTCCAAGGATTATGGGAGTCAGAAAAAATCAATTTGTATCGCAAAATATTTCCTTTGTTCAAAATTTTCGACAAAAAAATTATAAAAAATGCTGAAAATTCGTAAAGAGGGGTTTTTCTGGCCAAAGAATCGACTGGCACAATCAGTTTTGTGATAAAATCATTATTTCGCCTTCAAATAGAGTCATGAAATTTTCGAAAATCCACTTTTCAAAATAAAAAATACTCATAACTCGACAAATAGGAAAGATAGAACGTTCTAGTCTTCACCAATCGTTAGAGGGGACAATTTTACACATTTTAGTGAATTTTGAGTCCATATTTCCAAGGATTATGGGAGTCAGAAAAAATCAATTTGTATCGCAAAATATTTCCTTTGTTCAAAATTTTCGACAAAAAAATTATAAAAAATGCTGAAAATTCGTAAAGAGGGGTTTTTCTGGCCAAAGAATCGACTGGCACAATCAGTTTTGTGATAAAATCATTATTTCGCCTTCAAATAGAGTCATGAAATTTTCGAAAATCCACTTTTCAAAATAAAAAATACTCATAACTCGACAAATAGGAAAGATAGAACGTTCTAGTCTTCACCAATCGATAGAGGGGACAATTTTACATATTTTAGTGAATTTTGAGTCCATATTTCCAAGGATTAGGGAAGTTAGAAAAAATAAATTTGTATCGCAAAATATTTCCATAGCTTCCCCCTTTGTTCTAAATTTTCGACAAAAAAATTATAAAAAATGCTAAAAATTCGTAAAGAGGGGTTTTTTGGCCAAAAAATCGACTGGCACAATCAGTTTTGTGATAAAATCATTATTTCGCCTTCAAATAGAGTCATGAAATTTTCGAAAATCCACTTTTCGAAACAAAAAATACTCATAACTCGACAAATAGGAAAGATAGAACGTTCTAGTCTTCACCAATCGATAGAGGGGACAATTTTACATATTTTAGTGAATTTTGAGTTCATATTCTTGAGGATTATGGGAGTTAGAAAAAATCAATTTGTATCGCAAAATATTTCCATTGCTACCCCCTTTGTTCTAAATTTTCGACAAAAAAATTATAAAAAATGCTAAAATTTCGTAAAGAGGGGTTTTTTTGGCCAAAAAGTCGACTGGCACAATCAGTTTTGTGATAAAATCATTATTTCGCCTTCAAATAGAGTCATGGAATTTTCGAAAATCCACTTATCGAAACAAAAATTACTCATAACTCGACAAATAGGAAAGATAGAACGTTCTAGTCTTCACCAATCGATAGAGGGGACAATTTTACACATTTTAAAGAATTTTAAGTCCATATTTCCAAGGATTATGGGAGTTAGAAAAAATCAATTTGTATCGCAAAATATTTCCATAGCTACCCCTTTGTTCTAAATTTTCGACAAAAAAATTATAAAAAATGCTAAAAATTCGTGAAGAGGGGTTTTTTTGGCAAAAAAATCGACTGGCACAATCAGTTTTGTGATAAAATCATTATTTCGCCTTCAAATACAGTTATGAAATTTTCGAAAATCCACTATTCAAAACAAAAAATACTCATAACTCGGCAAATAGGAAAGATAGAACGTTCTAGTCTTCACCAATCGATAGAGGGGACAATTTTACATATTTTGGTGAATTTTGAGTCCATATTTCCAAGGATTAGGGGAGTTAGGAAAAATCAATTTGTATCGCAAAATATTTCCAAGCTACCCCCTTTGTTCTAAATTTTCGACAAAAAAATTATAAAAAATGCTAAAAATTCGTAAAGAGGGGTTTTTTTGGCCAAAAAATCGACTGGCACAATCAGTTTTGTGATAAAATCATTATTTCGCCTTCAAATAGAATCATGAAATTTTCGAAAATCCACTTTTCGAAACAAAAAATACTCATAACTCGACAAATAGGAAAGATAGAACGTTCTAGTCTTCACCAATCGATAGAGGGGACAATTTTACATATTTTAGTGAATTTTGAGTCCATATTTCCAAGGATTATGGGAATTAGAAAAAATCAATTTGTATCGCAAAATATTTCCATTGCTACCCCCTTTGTTCTAAATTTTCGACAAAAAAATTATAAAAAATGCTAAAAATTCGTAAAGAGGGGTTTTTTTGGCCAAAAAATCGACTGGCACAATCAGTTTTGTGATAAAATCATTATTTCGCCTTCAAATAGAGTCATGAAATTTTCGAAAATCCACTTTTCGAAACAAAAAATACTCATAACTCGACAAATAGGAAAGATAGAACGTTCTAGTCTACACCAATCGATAGAGGGGACAATTTTACATATTTTAGTGAATTTTGAGTCCATATTTCCAAGGATTATGGGAATTAGAAAAAATCAATTTGTATCGCAAAATATTTCCATTGCTACCCCCTTTGTTCTGAATTTTCGACAAAAAAATTATAAAAAATGCTAAAAATTCGTAAAGAGGGGTTTTTTTGGCCAAAAAATCGACTGGCACAATCAGTTTTGTGATAAAATCATTATTTCGCCTTCAAATAGAGTCATGAAATTTTCGAAAATCCACTTTTCAAAATAAAAAATACTCATAACTCGACAAATAGGAAAGATAGAACGTTCTAGTCTTCACCAATCGATAGAGGGGACAATTTTACATATTTTAGTGAATTTTGAGTCCATATTCTCAAGGATTATGGGAGTTAGAAGAAATCAATTTGTATCGCAAAATATTTCCATAACTACCCCCTTTGTTCTAAATTTTCGACAAAAAAATTATAAAAAATGCTAAGAATTCGTAAAGAGGGGTTTTTTGGCCAAAAAATCGACTGGCACAATCAGTTTTGTGATAAAATCATTATTTCGCCTTCAAATAGAGTCATGAAATTTTCGATAATCCACTTTTCGAAACAAAAATCACTCATAACTCGACAAATAGGAAAGATAGAACGTTCTAGTCTTCACCAATCGATAGAGGGGACAATTTTACATATTTTAGTGAATTTTGAGTCCATATTTCCGAGGATTATGGGAGTTAGAAAAAATCAATTTGTATCGCAAAATATTTCCATAGTTCTCATTGTTCTAAATTTTCGACAAAAAAATTATAAAAAATAATAAAAATTCGTAAAGAGGGGTTTTTTTTGGCCAAAAAATCGACTGGCACAATCAGTTTTGTGATAAAATCATTATTTCGCCTTCAAATAGAGTCATGAAATTTTCGAAAATCCACTTTTCGAAATAAAAAATACTCATAACTCGACAAATAGGAAAGATAGAACGTTCTAGTCTTCACCAATCGATAGAGGGGACAATTTTACATATTTTAGTGAATTTTGAGTCTATATTTCCGAGGATTATGGGAGTTAGAAAAAATCAATTTGTATCGCAAAATATTTCCATAGCTACCCCCTTTGTTCTAAATGTTCGACAAAAAAATTATTAAAAATGCTAAGAATTCGTAAAGAGGGGTTTTTTTGGCCAAAAAATCGACTGGCACAATCAGTTTTGTGATAAAATCATTATTTCGCCTTCAAATAGAGTCATGAAATTTTCGAAAATCCACTTTTCGAAACAAAAAATACTCATAACTCGACAAATAGGGAAGATAGAACGTTCTAGTCTTCACCAATCGATAGAGGGGACAATTTTACATATTTTAGTGAATTTTGAGTCTATATTTCCGAGGATTAGGGGAGTTAGAAAAAATCAATTTGTATCGCAAAATATTTCCATAGCTACCCCCATTGTTCTAAATTTTCGACAAAAAAATTATAAAAAATAATAAAAATTCGTAAAGAGGGGTTTTTTTGACCAAAAAATCGACTGGCACAATCAGTTTTGTGATAGAATCATTATTTCGCCTTCAAATAGAGTCATGAAATTTTCGAAAATCCACTTTTCAAAACAAAAAATACTCATAACTCGACAAATAGGAAAGATAGAACGTTCTAGTCTTCACCAATCGTTAGAGGGGACAATTTTACACATTTTAGTGAATTTTGAGTCCATATTTCCAAGGATTATGGGAGTCAGAAAAAATCAATTTGTATCGCAAAATATTTCCTTTGTTCAAAATTTTCGACAAAAAAATTATAAAAAATGCTGAAAATTCGTAAAGAGGGGTTTTTCTGGCCAAAGAATCGACTGGCACAATCAGTTTTGTGATAAAATCATTATTTCGCCTTCAAATAGAGTCATGAAATTTTCGAAAATCCACTTTTCAAAATAAAAAATACTCATAACTCGACAAATAGGAAAGATAGAACGTTCTAGTCTTCACCAATCGATAGAGGGGACAATTTTACATATTTTAGTGAATTTTGAGTCCATATTTCCAAGGATTATGGGAGTTAGAAAAAATAAATTTGTATCGCAAAATATTTCCATAGCTTCCCCCTTTGTTCTAAATTTTCGACAAAAAAATTATAAAAAATGCTAAAAATTCGTAAAGAGGGGTTTTTTGGCCAAAAAATCGACTGGCACAATCAGTTTTGTGATAAAATCATTATTTCGCCTTCAAATAGAGTCATGAAATTTTCGAAAATCCACTTTTCGAAACAAAAAATACTCATAACTCGACAAATAGGAAAGATAGAACGTTCTAGTCTTCACCAATCGATAGAGGGGACAATTTTACATATTTTAGTGAATTTTGAGTTCATATTCTTGAGGATTATGGGAGTTAGAAAAAATCAATTTGTATCGCAAAATATTTCCATTGCTACCCCCTTTGTTCTAAATTTTCGACAAAAAAATTATAAAAAATGCTAAAATTTCGTAAAGAGGGGTTTTTTTGGCCAAAAAATCGACTGGCACAATCAGTTTTGTGATAAAATCATTATTTCGCCTTCAAATAGAGTCATGAAATTTTCGAAAATCCACTTTTCGAAACAAAAAATACTCATAACTCGACAAATAGGAAAGATAGAACGTTCTAGTCTTCACCAATCGATAGAGGGGACAATTTTACATATTTTAGTGAATTTTGAGTCCATATTTCCAAGGATTATGGGAGTTAGAAAAAATAAATTTGTATCGCAAAATATTTCCATAGCTTCCCCCTTTGTTCTAAATTTTCGACAAAAAAATTATAAAAAATGCTAAAAATTCGTAAAGAGGGGTTTTTTTGGCCAAAAAATCGACTGGCACAATCAGTTTTGTGATAAAATCATTATTTCGCCTTCAAATAGAGTCATGAAATTTTCGAAAATCCACTTTTCGAAACAAAAAATACTCATAACTCGACAAATAGGAAAGATAGAACGTTCTAGTCTTCACCAATCGATAGAGGGGACAATTTTACATATTTTAGTGAATTTTGAGTTCATATTCTTGAGGATTATGGGAGTTAGAAAAAATCAATTTGTATCGCAAAATATTTCCATTGCTACCCCCTTTGTTCTAAATTTTCGACAAAAAAATTATAAAAAATGCTAAAATTTCGTGAAGAGGGGTTTTTTTGGCCAAAAAATCGACTGGCACAATCAGTTTTGTGATAAAATCATTATTTCGCCTTCAAATAGAGTCATGAAATTTTCGAAAATCCACTTTTCGAAACAAAAAATACTCATAACTCGACAAATAGGAAAGATAGAACGTTCTAGTCTACACCAATCGATAGAGGGGACAATTTTACATATTTTAGTGAATTTTGAGTCCATATTTCCAAGGATTATGGGAATTAGAAAAAATCAATTTGTATCGCAAAATATTTCCATTGCTACCCCCTTTGTTCTAAATTTTCGACAAAAAAATTATAAAAAATGCTAAAAATTCGTAAAGAGGGGTTTTTTTGGCCGAAAAATCGACTGGCACAATCAGTTTTGTGATAAAATCATTATTTCGCCTTCAAATAGAGTCATGAAATTTTCGAAAATCCACTTTTCAAAATAAAAAATACTCATAACTCGACAAATAGGAAAGATAGAACGTTCTAGTCTTCACCAATCGATAGAGGGGACAATTTTACATATTTTAGTGAATTTTGAGTCCATATTCTCAAGGATTATGGGAGTTAGAAGAAATCAATTTGTATCGCAAAATATTTCCATAACTACCCCCTTTGTTCTAAATTTTCGACAAAAAAATTATAAAAAGTACTGAAAATTCGTAAAGAGGGGTTTTTCTGGCCAAAGAATCGACTGGCACAATCAGTTTTGTGATAAAATCATTATTTCGCCTTCAAATAGAGTCATGAAATTTTCGAAAATCCACTTTTCAAAACAAAAAATACTCATAACTCGACAAATAGGAAAGATAGAACGTTCTAGTCTTCACCAATCGTTAGAGGGGACAATTTTACATATTTTAGTGAATTTTGAGTCCATATTTCCAAGGATTATGGGAGTCAGAAAAAATCAATTTGTATCGCAAAATATTTCCATAGCTACCCCCTTTTTTCTAAATTTTCGACAAAAAAATTATAAAAAATGCTAAAATTTCGTAAAGAGGGGTTTTTTGTGGCCAAAAAATCGACTGGCACAATCAGTTTTGTGATAAAATCATTATTTCGCCTTCAAATAGAGTCATGAAATTTTCGAAAATCCACTTTTCGAAACAAAAAATACTCATAACTCGACAAATAGGAAAGACAGAACGTTCTAGTCTTCACCAATCGATAGAGGGGACAATTTTACATATTTAAGTGAATTTTGAGTCCATATTCTCAAGGATTATGGGAGTTAGAAGAAATCAATTTGTATCGCAAAATATTTCCATAGCTACCCCCTTTGTTCTAAATGTTCGACAAAAAAATTATTAAAAATGCTAAAAATTCGTAAAGAGGGGTTTTTTTGGCCAAAAAATCGACTGGCACAATCAGTTTTGTGATAAAATCATTATTTCGCCTTCAAATAGAGTCATGAAATTTTCGAAAATCCACTTTTCGAAACAAAAAATACTCATAACTCGACAAATAGGAAAGATAGAACGTTCTAGTCTTCACCAATCGATAGAGGGGACAATTTTACATATTTTAGTGAATTTTGAGTCCATATTCTCAAGGATTATGGGAGTTAGAAGAAATCAATTTGTATCGCAAAATATTTCCATAGCTACCCCCTTTGTTCTAAATTTTCGACAAAAAAATTATAAAAAATGCTAAAAATTCGTAAAGAGGGGTTTTTTTGGCCAAAAAATCGACTGGCACAATCAGTTTTGTGATAAAATCATTATTTCGCCTTCAAATAGAGTCATGAAATTTTCGAAAATCCACTTTTCAAAATAAAAAATACTCATAACTCGACAAATAGGAAAGATAGAACGTTCTAGTCTTCACCAATCGATAGAGGGGACAATTTTACATATTTTAGTGAATTTTGAGTCCATATTCTTGAGGGTTATGGGAGTTAGAAAAAATCAATTTGTATCGCAAAATATTTCCATTGCTAACCCCTTTGTTCTAAATTTTCGACAAAAAAATTATAAAAAATGCTAAAATTTCGTAAAGAGGGGTTTTTTTGACCAAAAAATCGACTGGCACAATCAGTTTGTGATAAAATCATTATTTCGCCTTCAAATAGAGTCATGAAATTTTCGAAAATCCACTTTTCGAAACAAAAAATACTCCTAACTCGACAAATAGGAAAGATAGAACGTTCTAGTCTACACCAATCGATAGAGGGGACAATTTTACATATTTTAGTGAATTTTGAGTCCATATTTCCAAGGAGTATGGGAATTAGAAAAAATCAATTTGTATCGCAAAATATTTCCATTGCTACCCCCTTTGTTCTAAATTTTCGACAAAAAAATTATAAAAAATGCTACAAATTCGTAAAGAGGGGTTTTTTTGGCCAAAAAATCGACTGGCACAATCAGTTTTGTGATAAAATCATTATTTCGCCTTCAAATAGAGTCATGAAATTTTCGAAAATCCACTTTTCGAAACAAAAAATACTCATAACTCGACAAATAGGAAAGATAGAACGTTCTAGTCTACACCAATCGATAGAGGGGACAATTTTACATATTTTAGTGAATTTTGAGTCCATATTTCCAAGGATTATGGGAATTAGAAAAAATCAATTTGTATCGCAAAATATTTCCATTGCTACCCCCTTTGTTCTGAATTTTCGACAAAAAAATTATAAAAAATGCTAAAAATTCGTAAAGAGGGGTTTTTTTGGCCAAAAAATCGACTGGCACAATCAGTTTTGTGATAAAATCATTATTTCGCCTTCAAATAGAGTCATGAAATTTTCGAAAATCCACTTTTCAAAATAAAAAATACTCATAACTCGACAAATAGGAAAGATAGAACGTTCTAGTCTTCACCAATCGATAGAGGGGACAATTTTACATATTTTAGTGAATTTTGAGTCCATATTCTCAAGGATTATGGGAGTTAGAAGAAATCAATTTGTATCGCAAAATATTTCCATAACTACCCCCTTTGTTCTAAATTTTCGACAAAAAAATTATAAAAAATGCTAAGAATTCGTAAAGAGGGGTTTTTTTGGCCAAAAAATCGACTGGCACAATCAGTTTTGTGATAAAATCATTATTTCGCCTTCAAATAGAGTCATGAAATTTTCGAAAATCCACTTTTCGAAACAAAAAATACTCATAACTCGACAAATAGGAAAGATAGAACGTTCTAGTCTTCACCAATCGATAGAGGGGACAATTTTACATATTTTAGTGAATTTTGAGTCCATATTTCCGAGGATTATGGGAGTTAGAAAAAATCAATTTGTATCGCAAAATATTTCCATAGCTACCCCCATTGTTCTAAATTTTCGACAAAAAAATTATAAAAAATAATAAAAATTTGTAAAGAGGGGTTTTTTTGGCCAAAAAATCGACTGGCACAATCAGTTTTGTGATAAAATCATTATTTCGCCTTCAAATAGAGTCATGAAATTTTCGAAAATCCACTTTTCGAAATAAAAAATACTCATAACTCGACAAATAGGAAAGATAGAACGTTCTAGTCTTCACCAATCGATAGAGGGGACAATTTTACATATTTTAGTGAATTTTGAGTCTATATTTCCGAGGATTATGGGAGTTAGAAAAAATCAATTTGTATCGCAAAATATTTCCATAGCTACCCCCTTTGTTCTAAATGTTCGACAAAAAAATTATTAAAAATGCTAAGAATTCGTAAAGAGGGGTTTTTTTGGCCACAAAATCGACTGGCACAATCAGTTTTGTGATAAAATCATTATTTCGCCTTCAAATAGAGTCATGAAATTTTCGAAAATCCACTTTTCGAAACAAAAAATACTCATAACTCGACAAATAGGAAAGATAGAACGTTCTAGTCTTCACCAATCGATAGAGGGGAGAATTTTACATATTTTAGTGAATTTTGAGTCTATATTTCCGAGGATTAGGGGAGTTAGAAAAAATCAATTTGTATCGCAAAATATTTCCATAGCTACCCCCATTGTTCTAAATTTTCGACAAAAAAATTATAAAAAATAATAAAAATTCGTAAAGAGGGGTTTTTTTGACCAAAAAATCGACTGGCACAATCAGTTTTGTGATAGAATCATTATTTCGCCTTCAAATAGAGTCATGAAATTTTCGAAAATCCACTTTTCAAAACAAAAAATACTCATAACTCGACAAATAGGAAAGATAGAACGTTCTAGTCTTCACCAATCGTTAGAGGGGACAATTTTACACATTTTAGTGAATTTTGAGTCCATATTTCCAAGGATTATGGGAGTCAGAAAAAATCAATTTGTATCGCAAAATATTTCCATAGCTACCCCCTTTGTTCTAAATTTTCGACAAAAAAATTATAAAAAATGCTAAAAATTCGTAAAGAGGGGTTTTTTTGGCCAAAAAATCGACTGGCACAATCAGTTTTGTGATAAAATCATTATTTCGCCTTCAAATAGAGTCATGAAATTTTCGAAAATCCACTTTTCAAAATAAAAAATACTCATAACTCGACAAATAGGAAAGATAGAACGTTCTAGTCTTCACCAATCGATAGAGGGGACAATTTTACATATTTTAGTGAATTTTGAGTTCATATTCTTGAGGGTTATGGGAGTTAGAAAAAATCAATTTGTATCGCAAAATATTTCCATTGCTAACCCCTTTGTTCTAAATTTTCGACAAAAAAATTATAAAAAATGCTAAAATTTCGTAGAGGGGTTTTTTTGACCAAAAAATCGACTGGCACAATCAGTTTTGTGATAAAATCATTATTTCGCCTTCAAATAGAGTCATGAAATTTTCGAAAATCCACTTTTCGAAACAAAAAATACTCATAACTCGACAAATAGGAAAGATAGAACGTTCTAGTCTACACCAATCGATAGAGGGGACAATTTTACATATTTTAGTGAATTTTGAGTCCATATTTCCAAGGAGTATGGGAATTAGAAAAAATCAATTTGTATCGCAAAATATTTCCATTGCTACCCCCTTTGTTCTAAATTTTCGACAAAAAAATTATAAAAAATGCTACAAATTCGTAAAGAGGGGATTTTTTGGCCAAAAAATCGACTGGCACAATCAGTTTTGTGATAAAATCATTATTTCGCCTTCAAATAGAGTCATGAAATTTTCGAAAATCCACTTTTCGAAACAAAAAATACTCATAACTCGACAAATAGGAAAGATAGAACGTTCTAGTCTACACCAATTGATAGAGGGGACAATTTTACATATTTTAGTGAATTTTGAGTCCATATTTCCAAGGATTATGGGAATTAGAAAAAATCAATTTGTATCGCAAAATATTTCCATTGCTACCCCCTTTGTTCTGAATTTTCGACAAAAAAATTATAAAAAATGCTAAAAATTCGTAAAGAGGGGTTTTTTTGGCCAAAAAATCGACTGGCACAATCAGTTTTGTGATAAAATCATTATTTCGCCTTCAAATAGAGTCATGAAATTTTCGAAAATCCACTTTTCAAAATAAAAAATACTCATAACTCGACAAATAGGAAAGATAGAACGTTCTAGTCTTCACCAATCGATAGAGGGGACAATTTTACATATTTTAGTGAATTTTGAGTCCATATTCTCAAGGATTATGGGAGTTAGAAGAAATCAATTTGTATCGCAAAATATTTCCATAACTACCCCCTTTGTTCTAAATTTTCGACAAAAAAATTATAAAAAATGCTAAGAATTCGTAAAGAGGGGTTTTTTTGGCCAAAAAATCGACTGGCATAATCAGTTTTGTGATAAAATCATTATTTCGCCTTCAAATAGAGTCATGAAATTTTCGAAAATCCACTTTTCGAAACAAAAAATACTCATAACTCGACAAATAGGAAAGATAGAACGTTCTAGTCTTCACCAATCGATAGAGGGGACAATTTTACATATTTTAGTGAATTTTGAGTCCATATTTCCGAGGATTATGGGAGTTAGAAAAAATCAATTTGTATCGCAAAATATTTCCATAGCTACCCCCATTGTTCTAAATTTTCGACAAAAAAATTATAAAAAATAATAAAAATTTGTAAAGAGGGGTTTTTTTGGCCAAAAAATCGACTGGCACAATCAGTTTTGTGATAAAATCATTATTTCGCCTTCAAATAGAGTCATGAAATTTTCGAAAATCCACTTTTCGAAATAAAAAATACTCATAACTCGACAAATAGGAAAGATAGAACGTTCTAGTCTTCACCAATCGATAGAGGGGACAATTTTACATATTTTAGTGAATTTTGAGTCTATATTTCCGAGGATTATGGGAGTTAGAAAAAATCAATTTGTATCGCAAAATATTTCCATAGCTACCCCCTTTGTTCTAAATGTTCGACAAAAAAATTATTAAAAATGCTAAGAATTCGTAAAGAGGGGTTTTTTTGGCCACAAAATCGACTGGCACAATCAGTTTTGTGATAAAATCATTATTTCGCCTTCAAATAGAGTCATGAAATTTTCGAAAATCCACTTTTCGAAACAAAAAATACTCATAACTCGACAAATAGGAAAGATAGAACGTTCTAGTCTTCACCAATCGATAGAGGGGACAATTTTACATATTTTAGTGAATTTTGAGTCTATATTTCCGAGGATTAGGGGAGTTAGAAAAAATCAATTTGTATCGCAAAATATTTCCATAGCTACCCCCATTGTTCTAAATTTTCGACAAAAAAATTATAAAAAATAATAAAAATTCGTAAAGAGGGGTTTTTTTGACCAAAAAATCGACTGGCACAATCAGTTTTGTGATAGAATCATTATTTCGCCTTCAAATAGAGTCATGAAATTTTCGAAAATCCACTTTTCAAAACAAAAAATACTCATAACTCGACAAATAGGAAAGATAGAACGTTCTAGTCTTCACCAATCGTTAGAGGGGACAATTTTACACATTTTAGTGAATTTTGAGTCCATATTTCCAAGGATTATGGGAGTCAGAAAAAATCAATTTGTATCGCAAAATATTTCCATAGCTTCCCCCTTTGTTCTAAATTTTCGACAAAAAAATTATAAAAAATGCTAAAAATTCGTAAAGAGGGGTTTTTTGGCCAAAAAATCGACTGGCACAATCAGTTTTGTGATAAAATCATTATTTCGCCTTCAAATAGAGTCATGAAATTTTCGAAAATCCACTTATCGAAACAAAAATTACTCATAACTCGACAAATAGGAAAGATAGAACGTTCTAGTCTTCACCAATCGATAGAGGGGACAATTTTACATATTTTAGTGAATTTTGAGTCCATATTTCCAAGGATTATGGAAGTTAGAAAAAATAAATTTGTATCGCAAAATATTTCCATAGCTTCCCCCTTTGTTCTAAATTTTCGACAAAAAAATTATAAAAAATGCTAAAAATTCGTAAAGAGGGGTTTTTTGGCCAAAAAATCGACTGGCACAATCAGTTTTGTGATAAAATCATTATTTCGCCTTCAAATAGAGTCATGAAATTTTCGAAAATCCACTTTTCGAAACAAAAAATACTCATAACTCGACAAATAGGAAAGATAGAACGTTCTAGTCTTCACCAATCGATAGAGGGGACAATTTTACATATTTTAGTGAATTTTGAGTTCATATTCTTGAGGATTATGGGAGTTAGAAAAAATCAATTTGTATCGCAAAATATTTCCATTGCTACCCCCTTTGTTCTAAATTTTCGACAAAAAAATTATAAAAAATGCTAAAATTTCGTAAAGAGGGGTTTTTTTGGCCAAAAAATCGACTGGCACAATCAGTTTTGTGATAAAATCATTATTTCGCCTTCAAATAGAGTCATGGAATTTTCGAAAATCCACTTATCGAAACAAAAATTACTCATAACTCGACAAATAGGAAAGATAGAACGTTCTAGTCTTCACCAATCGATAGAGGGGACAATTTTACACATTTTAAAGAATTTTAAGTCCATATTTCCAAGGATTATGGGAGTTAGAAAAAATCAATTTGTATCGCAAAATATTTCCATAGCTACCCCTTTGTTCTAAATTTTCGACAAAAAAATTATAAAAAATGCTAAAAATTCGTGAAGAGGGGTTTTTTTGGCAAAAAAATCGACTGGCACAATCAGTTTTGTGATAAAATCATTATTTCGCCTTCAAATACAGTTATGAAATTTTCGAAAATCCACTATTCAAAACAAAAAATACTCATAACTCGGCAAATAGGAAAGATAGAACGTTCTAATCTTCACCAATCGATAGAGGGGACAATTTTACATATTTTGGTGAATTTTGAGTCCATATTTCCAAGGATTAGGGGAGTTAGGAAAAATCAATTTGTATCGCAAAATATTTCCAAGCTACCCCCTTTGTTCTAAATTTTCGACAAAAAAATTATAAAAAATGCTAAAAATTCGTAAAGAGGGGTTTTTTTGGCCAAAAAATCGACTGGCACAATCAGTTTTGTGATAAAATCATTATTTCGCCTTCAAATAGAATCATGAAATTTTCGAAAATCCACTTTTCGAAACAAAAAATACTCATAACTCGACAAATAGGAAAGATAGAACGTTCTAGTCTTCACCAATCGATAGAGGGGACAATTTTACATATTTTAGTGAATTTTGAGTCCATATTTCCAAGGATTATGGGAATTAGAAAAAATTAATTTGTATCGCAAAATATTTCCATTGCTACCCCCTTTGTTCTAAATTTTCGACAAAAAAATTATAAAAAATGCTAAAAATTCGTAGAGGGGTTTTTTTGGCCAAAAAATCGACTGGCACAATCAGTTTTGTGATAAAATCATTATTTCGCCTTCAAATAGAGTCATGAAATTTTCGAAAATCCACTTTTCGAAACAAAAAATACTCATAACTCGACAAATAGGAAAGATAGAACGTTCTAGTCTACACCAATCGATAGAGGGGACAATTTTACATATTTTAGTGAATTTTGAGTCCATATTTCCAAGGATTATGGGAATTAGAAAAAATCAATTTGTATCGCAAAATATTTCCATCGCTACCCCCTTTGTTCTGAATTTTCGACAAAAAAATTATAAAAAATGCTAAAAATTCGTAAAGAGGGGTTTTTTTGGCCAACAAATCGACTGGCACAATCAGTTTTGTGATAAAATCATTATTTCGCCTTCAAATAGAGTCATGAAATTTTCGAAAATCCACTTTTCAAAATAAAAAATACTCATAACTCGACAAATAGGAAAGATAGAACGTTCTAGTCTTCACCAATCGATAGAGGGGACAATTTTACATATTTTAGTGAATTTTGAGTCCATATTCTCAAGGATTATGGGAGTTAGAAGAAATCAATTTGTATCGCAAAATATTTCCATAACTACCCCCTTTGTTCTAAATTTTCGACAAAAAAATTATAAAAAATGCTAAGAATTCGTAAAGAGGGGTTTTTTTGGCCAAAAAATCGACTGGCACAATCAGTTTTGTGATAAAATCATTATTTCGCCTTCAAATAGAGTCATGAAATTTTCGATAATCCACTTTTCGAAACAAAAATCACTCATAACTCGACAAATAGGAAAGATAGAACGTTCTAGTCTTCACCAATCGATAGAGGGGACAATTTTACATATTTTAGTGAATTTTGAGTCCATATTTCCGAGGATTATGGGAGTTAGAAAAAATCAATTTGTATCGCAAAATATTTCCATAGTTCCCATTGTTCTAAATTTTCGACAAAAAAATTATAAAAAATAATAAAAATTCGTAAAAAGGGGTTTTTTTTGGCCAAAAAATCGACTGGCCCAATCAGTTTTGTGATAAAATCATTATTTCGCCTTCAAATAGAGTCATGAAATTTTCGAAAATCCACTTTTCGAAATAAAAAATACTCATAACTCGACAAATAGGAAAGATAGAACGTTCTAGTCTTCACCAATCGTTAGAGGGGACAATTTTACACATTTTAGTGAATTTTGAGTCCATATTTCCAAGGATTATGGGAGTCAGAAAAAATCAATTTGTATCGCAAAATATTTCCTTTGTTCAAAATTTTCGATAAAAAAATTATAAAAAATGCTGAAAATTCGTAAAGAGGGGTTTTTCTGGCCAAAGAATCGACTGGCACAATCAGTTTTGTGATAAAATCATTATTTCGCCTTCAAATAGAGTCATGAAATTTTCGAAAATCCACTTTTCAAAATAAAAAATACTCATAACTCGACAAATAGGAAAGATAGAACGTTCTAGTCTTCACCAATCGTTAGAGGGGACAATTTTACACATTTTAGTGAATTTTGAGTCCATATTTCCAAGGATTATGGGAGTCAGAAAAAATCAATTTGTATCGCAAAATATTTCCTTTGTTCAAAATTTTCGACAAAAAAATTATAAAAAATGCTGAAAATTCGTAAAGAGGGGTTTTTCTGGCCAAAGAATCGACTGGCACAATCAGTTTTGTGATAAAATCATTATTTCGCCTTCAAATAGAGTCATGAAATTTTCGAAAATCCACTTTTCAAAATAAAAAATACTCATAACTCGACAAATAGGAAAGATAGAACGTTCTAGTCTTCACCAATCGATAGAGGGGACAATTTTACATATTTTAGTGAATTTTGAGTCCATATTTCCAAGGATTATGGAAGTTAGAAAAAATAAATTTGTATCGCAAAATATTTCCATAGCTTCCCCCTTTGTTCTAAATTTTCGACAAAAAAATTATAAAAAATGCTAAAAATTCGTAAAGAGGGGTTTTTTGGCCAAAAAATCGACTGGCACAATCAGTTTTGTGATAAAATCATTATTTCGCCTTCAAATAGAGTCATGAAATTTTCGAAAATCCACTTTTCGAAACAAAAAATACTCATAACTCGACAAATAGGAAAGATAGAACGTTCTAGTCTTCACCAATCGATAGAGGGGACAATTTTACATATTTTAGTGAATTTTGAGTTCATATTCTTGAGGATTATGGGAGTTAGAAAAAATCAATTTGTATCGCAAAATATTTCCATTGCTACCCCCTTTGTTCTAAATTTTCGACAAAAAAATTATAAAAAATGCTAAAATTTTGTAAAGAGGGGTTTTTTTGGCCAAAAAATCGACTGGCACAATCAGTTTTGTGATAAAATCATTATTTCGCCTTCAAATAGAGTCATGGAATTTTCGAAAATCCACTTATCGAAACAAAAATTACTCATAACTCGACAAATAGGAAAGATAGAACGTTCTAGTCTTCACCAATCGATAGAGGGGACAATTTTACACATTTTAAAGAATTTTAAGTCCATATTTCCAAGGATTATGGGAGTTAGAAAAAATCAATTTGTATCGCAAAATATTTCCATAGCTACCCCTTTGTTCTAAATTTTCGACAAAAAAATTATAAAAAATGCTAAAAATTCGTGAAGAGGGGTTTTTTTGGCAAAAAAATCGACTGGCACAATCAGTTTTGTGATAAAATCATTATTTCGCCTTCAAATACAGTTATGAAATTTTCGAAAATCCACTATTCAAAACAAAAATACTCATAACTCGGCAAATAGGAAAGATAGAACGTTCTAGTCTTCACCAATCGATAGAGGGGACAATTTTACATATTTTGGTGAATTTTGAGTCCATATTTCCAAGGATTAGGGGAGTTAGGAAAAATCAATTTGTATCGCAAAATATTTCCAAGCTACCCCCTTTGTTCTAAATTTTCGACAAAAAAATTATAAAAAATGCTAAAAATTCGTAAAGAGGGGTTTTTTTGGCCGAAAAATCGACTGGCACAATCAGTTTTGTGATAAAATCATTATTTCGCCTTCAAATAGAATCATGAAATTTTCGAAAATCCACTTTTCGAAACAAAAAATACTCATAACTCGACAAATAGGAAAGATAGAACGTTCTAGTCTTCACCAATCGATAGAGGGGACAATTTTACATATTTTAGTGAATTTTGAGTCCATATTTCCAAGGATTATGGGAATTAGAAAAAATCAATTTGTATCGCAAAATATTTCCATTGCTACCCCCTTTGTTCTAAATTTTCGACAAAAAAATTATAAAAAATGCTAAAAATTCGTAAAGAGGGGTTTTTTTGGCCAAAAAATCGACTGGCACAATCAGTTTTGTGATAAAATCATTATTTCGCCTTCAAATAGAGTCATGAAATTTTCGAAAATCCACTTTTCGAAACAAAAAATACTCATAACTCGACAAATAGGAAAGATAGAACGTTCTAGTCTACACCAATCGATAGAGGGGACAATTTTACATATTTTAGTGAATTTTGAGTCCATATTTCCAAGGATTATGGGAATTAGAAAAAATCAATTTGTATCGCAAAATATTTCCATCGCTACCCCCTTTGTTCTGAATTTTCGACAAAAAAATTATAAAAAATGCTAAAAATTCGTAAAGAGGGGTTTTTTTTGGCCAACAAATCGACTGGCACAATCAGTTTTGTGATAAAATCATTATTTCGCCTTCAAATAGAGTCATGAAATTTTCGAAAATCCACTTTTCAAAATAAAAAATACTCATAACTCGACAAATAGGAAAGATAGAACGTTCTAGTCTTCACCAATCGATAGAGGGGACAATTTTACATATTTTAGTGAATTTTGAGTCCATATTCTCAAGGATTATGGGAGTTAGAAGAAATCAATTTGTATCGCAAAATATTTCCATAACTACCCCCTTTGTTCTAAATTTTCGACAAAAAAATTATAAAAAATGCTAAGAATTCGTAAAGAGGGGTTTTTTTGGCCAAAAAATCGACTGGCACAATCAGTTTTGTGATAAAATCATTATTTCGCCTTCAAATAGAGTCATGAAATTTTCGATAATCCACTTTTCGAAACAAAAATCACTCATAACTCGACAAATAGGAAAGATAGAACGTTCTAGTCTTCACCAATCGATAGAGGGGACAATTTTACATATTTTAGTGAATTTTGAGTCCATATTTCCGAGGATTATGGGAGTTAGAAAAATCAATTTTTATCGCAAAATATTTCCATAGTTCCCATTGTTCTAAATTTTCGACAAAAAAATTATAAAAAATAATAAAAATTCGTAAAGAGGGGTTTTTTTTGGCCAAAAAATCGACTGGCCCAATCAGTTTTGTGATAAAATCATTATTTCGCCTTCAAATAGAGTCATGAAATTTTCGAAAATCCACTTTTCGAAATAAAAAATACTCATAACTCGACAAATAGGAAAGATAGAACGTTCTAGTCTTCACCAATCGTTAGAGGGGACAATTTTACACATTTTAGTGAATTTTGAGTCCATATTTCCAAGGATTATGGGAGTCAGAAAAAATCAATTTGTATCGCAAAATATTTCCTTTGTTCAAAATTTTCGATAAAAAAATTATAAAAAATGCTGAAAATTCGTAAAGAGGGGTTTTTCTGGCCAAAGAATCGACTGGCACAATCAGTTTTGTGATAAAATCATTATTTCGCCTTCAAATAGAGTCATGAAATTTTCGAAAATCCACTTTTCAAAATAAAAAATACTCATAACTCGACAAATAGGAAAGATAGAACGTTCTAGTCTTCACCAATCGTTAGAGGGGACAATTTTACACATTTTAGTGAATTTTGAGTCCATATTTCCAAGGATTATGGGAGTCAGAAAAAATCAATTTGTATCGCAAAATATTTCCTTTGTTCAAAATTTTCGACAAAAAAATTATAAAAAATGCTGAAAATTCGTAAAGAGGGGTTTTTCTGGCCAAAGAATCGACTGGCACAATCAGTTTTGTGATAAAATCATTATTTCGCCTTCAAATAGAGTCATGAAATTTTCGAAAATCCACTTTTCAAAATAAAAAATACTCATAACTCGACAAATAGGAAAGATAGAACGTTCTAGTCTTCACCAATCGATAGAGGGGACAATTTTACATATTTTAGTGAATTTTGAGTCCATATTTCCAAGGATTATGGAAGTTAGAAAAAATAAATTTGTATCGCAAAATATTTCCATAGCTTCCCCCTTTGTTCTAAATTTTCGACAAAAAAATTATAAAAAATGCTAAAAATTCGTAAAGAGGGGTTTTTTGGCCAAAAAATCGACTGGCACAATCAGTTTTGTGATAAAATCATTATTTCGCCTTCAAATAGAGTCATGAAATTTTCGAAAATCCACTTTTCGAAACAAAAAATACTCATAACTCGACAAATAGGAAAGATAGAACGTTCTAGTCTTCACCAATCGATAGAGGGGACAATTTTACATATTTTAGTGAATTTTGAGTTCATATTCTTGAGGATTATGGGAGTTAGAAAAAATCAATTTGTATCGCAAAATATTTCCATTGCTACCCCCTTTGTTCTAAATTTTCGACAAAAAAATTATAAAAAATGCTAAAATTTCGTAAAGAGGGGTTTTTTTGGCCAAAAAATCGACTGGCACAATCAGTTTTGTGATAAAATCATTATTTCGCCTTCAAATAGAGTCATGGAATTTTCGAAAATCCACTTATCGAAACAAAAATTACTCATAACTCGACAAATAGGAAAGATAGAACGTTCTAGTCTTCACCAATCGATAGAGGGGACAATTTTACACATTTTAAAGAATTTTAAGTCCATATTTCCAAGGATTATGGGAGTTAGAAAAAATCAATTTGTATCGCAAAATATTTCCATAGCTACCCCTTTGTTCTAAATTTTCGACAAAAAAATTATAAAAAATGCTAAAAATTCGTGAAGAGGGGTTTTTTTGGCAAAAAAATCGACTGGCACAATCAGTTTTGTGATAAAATCATTATTTCGCCTTCAAATACAGTTATGAAATTTTCGAAAATCCACTATTCAAAACAAAAAATACTCATAACTCGGCAAATAGGAAAGATAGAACGTTCTAGTCTTCACCAATCGATAGAGGGGACAATTTTACATATTTTGGTGAATTTTGAGTCCATATTTCCAAGGATTAGGGGAGTTAGGAAAAATCAATTTGTATCGCAAAATATTTCCAAGCTACCCCCTTTGTTCTAAATTTTCGACAAAAAAATTATAAAAAATGCTAAAAATTCGTAAAGAGGGGTTTTTTTGGCCAAAAAATCGACTGGCACAATCAGTTTTGTGATAAAATCATTATTTCGCCTTCAAATAGAATCATGAAATTTTCGAAAATCCACTTTTCGAAACAAAAAATACTCATAACTCGACAAATAGGAAAGATAGAACGTTCTAGTCTTCACCAATCGATAGAGGGGACAATTTTACATATTTTAGTGAATTTTGAGTCCATATTTCCAAGGATTATGGGAATTAGAAAAAATCAATTTGTATCGCAAAATATTTCCATTGCTACCCCCTTTGTTCTAAATTTTCGACAAAAAAATTATAAAAAATGCTAAAAATTCGTAAAGAGGGGTTTTTTTGGCCAAAAAATCGACTGGCACAATCAGTTTTGTGATAAAATCATTATTTCGCCTTCAAATAGAGTCATGAAATTTTCGAAAATCCACTTTTCGAAACAAAAAATACTCATAACTCGACAAATAGGAAAGATAGAACGTTCTAGTCTACACCAATCGATAGAGGGGACAATTTTACATATTTTAGTGAATTTTGAGTCCATATTTCCAAGGATTATGGGAATTAGAAAAAATCAATTTGTATCGCAAAATATTTCCATTGCTACCCCCTTTGTTCTGAATTTTCGACAAAAAAATTATAAAAAATGCTAAAAATTCGTAAAGAGGGGTTTTTTTTGGCCAAAAAATCGACTGGCACAATCAGTTTTGTGATAAAATCATTATTTCGCCTTCAAATAGAGTCATGAAATTTTCGATAATCCACTTTTCGAAACAAAAATCACTCATAACTCGACAAATAGGAAAGATAGAACGTTCTAGTCTTCACCAATCGATAGAGGGGACAATTTTACATATTTTAGTGAATTTTGAGTCCATATTTCCGAGGATTATGGGAGTTAGAAAAAATCAATTTGTATCGCAAAATATTTCCATAGTTCCCATTGTTCTAAATTTTCGACAAAAAAATTATAAAAAATAATAAAAATTCGTAAAGAGGGGTTTTTTTTGGCCAAAAAATCGACTGGCACAATCAGTTTTGTGATAAAATCATTATTTCGCCTTCAAATAGAGTCATGAAATTTTCGAAAATCCACTTTTCGAAATAAAAAATACTCATAACTCGACAAATAGGAAAGATAGAACGTTCTAGTCTTCACCAATCGATAGAGGGGACAATTTTACATATTTTAGTGAATTTTGAGTCTATATTTCCGAGGATTATGGGAGTTAGAAAAAATCAATTTGTATCGCAAAATATTTCCATAGCTACCCCCTTTGTTCTAAATGTTCGACAAAAAAATTATTAAAAATGCTAAGAATTCGTAAAGAGGGGTTTTTTTGGCCAAAAAATCGACTGGCACAATCAGTTTTGTGATAAAATCATTATTTCGCCTTCAAATAGAGTCATGAAATTTTCGAAAATCCACTTTTCGAAACAAAAAATACTCATAACTCGACAAATAGGAAAGATAGAACGTTCTAGTCTTCACCAATCGATAGAGGGGACAATTTTACATATTTTAGTGAATTTTGAGTCTATATTTCCGAGGATTAGGGGAGTTAGAAAAAATCAATTTGTATCGCAAAATATTTCCATAGCTACCCCCATTGTTCTAAATTTTCGACAAAAAAATTATAAAAAATAATAAAAATTCGTAAAGAGGGGTTTTTTTGACCAAAAAATCGACTGGCACAATCAGTTTTGTGATAGAATCATTATTTCGCCTTCAAATAGAGTCATGAAATTTTCGAAAATCCACTTTTCAAAACAAAAAATACTCATAACTCGACAAATAGGAAAGATAGAACGTTCTAGTCTTCATCAATCGTTAGAGGGGACAATTTTACACATTTTAGTGAATTTTGAGTCCATATTTCCAAGGATTATGGGAGTCAGAAAAAATCAATTTGTATCGCAAAATATTTCCTTTGTTCAAAATTTTCGATAAAAAAATTATAAAAAATGCTGAAAATTCGTAAAGAGGGGTTTTTCTGGCCAAAGAATCGACTGGCACAATCAGTTTTGTGATAAAATCATTATTTCGCCTTCAAATAGAGTCATGAAATTTTCGAAAATCCACTTTTCAAAATAAAAAATACTCATAACTCGACAAATAGGAAAGATAGAACGTTCTAGTCTTCACCAATCGTTAGAGGGGACAATTTTACACATTTTAGTGAATTTTGAGTCCATATTTCCAAGGATTATGGGAGTCAGAAAAAATCAATTTGTATCGCAAAATATTTCCTTTGTTCAAAATTTTCGACAAAAAAATTATAAAAAATGCTGAAAATTCGTAAAGAGGGGTTTTTCTGGCCAAAGAATCGACTGGCACAATCAGTTTTGTGATAAAATCATTATTTCGCCTTCAAATAGAGTCATGAAATTTTCGAAAATCCACTTTTCAAAATAAAAAATACTCATAACTCGACAAATAGGAAAGATAGAACGTTCTAGTCTTCACCAATCGATAGAGGGGACAATTTTACATATTTTAGTGAATTTTGAGTCCATATTTCCAAGGATTATGGAAGTTAGAAAAAATAAATTTGTATCGCAAAATATTTCCATAGCTTCCCCCTTTGTTCTAAATTTTCGACAAAAAAATTATAAAAAATGCTAAAAATTCGTAAAGAGGGGTTTTTTGGCCAAAAAATCGACTGGCACAATCAGTTTTGTGATAAAATCATTATTTCGCCTTCAAATAGAGTCATGAAATTTTCGAAAATCCACTTTTCGAAACAAAAAATACTCATAACTCGACAAATAGGAAAGATAGAACGTTCTAGTCTTCACCAATCGATAGAGGGGACAATTTTACATATTTTAGTGAATTTTGAGTCTATATTTCCGAGGATTATGGGAGTTAGAAAAAATCAATTTGTATCGCAAAATATTTCCATAGCTACCCCCTTTGTTCTAAATGTTCGACAAAAAAATTATTAAAAATGCTAAG
This sequence comes from Lochmaea crataegi, assembly GCA_947563755.1. Taxonomy (NCBI): domain Eukaryota; kingdom Metazoa; phylum Arthropoda; class Insecta; order Coleoptera; family Chrysomelidae; genus Lochmaea; species Lochmaea crataegi. The sequence continues at coordinate 13,381,298 of OX387430.1, forward strand.
AATTCGTAAAGAGGGGTTTTTTTGGCCAAAAAATCGACTGGCACAATCAGTTTTGTGATAAAATCATTATTTCGCCTTCAAATAGAGTCATGAAATTTTCGAAAATCCACTTTTCGAAACAAAAAATACTCATAACTCGACAAATAGGAAAGATAGAACGTTCTAGTCTTCACCAATCGATAGAGGGGACAATTTTACATATTTTAGTGAATTTTGAGTCCATATTTCCAAGGATTATGGGAATTAGAAAAAATCAATTTGTATCGCAAAATATTTCCATTGCTACCCCCTTTGTTCTAAATTTTCGACAAAAAAATTATAAAAAATGCTAAAAATTCGTAAAGAGGGGTTTTTTTGGCCAAAAAATCGACTGGCACAATCAGTTTTGTGATAAAATCATTATTTCGCCTTCAAATAGAGTCATGAAATTTTCGAAAATCCACTTTTCGAAACAAAAAATACTCATAACTCGACAAATAGGAAAGATAGAACGTTCTAGTCTACACCAATCGATAGAGGGGACAATTTTACATATTTTAGTGAGATTTGAGTCCATATTTCCAAGGATTATGGGAATTAGAAAAAATCAATTTGTATCGCAAAATATTTCCATTGCTACCCCCTTTGTTCTGAATTTTCGACAAAAAAATTATAAAAAATGCTAAAAATTCGTAAAGAGCGGTTTTTTTGGCCAAAAAATCGACTGGCACAATCAGTTTTGTGATAAAATCATTATTTCGCCTTCAAATAGAGTCATGAAATTTTCGAAAATCCACTTTTCAAAATAAAAAATACTCATAACTCGACAAATAGGAAAGATAGAACGTTCTAGTCTTCACCAATCGATAGAGGGGACAATTTTACATATTTTAGTGAATTTTGAGTCCATATTCTCAAGGATTATGGGAGTTAGAAGAAATCAATTTGTATCGCAAAATATTTCCATAACTACCCCCTTTGTTCTAAATTTTCGACAAAAAAATTATAAAAAGTACTAAAAATTCGTAAAGAGGGGTTTTTCTGGCCAAAGAATCGACTGGCACAATCAGTTTTGTGATAAAATCATTATTTCGCCTTCAAATAGAGTCATGAAATTTTCGAAAATCCACTTTTCAAAACAAAAAATACTCATAACTCGACAAATAGGAAAGATAGAACGTTCTAGTCTTCACCAATCGTTAGAGGGGACAATTTTACATATTTTAGTGAATTTTGAGTCCATATTTCCAAGGATTATGGGAATCAGAAAAAATCAATTTGTATCGCAAAATATTTCCATAGCTACCCCCTTTTTTCTAAATTTTCGACAAAAAAATTATAAAAAATGCTAAAATTTCGTAAAGAGGGGTTTTTTGTGGCCAAAAAATCGACTGGCACAATCAGTTTTGTGATAAAATCATTATTTCGCCTTCAAATAGAGTCATGAAATTTTCGAAAATCCACTTTTCGAAACAAAAAATACTCATAACTCGACAAATAGGAAAGACAGAACGTTCTAGTCTTCACCAATCGATAGAGGGGACAATTTTACATATTTAAGTGAATTTTGAGTCCATATTCTCAAGGATTATGGGAGTTAGAAGAAATCAATTTGTATCGCAAAATATTTCCATAGCTACCCCCTTTGTTCTAAATGTTCGACAAAAAAATTATTAAAAATGCTAAAAATTCGTAAAGAGGGGTTTTTTTGGCCAAAAAATCGACTGGCACAATCAGTTTTGTGATAAAATCATTATTTCGCCTTCAAATAGAGTCATGAAATTTTCGAAAATCCACTTTTCGAAACAAAAAATACTCATAACTCGACAAATAGGAAAGATAGAACGTTCTAGTCTTCACCAATCGATAGAGGGGACAATTTTACATATTTTAGTGAATTCTGAGTCCATATTCTCAAGGATTATGGGAGTTAGAAGAAATCAATTTGTATCGCAAAATATTTCCATAGCTACCCCCTTTGTTCTAAATTTTCGACAAAAAAATTATAAAAAATGCTAAAAATTCGTAAAGAGGGGTTTTTTTGGCCAAAAAATCGACTGGCACAATCAGTTTTGTGATAAAATCATTATTTCGCCTTCAAATAGAGTCATGAAATTTTCGAAAATCCACTTTTCGAAACAAAAAATACTCATAACTCGACAAATAGGAAAGATAGAACGTTCTAGTCTTCACCAATCGATAGAGGGGACAATTTTACATATTTTAGTGAATTTTGAGTCCATATTTCCGAGGATTATGGGAGTTAGAAAAAATCAATTTGTATCGCAAAATATTTCCATAGCTACCCCCTTTGTTCTAAATTTTCGACAAAAAAATTATAAAAAATGATAAAAATTCGTAAAGAGGGGTTTTTTTGGCCAAAAAATCGACTGGCACAATCAGTTTTGTGATAGAATCATTATTTCGCCTTCAAATAGAGTCATGAAATTTTCGAAAATCCACTTTTCAAAACAAAAAATACTCATAACTCGACAAATAGGAAAGATAGAACGTTCTAGTCTTCACCAATCGTTATAGGGGACAATTTTACATATTTTAGTGAATTTTGAGTCCATATTTCCAAGGATTATGGGAGTCAGAAAAAATCAATTTGTATCGCAAAATATTTCCATAGCTACCCCCTTTGTTCTAAATTTTCGACAAAAAAATTATAAAAAATGCTGAAAATTCGTAAAGAGGGGTTTTTCTGGCCAAAGAATCGACTGGCACAATCAGTTTTGTGATAAAATCATTATTTCGCCTTCAAATAGAGTCATGAAATTTTCGAAAATCCACTTTTCAAAATAAAAAATACTCATAACTCGACAAATAGGAAAGATAGAACGTTCTAGTCTTCACCAATCGATAGAGGGGACAATTCTACATATTTAAGTGAATTTTGAGTCCATATTTCCAAGGATTATGGGAGTTAGAAAAAATCAATTTGTATCGCAAAATATTTCCATAGCTTCCCCCTTTGTTCTAAATTTTCGACAAAAAAATTATAAAAAATGCTAAAAATTTTTAAAGAGGGGTTTTTTTGGCCAAAAAATCGACTGGCACAATCAGTTTTGTGATAAAATCATTATTTCGCCTTCAAATAGAGTCATGAAATTTTCGAAAATCCACTTTTCGAAACAAAAAATACTCATAACTCGACAAATGGGAAAGATAGAACGTTCTAGTCTTCACCAATCGATAGAGGGGACAATTTTACATATTTTAGTGAATTTTGAGTCCATATTCTTGAATATTAGGGGAGTTGGAAAAAATCAATTTGTATCGCAAAATATTTCCATAGCTACCCCCTTTGTTCTAAATTTTCGACAAAAAAATTATTAAAAATGCTAAAAATTCGTGAAGAGGGGTTTTTTTGGCCAAAAAATCGACTGGCACAATCAGTTTTGTGATAAAATCATTATTTCGCCTTCAAATAGAGTCATGAAATTTTCGAAAATCCACTTTTCGAAACAAAAAAATACTCATAACTCGACAAATAGGAAAGATAGAACGTTCTAGTCTTCACCAATCGATAGAGGGGACAATTTTACATATTTTAGTGAATTTTGAGTCTATATTTACAAGGATTATGGGAGTTAGAAGAAATCAATTTGTATCGCAAAATATTTCCATAACTACCCCCTTTGTTCTAAATATTCGACAAAAAAATTATAAAAAATGCTAAAAATTCGTAAAGAGGGGTTTTTCTGGCCAAAGAATCGACTGGCACAATCAGTTTTGTGATAAAATCATTATTTCGCCTTCAAATAGAGTCATGAAATTTTCGAAAATCCACTTTTCAAAACAAAAAATACTCATAACTCGACAAATAGGAAAGATAGAACGTTCTAGTCTTCACCAATCGTTAGAGGGGACAATTTTACATATTTTAGTGAATTTTGAGTCCATATTTCCAAGGATTATGGGAGTCAGAAAAAATCAATTTGTATCGCAAAATATTTCCATAGCTACCCCCTTTGTTCTAAATTTTCGACAAAAAAATTATAAAAAATGCTAAAATTTCGTAAAGAGGGGTTTTTTTTGGCCAAAAAATCGACTGGCACAATCAGTTTTGTGATAAAATCATTATTTCGCCTTCAAATAGAGTCATGAAATTTTCGAAAATCCACTTTTCGAAACAAAAAATACTCATAACTCGACAAATAGGAAAGATAGAACGTTCTAGTCTTCACCAATCGATAGAGGGGACAATTTTACATATTTAAGTGAATTTTGAGTCCATATTCTCAAGGATTATGGGAGTTAGAAGAAATGAATTTGTATCGCAAAATATTTCCATAGCTACCCCCTTTGTTCTAAATGTTCGACAAAAAAATTATTAAAAATGCTAAAAATTCGTAAAGAGGGGTTTTTTTGGCCAAAAAATCGACTGGCACAATCAGTTTTGTGATAAAATCATTATTTCTCCTTCAAATAGAGTCATGAAATTTTCGAAAATCCACTTTTCGAAACAAAAAATACTCATAACTCGACAAATAGGAAAGATAGAACGTTCTAGTCTTCACCAATCGATAGAGGGGACAATTTTACATATTTTAGTGAATTTTGAGTCCATATTTCCGAGGATTATGGGAGTTAGAAAAAATCAATTTGTATCGCAAAATATTTCCATAGCTACCCCTTTGTTCTAAATTTTCGACAAAAAAAATAAAAAATGCTAAAAATTCGTATGAGGGGTTTCTTGGGCCGAAAAATCGACTGGCACAATGAGTTTTTTGATAAAAGTCGAGCGTCAATTCTTAATTCTGAAGATTGTTTGAATATTATGTAACGAGTTATTTTTTTTTCTGCTTTTTGCAAGTTTAATTTTTTTATTTTTTTTTATTATTCCGTAATATATTTTATTTTACCACTAGGGTGTATATAACTCGTTACTTTGCAACCCTTCCGACTACCGCAGTGATTTATTTTTTGCTATTGCCGGTGTATATTTTAGTATAAGTCCGAGTTACGCAAATCCAACTTCTACCATACACAATTTATTCATTTCCGATATTTAAATTTTTCAACTGAAAGGACGCCCGGTATATACAACATTTTAATTTAATCGAGAGCCGTCTAGTATACTTACAAGTTTTTGTCGAAACTAGATAAATTTCACGTTTTAATTCCGACACCTGGACGAAACTGTAACTAAAATTTTGGATATAAATTTGCTAGCGGGCATCATTCAGGTCTCTGTCGAAAAAGAATCAGTTCCTTCTACGGCTCTAAGCATTGTCCGTTAAACGTTTTTCCGAAAAAAAAAACCGAAAAACCGTAGTGTGAAAATTTTGTGATTCCATATTCCGATTGTGTGTGGGCTGTACATATTAAGGTAAATAAATTTTAACAAATAAACTGTGTATTCGAAACTTTCCGTATCGCCGCTTATTATTAAATTGTTGAATATATTTTTTTTTGAAAATTTTCCGACCGGCTATTTTTTCTTTTGTTGTTGAACTGAAATTCGTTTTTTTTATTTTGTTTCTCTTATCTGAAAATAAAGATTTGTCAACCGTAATTTGATTTCGAATTTTTATTTACTGCGTTTATTATATATTAATTAACTGATGTGAATTATTAGTGGATTCTCGAATTATTTTATGCTTTTGGTTGTCAGTAGTTTTAAATTAAATTGATATCCAAGTGGATTAGGTATAATATTTTAAAGTTTATGCTAGTACGAATATTTTTACTCTGTGTGTCGATAGTTGGGTACCGTTTAACTCTGGGAAAATATTTTTTTTAATTGTTACCGGCTTTAGTTAGATTCAAGGGTTAATCAGACTTGGAAGAGGCTTAGCCACAATTTGTTTGATTTCCCGGCAGATCTAATTCGTTCTTAAATTTTATTTTTTTGGAATAATAGTTACCGGCTTTAGTAGATTCAAGGGTTAATCAGACTTGGAAGAGGCTTAGCCACAATTTGTTTGATTTCCCGGCAGATCTAAATCGTTCTTTTCCCGTTCCGTAGAATCATTATTTATATTTTTTTCTCCCCGTCGGAATAATAGTTACCGGCTTTAGTTAGATTCAAGGGTTAATCAGACTTGGAAGAGGCTTAGCCACAATTTGTTTGATTTCCCGGCAGATCTAACTCGTTCTTAAATTTTATTTTTTTGAATAATAGTTACCGGCTTTAATAGATTCAAGGGTTAATCAGACTTGGAAGAGGCTTAGCCACAATTTGTTTGATTTCCCGGCAGATCTAAATCGTTCTTTTCCCGTTTCGTAGAATCATTATTTATATATATTTTTTCCCCGTCGGAATAATAGTTGCCGGTTTCATTTGGATTCAAGGGTTAATCAGACTTGGAAGAGGCTTAGCCACAATTTGTCTGATTACCCGGCAGATCTAAATCGTGCATTAGGGACCCCGTTAAACCCGGTAGATCTGAACCGTATTTGATAACCTGACCGTTAAGTCCGTTAAAATCCCAGATATAGGTAATATATATAATAATATATATAATATATAACATACCTCATTTTCTTTTCCCGGTTAATTTGTTTGTCACTAAAAATAATTATTCGTAAAATAGACCACAGAGTATTAATAGATCAAAGTTTTGAATTTCTATTATTTTCATTTTTAACCGCAATTTATTGATTGGAGAACCAAGATTTGGCTTTTCCGGATTTTCACTAGTTAGTTAAATTTAATTCAACAAGACCCCTGGAATTTTCCGTAACCTCCATCTGAGGCTATCTGGAACTCTTGACGCTAAGGGTCAAGGGGCCGTGGAGCAAACCACGTTAATAATCTGGCGCCCGAGATTTAAAAACCCGAATTTTGCATCAAGGGTGTCCATAGTGACGTGTTCTTGTGGCAGGAGCCACGTGTAAGAAGGGAGGAACGTTACAATTAATTAAAAAAGACTAGCCTTATTTCCCCTACTAAACCCTTCAAAATTAGTTTGTTGCAATGTTCCATGTAATGTTGCCAATGAGTTCTGGTAATTTTTCTCGTGTTCCATTACAAGGCCAAACTACATCATTTGGAGATCCATTAGTTTCGCGGATTTTCTTAATTTTTGACCAAACCATTTAAATGCCGCTGTATTGGTATTTGGCAACTTATTTTTATAATTTCCCATATTTGGTACTTCATAAGTCTCTTTTGAAAATTGACATTTTTATTTTCGGCCCAATCAAGTAATTTTGCTTTAGACCAACTAGAATATGGATTTGGTTCCACCAATCGTGGATGGTAAAAAGTATTTCACAATATTTCGTTGACTCAGCATCTGGCCTTAAGGATTTAGTAATAAAATTTTATAAAATCCTCATTGTACAGTAAACGGTTACAGATACGTAGTCGGTAAAATTTAGATACTAAAACTTGAATTTTGTAAAAAAAAATCACTAAGTTTTTCAAAAACAAATTTAACATTTATTAATCAGAATCCAACAAATCAAACTGTTGACACTTACATGTTATAAAAAAATGTGTAGTTCAATAATGGCCACATTTTAAAAATATTTTTTACTATACAGGGTATTTGCAAAACAGTGGAAAGTTTCTAAATAATAAAATCGAAAAGGAGCAAAGTGAGTAGTGCATGAACTAACTATGACTGTAGATGAAACAAAAAAGCTGGCAGTGAATAGAGAAAAAATATTTTCCGTTTCTTCCCTAATTTACCACTTTTTTATACATTCTTCGGATTATATCCTTTTGCATTTGATCAACACGTTTGGTTTTATTATCGTCCCTTCGTTTCTGTGTTGGCTTATTGAAAATTCGGAAATATATCTTCCGAAGCAAAAATAAATAATAGAATAATTGAATAAATCAAAAAATTAGTCTTTAATATTATTTTACCAGCGAAATATGGCATGAGTCAGACGGAAATATCTTGGAATTAAGTAAACAATGGGACATTTATGTAGTTCAGTCGAAAGTGTATTCATATTATAATAATTTACCTTCGTAATGGTGTTCAATCGAAAAGTTGCAGAACAATAAGCAGGTTAGCTGTTTTGTCCCACTTACCGACTTCCTCTAGACGGCTGTACCTGAAAATAAAGAAAATTCGAATAAAAACAACTGATTAATATCATTAATAGTTTGAACATTTTTTGTCAGATCGATTAAAAGAGGCCTTTTTATTACTTATAATAATTTATATTATATTACTCATATTATTTACGACGATATATTACCTACTTACAACTGATGAACTAATTCTATATGATTTACAACTAACTATTTAATCAAAATATAGTTCAGTATCACCATCTTCATTTAAATTGATAACTAAGGGTGCTACAGTGACATTAGCATTTCTATGGGTACCTTTGTTATGGGTTCAAAGAATTAGGTATATCAAAAGCAACTAATATTTATCAAAGCGTTTGATAATTAAAATTTCAGTAAAAATTCGAAAAATAAAATAACAATAATAAAATCTCTAGAATCATCTCATTAGTCTATAAAGACAAGACCAAGGGAAAGAAGTGTGTCAGCTTGGTATCAATCCAAATTAAATTTGGTGACCATGTAAAAGGCCACTTTCCTCGTGAAGGTCAACTGTCAGAGGAATCTTGTTTTTTTTTTTGGGTTTTTGATGGGTGATGTATGGTCGTTGAAAGTGTTGGTAAAACAATCAAATATTTTCGGATATCTGGGCCATCCATATCCCATTTTTATTGAGGAGCCTTCAATTTTAATGTCTGGGAGACATACTCCATTTAAGGAGGATTAGTGAGGGTTCTTAAATAAAAATAACACTCATACATATCAGGCCACATTCCATCAAAGGTTTGTACCTATATTTTAAAAGTTACATTAAATTTAATGCGATCACTAACATTATTTTAGGCCTTCTACCTATATGCTTGCTTTCATTTTTGTTCAGTATGCATGTCACTCATGAAATTTTGCATGATACCAAGCCACACCTAGCTTTCCCTGTTGCTCGTCTGAGATCTGCAGAGCTCTGGATGCTGTCTGATACCACCATCGAACTGTGCAAGTAAGATCTTTTCAATAATATAATTAGCCTTGATAATTAAACTGGACTCAACTGTGCAAGTGAGATCTTTTCAATAATATAATTAGCCTTGATAATTAAACTGGACTCCTCTGGGTTGGGTATACATTTGGTTTTGAACATTGTTCCAAAGTTTTCGCAGCTCATATTATCATCGGTTTTTCAGTTACTTTTAAATACTATACCTGCATCTTTATCAAAACCTCTCCCTCTTCCTGCACTCACGATTATATATTTTTATCATGTTTTCTTGTACTGAATTAATACAGTATCTTTTTGCCATGATTTTCTCATCTGATTTGCTACAAACCCATGTCCGATCCAAAACCTTCGGTTTATATAAGCTGGTACTTTTTTCTTCGGAATATTCTCTAAGAAGCTACAACTCGTGTAATGCTGTACCTTTTAGGCATAAAATTTTGTAAATATCAAATAATGTTACTGCCAAAAACAATCTCCAATTTTACAGATTCAAATATCGAATGGAAAGCATAACCATAACCAAAATGCCCAAACCAAAACACACATCCACGGGGTAAAAAACATTAATATCCGCTTTGATCAAACAACCACACAAAATTTCAAAGCTTAATGCGTAAAAAGTATTTTGTTAGTAATTAGAAGCTATATTTCATTTAAAAATGTATAAACATATCGAGTTTTCTTTAAATACATCAACACATTATATCGCCCATCAATAATATTGTTGCGAGGTCACCAACTCAAAGCCGGCCCTGTCTCTCGAGTGTAAATTCCTTCCTTCGCCCTCCCCTTTCGAGAACATTCTGGAAGACGGTTTGTTTACGCATAGGTCGAGCGCGGAAAATACTAGAATTTTCGAGAGAAAGACTTGACCTATTATACCAAGTGTAAATAAATTAGTAGACATTAAGTAGAGTGTGTATATAAATTAAGTTTAAGAAATAAATCAATAGATGGTAATTAGCCATAGTGTGTATAATTTTATACCACAATTGAAAACTATTTAAATAAAAAACAAAAACATTACAATATGAACGTTATTGCTGATAAATGACATTTCTTCTTCATTTTTTTTTTGGATTTGGTGTAATTATACCAATATTCCAGTCTTCACGGACCCAGTTTTCCAGTAATATTTTTTCGAATGTCTTCGGCAATCTATTAGACATCGAGCAGATGCTTGTTTTTAGCTGAAGCTGCACTTTTTGAACATTCGCTCTGAAATGTACTAGGCTTCTATTAAAATTGTTACGTCGGACCTGTAATGAGGATATGTAGAGGTCCATGAAGAAAAAGAAGAAGACATACATCTAGAACTGTCATCGAAAAGTCTAGAAACGTCATCGAAAAGTCGAGAACTGTCTGGAATAGTGAAAAAGTATAAAAGGCGGGACAATTGACATTAGATAGTTAGTTTTTGAAGTATTATGAAGTTGAGTTCTGTGCTCTGATAGTGAGACGTTATTAGTATTGAATTGTTAAATATGGAGAAATAAAGAAAGTTTAATAAAGTATAAGGAGTAACATTGGTGACAGCGGTGAGATCTAAGAAACATTGGTATTTGTAAGCAGAGAAGGAAAGACGTGAGGAGGAGAAGGGAAGACGTAGAAAGGAGGAAGAAGAGGAAAAGGGGAGACGTAGAAAGGATGAAAAAGAGGAGAAGGAGAGACGAAGAAAGGAGGAGAGACGTAGAAAGGCGGAAGAAGACGACAACGAGAGACGTAGAAAGGAGGAAGAAAATGAGAAGGAGAGGCATAGAAAGGAGGAAGAAGAAGAGAAGGAAAGACAGACGGAGGAGAGGCGTAGACAAGTAGATGTAGAAATTATGAATGGCCTAACACAAATTTTGTATACTTTTCCCCTGTTACAGACAGTTCTCGACGTCTCGATGACAGTTCTAGATGATTCTAGATGTATGTCTTCTTCATTTTTTTCATGGACCTTTACATATCCTCAGTACAGGTCCGACTTAACATTGCTTCCTCTTTTCTAGTTATTCGTCCCGAATAATCTGACTGCTGGGGTCTAGTTGAGGCCAACAGGGTGGATCGGGCCCGCGGTAAGGGGCTAACCTCTCGACATGAATCACCTTGGGCTTACTCCTCGCTGACAATTGGATGCGGTAGACTAGGTAATTGATTTTCTTGAGAAGGGTGTAGGGGAATTTCCTGTTTCGTTGCAGCTTTTGGCACAAACCTCTTCTGCACCTGGGATCAAGTCTAGCCTTCACCCTATCGCTGCAGAGCTTCAAACGTTCACGAGCCAAATTGTGGACCATTTCCAATGCTTTCTATGTACATAGGAGGTGTATGTTCTTTTGTTTCTTCATAAAGAGGAAGTCTTCCGAAAAGAAGATCATGGAGAAGCTTCATTTCTCTGCCAGTGACTCTCATAGATGGACTGGTTGATTCGTGTTCAGGACTAGCAGAAATAGAGGAACTAAAGTGTTCCAGTCTTTTTATTTTTAGAGACGACTATTGTAAGATATTGGCAAATAGTTCTATGCTGTCTTCCTACCATTTCATCGGACTGTGTATGTAGAGTCGTAGTGCGTGTTTTCTTAATGTCTAATGTCTTCATCAACTCCTGCCATAATTCAGATTCAAAATTTCGTCCTTAATCAGAATGTAATTCCAGAGGGACTCCGTGTCTCGCAATAACGTTGGTTACAAAAGCCTCTGCTACTGTCATCGCTTCTTGATTAGGAAGAGGATATTATTTGGAAAAATAATCCATTGCAACCATCAGGTATTTATTTCCTCTTTCTGTCAAAGGAAGTGGACCGATAATATCAATTGCAAGTCTTTCGACGTCTCTCTTCCTCTTCCTCACGTCTTTCCTTGTCTTCGTTTTCATCTTTTCTCTCCTTCTCCTCTTCTCCCTCCTTCCTACGAATAAAAACAATGAGCACCCTGTATCTGATTACTAATCACACATGATTATAGAAACTTTTCGTCTTGAAATCGAATGACGAATCCACAGCAATATTTCAGATTATTTTGGAAAAACCCTGTATAGAGTTTTTTTCAAGCAATATTTTAGTTTATATCAGGTTCTTCATTTTATTATTCTTCTTATAGCTATTGTAAATAGTATGCGAATAATCCTTATTTCACCAGTTCAGACTTTCGTTGAGTAATTCTGTAAATTTGTTACTTCAATTCTGTTAATATTTATTTAAATATTAAGCCTAAGCAATCCTGATATATGATCATTGGATATTCGAAGTATAAGAGAAGGAAAGGGCTATTATAGATGCCCTCAAACTGCCACGAAAATTCTCGCATTTATAAACAGCACGTCTGTACCACGATATCAAAAGCAGTAGCAAATATGCCAGTTTCCACAATACCGAGGCCTAAATTTGATAAATGAGAGACTCCATAATGGAATATTATTTGGATAATTACTCATATTAATTTGTTAGTTTTATGTAGCACATAACACAATAACAGGCGTACAATTTTAGTATGAATTAATTCTTCATATTTCATAATTAAATATCAGCATTATTCAAATGGCTTGAAATAAACCACGAGTTCGATTCATCAAAAATAATGAAAATACTTGTACGTATTGTTGTGGAATTTGTAAATATGAATTCAACTAGTTGATCATACTGAAATAATAGCGATTTGTGAATTAAGAGCGGAAGTGCTATCTTGTTGTGATCTCGTCGAAGTATTGATAATGTCTCGTTTCGATATTCGCCCAAGTAGATTATAAATATAGCGGAAATCAATTTTAAAAGAGATTTTGCAGAGCAGAAATAATCGAAAGAGGTTTATTTTATTTGAAAAAACTTCCATCTACCGTGGGCGTACGATAGAATTATTGGAAGGAGTTGAATTATTTGTAAAAATATCCATCTGTGATAGGCGTATGATACAAATGTTCGTTTAACATAGGCGTATGATAAGATTTTAGAAATAGGCTCATTTAATTGTGTTTTCACTTTTTTTGGTAATCTCCATGATTGCTTGATTATTATTTTAATTAAACTCCTAAAACTCCTAAAATTAATGCATAATGACTGATTTGGAAAATGAAATGATCAGCTTTATCGTGTATTTTAGTTTTATTTCACAAAGTATTTTAAAGAAAAAAATAATTCCGTCTATCTTTTATCACCAACACCAGTTCTATCAAATATGCAAGTGAGGCGGTTATACTATATATTTATTTTTTATAGTGTTTCTGAAATTATCAAGACACAATTTTAAAACTGGAAAATTGTCCAAATGTACGTGCTACTCGACATATCAGGAATATTTCAGCGCTGTCGTGTATGTGTGCGTCATAAAATATTACTTTTCTCATATCCTTTTTGAACGCTTCACGTTTTATGAGTCTTCCAAGTTGAATAATTTAACTAAAAATTGAAACACTTGCATTCATTTCCGATAGAGATGTTTATCCATTTTTCACTGGATACTCAGAAATCAATAGATAATTTCAGTTCCAAGTACTCAGGCAACTTCACTTCAGCTAAAAATAGTAGCGAGTGTGTGCATATTGAAATTCTAAAATTGAATTTCCATACATTTTTTAATAAATTACAAAATGTTTTTTTAGGTCATAGAAGAACACTTCACACTACCAGTATTAAAATGTATAATCATTTATACATTGTTTGAGTCAAGAAGATGAATTTCTTCACTAAGTAGGAGCTAATTTTTTCATTTTCTACTAGTGGGAGACAAAAATGAAGAAAACTGACTTTAGTGAAATGGAAAATATATGCAGAATAAACGACAGTAGAAAAGAGATATTTCTCAACTAACTAACAAACTATTATAGTTTCAGCCTTCTGAACTTATTCAATTTATAATTAATTCTTTATTCCAATAATAATTTGTAGTATAGTATCATCAATATCAAAACTAAATTCATTTATGCTTACGAATACTCTTATTTATTTGTTGATCTATTTAATATTACAGAATGATTAAATAAGTAATAGCTAAATCTAGGATTTCATTAATATCCTACATTTACATTAATTATACCAGGGGCACCACAGGTAGAAAAAGTACTATATAAAACACAACAGAGAATATTCTTCTCAGCGTCGCAACTAATTATCCCTAAATGCCTTAAGTCTATTATTTACCTTGGTGAATAATACACCATTATTTGACAAATATACTTTAATTTGATAAAAAAATATCTATGTTTGATTCGCCTAAGTTGGAGAGTATAAATTATTACTAGGTATCTTAAACTTCAGTATATTTATCTTGGATATCTTTGTAAAGTAAACTTCTTGTTTCATGATTAATTACAGGTGCGACCTCATGTTTCTTAAACTCCGTAAGATAGTGTAAAGTGTTAATGCTGGTGTAGTGTTAGTGTAAACAGTGTTCAATGTCAAGTATCGCCAACGGTTCCAGAAATCCCATATTACAGGTAATAAAAAATAAAAAAAATTCTCTTCAACCACATCAATTTCCAGGAATCATTTATTTTAGCTCCGGATTCCTAAAGTTGTTCTAGTTTTCGTTAGTAATAAAGTGAATATTCAATTATCCGAAAACGTATATCCAGTTTTAGCTACAGGCATATCCAAATTGTAATCATTTCGGTTCCAAATTGTTATGTTTGGTCCCATCTAATTAGCTTACTTGTAAGTAGAATTTCTACAAAACTACAAACATCGTTTTAGCTGGATCAAAGAACGTCCAAATTGAATACTTGTTAACTTCCCCCAATTTCCGAACCAATCTATTGGGCTATTGTACTGTTAGCTACCCCAAAATATTTTTTTTATAAACGCGGTAAGTGTAATATTTTTACATTTTTGTAATCAACGTTCTTCTGATGAATAATTTCCCAGGAGGCTTGAAACGTTCACTCACTTTCCTAACTGGAATTTGCTGACATGGGGACTGCGACACTAAAATTAAATTAAAAATTGGAGATTTAGAACCGTGCAAGCGACATGTGCTCTAGAATAAAACGGTTCAAATAAAGTATGGGTTACGACAGAAATGCTCAATTTAACTTATAATCTACGTCAAATTTCTTAATATTATTACATGAAAGTTCAATTTTTACATCCTTTTTCAGAATGTATTCAAATTTCAATTATTGGAGTGGAAAATGCTCTAGCCGCGAAGAGCTATTTTTGGTAGGGCCAAAAGTAGGTTGGTGGCGTAACCGTCACATCTGATACAGTGTAATCAGTATATGCCACGACTTAACCAGCTCCTGTTACTATTATCGCTCCATCTGTCACTGTCATGCAGTAATATGTGAGGTTAGGTTTGGTTATTACTTCTTCTTTATTGGTTTGAATTGGAATAGTTTGACCATCGTATACGTAGAAAATATTCTGTTCTTGATCCAGGCAATCAAATATCTTCTTTGTGTGATTTTTGGTAGGGGCGAAAGTTATTGGTTGGTCTCCACCTAACCGTCACCACGATCTTTATTCATTTAAATAAATACCTGAATACACAAGAACTGAGTACTTCAATGGCTGCCTTCCAACATGATGATAATTCTTTGCCCTACACGTTTCCTAACAGTATTGAGCTGTGCACACTTCCCTATGGGGTGAATTTATGGCTGATATATACTTGTGGAAAAGGGAAAAGGTGATAAGTTTCGTATGGGTTTGTATATTATACAGAACCTTTAGTTAGATGTATATAGATTATTATGTTTTTTTTTAATTAATTATTATTTGTATATTATTATTTAATTTTCACCTATAACTCGGGAACATGAAACTCTGACTCTCTTTGGGTTCCGGCGCTAAGGAATTATTTTGTTTTATATAAATGTTAAGAATTTGGATCAACTATATTTGTTATGGGTCCAACAATTTTATTAGTCTCAATAAATTTTTTTTTTATTTTTTTTTTATAAGAAATGTTATCAGAAAAGAATTTTTGTTACGCCCTTGGAAAGCATTCATTACTATATTTAACCTGACCACGTGTTTTAAATTTTTAATATCTATGATCTGTGTTGTGAGTTGCAAACAGTTTAGTTTGAAGTGATTTAATGGTCTGTCTGAACAAAATGAAAGTTTCACTATTTAGATAAAATAAAATGCAATGGATCTCAATTAAACAATTTAATAATAATACTATGAGTGCATTTATATGAAAAATTAAATGAATATCAATTCCACTTTAACTAATAACGTAATAAAGAAAAACAATGAGAACACAGAAACAAACTTAACCTAAAATAAAATGGTTCTTTCGATTTCGAGGTGAGTTATGATTCAGAATTCTATTAAAATAAAGCTTGTTAATGATTTAAATTTTTTTATAGATGTACATCTGATTAAATTCTGATTCTGTTAGTTTTATTGGTACCAATAAATATCACTAACCTTCCACTACACTCGGAGTACTGACTCGATGAAGGTTTTCCAATCTACAGGATTGCAATGTAGACTGGAATATTGAGAATTCAAATTCTCCTGGAACACAGGACCATCTCCACGTCGTCTTACAGGTATGTGCCTTTTTCACTTTTTTAAATATTGACTTCCACTTTCTTTCCTGACTTTTTAATGAAATAACTTTAGTTTTTCTTTAATTTTTGTACTTTTTTTCAATTCACAACAACTTTTTCTGACCCTTTTTAAAATTCTTATTCAATGTCTCTTATAGTCCTCAATATCTGTATTTTCACAAATATACTTACCCTTTATACCATTAGTAAATTCACAAATTTAAACCTTCAAATTGACCTTTTTGAGAAAATTCCCTGATAATATATTTTCCAACACAGTTCCTCAAATAAAGGAATTTTTTTTGAAGTGTACAAATCGTAAATAATACCAAGATAAATTGAACTGTTCGCATTTAAGCTCACTGAAATCCTGAAATTATCAAATTCATCAAAGGATACGCCGATGTGCTGTACTTTTTTTCACGAACTTCAAGAGGCCAGTCGGTAGTGTAATTTATTGAAGAAAATGAAAGAGTTGGGCATGTTAGCGGTAGTTTGTGCCTTACCCAAGCTTGTCATTATACTACGCGAATAAGGGAAATTTTTCAGAAAACTTCCGGAAAGAATTTTCCGTATCATGGAATTCCCGCACAAAAAGTAAATGAAAATTTATCGTGCAAGTCTATGTTTCCTTCTTAAGAAAATATATGAAGTTGATATTATTATAGTTAATGTTTCCTTAGGGTATCATTATATGAAACGATGTATGGTCTAAAGTAAAAAAAAATTGATCTAGAATCGGTTTACAACTATAATCACTGTGAGTAATAGTATGCAACAAGTGCATAAAGTGGTACTTTTGTTTGAAGAATTTTCCTTGAAATTTTGAGTAGGACAGTGCAATTTGTGTTAACTTCTAAATTTTCGATTTGTCCTCTCAATATCTTAGTATTTGATGTTCAAAGTGTGATTGACGCAGTGGCGGCTCGTGGTTGACTTGATAGGGGGGTCATAGGAGATGTGACCAAAATCTTAAAATACGGAACGCCACTGACCTGCCCCTTGGAGACCCATCCGAAATTTTTCGAAAAACCACTCCCAATTTCCCAGAAGTCGTTAAAATCGTTAAAAAAGCAAAATTTGTGGAGTTCCTTTCCCCAGAGACAAAAAAATTTTTTGGGCCACGCTTTTTTTGTATAAAAATAATGCTCTCTTAAAAAACAACCAAATTTTATTCATTTCTATACATATTAAATATGACAAACTTACATTAAATGATAATTAGTCTAAATCTTTTTAAAATTTAAGTGGAGCCTTCGATCTTTTGTATTTTCAACAACTTATTACGTCAAAACACAGCTCATTATTCTCATTATTTCGCTTCAAATGCTCTCCTTTAAATCAAAATATAGCGCGGCCTGCCAACCCCTCTAAGCTTGGAATAATCAGCCGACGTAAGTCGATTCATCGTCGTTATTAAACCGGGCTTTTGACCCATCACATGTTCACTTCGGGCGTGTTTCCCTCACGCCGCGAAGATCGTCAGCGCTCGGCGAATTCCGTTCCCATATAACACCTTGAGGTCAACGGTGGACGCCAGCCCGCTTTCCAATTTTGGTTTTCGCCGAGTACTTGATGCTTGATGCGGAATAACGTTTACACGGCGGTCTTGAAAAACGTTTACACGGAGGTCTTGAAACGTTTTAAGTAAATTATATTTAAGAGGAATACTATATGTATAGTAGGTATATTTTATTTTTTTAATGCCTATTTAATTATTTGTTAATGGGAGGTCATTGACCCAATGATCTAATGGAGGAGTTGCCACTGGGTTGACGTTTAATTAGATTAGTAAATGGCCGTCCGGACCACTTAGGATTCTGAACTGAGAGTTCCTCATCGTCCTGACTGGCGATGGATTTGCTGTTGAAGGAGTCGGCCTGAGAAGATTGTGAAGAATGAGAGAATGATGCCGCGGACAATTTGATGACTTGCAATTATAGTTCGAATGGCTGGAATCTCTCGGATTTGTTCGGTGATGGCTTTTATTTCTTCAGAACCAAGATTATCTAGATTTGGATGATGAAATTTCCAATCATAGAGCAAAGAGGCATAGGAGCGCTAGAGAATGTTCTTGAGGTTTGGTGTTTGGTTTTTGAGTAAGGTGGTTGTATTTGATAGAAGTCGTCATCTTTCTTCCTTTTTGTCCCAGATTCTGTTGGTGCATGGTTGCCGAGGGGTTGTTGAGGATAGGAAATTGGATTGGTTGGTTTACATAGGAAAACGGCAGCTGGTGCAGTTGCTGTGGCTGTTGTTTGGAAATGGTACCAGTGACTGCTTGGATGCTGTGTCATTGTTTGGCGAACGTAGCACTCGCCAGAACTGTTCAGTGGAAAATATCCTCCTTTGTGGGATTTATATCATGCCTTATGTGTACTTTTACACTGTTTCAGGTATGGTGAAAGTATTATCAGGTTTGTTAAATTACATAGATATATTGTTTAACCGTTGTGGAATTGAAAAATGTCTGCAATTATTTTGAATGATATATGTTGTTGGATTTATCAATTTATTCATTCGATTTGTATGAGTTTTTTTACCACAAAAAAATTTTGGAAGCAACAAAAATGATGTTCAAATCAGGATACAAATATCCTGTAAACTGTAAGTAATTACGATGAACTCTGAAAAGAAACGCATTTATCCTGAAGACGTCAAGCTTTTCATAATTTCTTTATCCTGAAAACTGGTGTAACCTATTTCTTTTACAAATCAGTGGGATTTAAGTTACATTTCTGACGAAAATACATGAATACTAAATTCAGAATTTAAAACGAATCCTCATTTTTAAAATGGATTTTTATCATTTATCATTTTGCGCCAGCTTTGTCGTGGAATAATTAGATTTGATTGGTTTTTCTCTGGTTTTGAAAAAACTTATTCCTATATTAAAAGCAAGGAAAATAATGGAAAACTTTGAAAATACCTAAGCTTTGGCTTTCTTATTCCTATGATATATGGATTACAAGGAAAATGTTTCGACAAACGTACCATTTTCGTTTATACTGGATGCAATTTTTTCATCTTGAATAGAACACCCTGTATATAACTTTCCAGACTTAGTTTCAATGTGAGTTTGTGGGGAATACTGTATGCCAAGAATGTATTCTTTTCAAAAGTATAAGGGCCACAATCTATAGTTACCATTAGATTAAATTTGACCGATTGGTTGAATCTTAAGGTAAGTCTTCACGTGACATAATCTCGCGACATCATTTTTAATGTCATGACCTCCGGACACTGTGAACTCATCGTATTAATTAAAATATTATTTTTGTATAAAAGTGATAAATAAGCTTTTTGATGAACTCCTAAATCTGACAAGAACTATTCTGTCATTTAATGGTCAACTTCAAAACAACTTTCTCTACTTTTCTGGCCTGAAGCAGAGTGCCCCTCCTGGTGTCGGCGCTTCTGAAGTGTGTTATTCGTTCTCATAACCAACAAGATACGTTCTCGACGATCTAATTTGAATGTACAGTTCGTATTTTTAAACATTCGTTATTAAAAAATCTCCATAAAAAAATGCCTGAAATTAGGAGACACGTACTCAATTTAATCAGAAAAAATATTTAATATGAAAGCGCTCCATGTTTGATTTGAAAACAACTGCCCTGAGTGAACTCCCATACTCAAACGTGCTCGGAATTAAAAAGTTCTTAATTAACGTTGTCGAAGTCCAACACCATCAATGTTAAATCGAGTTTAAATACTTCTTGTATTTGAAATTAAAAGAATAAAATAATACGAGCATTGAACTTTTATATGACCCAATTCATCACAGGACACGGTTCCTTCAAACAATACACTTCCAAAATAGGCAAAGACCAAAGTGAAGCCTGTGAGTACTGCATTGGCGATGCCTGGCATACTGCATTCAGATGCCCCAGGTTTGAACAACACACGGCTGAATCGGGGATCACGCTGGATACAGCAATTTTCCTCGAAGCTGCAGCCAGCTCCGAAGAAAGATATGATGAAATTTGCAAGCACATAACAGGTATCATGAAAGTGGAAAACGATGAGGAATTGGCAAGACAAAAAAAAGACAAGATGAGGAAAAAATAATATTACCAAAGACAAAAAATACCAAAAGAAGCTGCTCGCGAGTCATCGATGCTATGCGATATAGGCGGTTCCGATGACATAGCGACAGATGGTGGACTATTTAGTGAGTGTACCTCTTGGTGAGCCTCACACTATGTTGTAGTCGCAAACAGCTCAGTGTGTTTGGGCCTACAACATGTGCATAAATTGCATTTAAACCACCCCCCGCATCATTGTGACTGGCCGGCAAAAAAAAAAGGTTAGGTTAGGTTAGATTCCGTGCTTTGGAGGGTTTGATAAGAGAGGATGGAAGTAATTCACTCCTAATCTCTCATACAAGTTTTCGGAGGTGGGGTTTTCCAACCGACACGGCGTGTCCCAATGGTTCATAGGGTGTCTCCAGAGGGCTTGGTCGGTCATGGGACTCGTGCTTTTCAGCGCCAAAGGGTCCTGAACGTTTTTCAAAATGCAAAAATATTTGTACTTGTTAAAACTTTGGCAATAGCGGCATATATACAAGGTGTATCAAAAAGATTCGGCATAAATTATAACACTTAATCTGGGATCAAAAAGAGGTCGATTTACCGATGTAAAGAAGAAGTGCACATACAAAAAGTTATAAGGTGTTAAAAGTTGAAAATTTACTTCAATTTTCTTAACGTTGCTCTTAGCTTACAATAGGTAATGAAACTATCAATCAATTTTCCTCACTGTTTGTGGGTTTTTGGAATGGGTCACCACCCTTAATCCTTATTCTAAAATTGTCCTATCAAAGACTCAACACCTCTCACTACTCACTAGCATTTGCAAGCACGATAAGTATATTAATGTTTATTCACAAGTCCACACAAATACAAACACAAACGATCACAATAACTCAGTATAAATACAATGAGAATGAAAAGACTCAACATCAAACAAATAGACAAAAGCGATTTGTTTGTTGTCCTTAAATTATTTCTTCTTTTTTCTTCTTCTTCCACGTTCCAACCAATAAGAGCGCACTCTATGCTGAATTGCCTAGTGGCAAAATGAAGATATCTAAACACACGCTAACGAGTGTATGAAAAGGATGAAACAAATGCATGATATCAGTGCTCTACTGAACCAATTTTCAACTCTAGTTAGCCGCCTCTTTGTTGTCTCTGCCATAGTTACGAAGCCAATATAAAGAAGCATAATCGGAAAATAATTAGTTGTTCCTGCAAAAAACTGCGGAAAGCAAAACAATTGTTCAATCACCGCCACCTAGCGACCGTTAAAACCACTGGAATGAAACGATGATATAATATTTTATTAGGAATTGAATTTCCTTTCAAATGTTACTAAGCTTGTCAAAATCCATGAGGCGAAACAAAAGTTAAAACAGTTTTTGTGAGTCAGCTTACCCACTCAACCCTACCAATTATTTTACAAGATAGAGGAAAAAGTATTGGAGCAAACTCACGTAATAGTAATTTACGTTACAAGTCCGGGAAATGGCTCATTAAAGTACAAGTCTAGATGTTTACGGACAAGGCGACGAAGGAGCCGAGTCTGGAATTTCTAGACGAGTACTTTAATGACAGTTCACGGTCGCGTATCGTACAATGTTTTATTTCATACTGTGTTCTATTAAAAATGAAATTTTAATGTCTCATTTTAGATTACCTACAAGTTTCTAGGTGTTAGCGTGGTTTCGATTTGTGTTTCATCGCATAGCTTTTGATTAAGTTGCTTAGTGATGCAAAAACGTGATGTAAAAACAAAAATAACAAATTTTACAGTCTTTTCATCCCGTGCGTATTTTCAGGTAAAAAATGGAAAAAATCCAGCTAAAATGTGCTGAAGCAACCAGTAAATTGATGCCTACGAAGTCTTCTGGTCGGTATGAGAACGAATGCCAGCTCTTCAACGAGTGGAGAAGAGCCTATAAGGTGGAAAACGGCGTACTTCTTGGGTATCTCCAAAAAGATGCATCCTGCGACAATTTGGGCAAAATATGCGATTCTGAAGGTGAAAGAAGGAGCTGATATTTCAAAATATCCAAAACTGCAAAACTGCAAAAAAAATTGCGGAATATTTGAAGTTGGAACACAGAAATATATACGGGGCATTGTTTTCCGCAGAACATCTGCCACTTTTTTGGCGAATGCGGGAGCTGATTTATCAACACTGAAGCGTCATGGTGCATAGAAAAGCTCATCTGTTGCGGAACAATACATCGACGATTTCATACAAAACAAAACAAAAGTAGCAAGGATGATTTAAAATGGAGAAAATTTTATACAGGTTCTTCATACCAAGCAACAAACTATATCTACCGCCACTACCGTGTCTAGCGAAGATTCTGTCTTTCAAGGTATTCCTGCATTCATCCTGCAAGGAAATTCACATTGCACAGTTTCTGTTAATATTCATTATAATTAATTTTTATAGGCTTGTTTTTTTAGTTTTGAAGATAAAATCTTTTAAAAATGTGAATATTGTGTTATTTTAAAGCAGTCCGGGAAGTGAAAATTTCCCGGTCTCAGTACTCAAAGAGTCCGGGAAATAGCTTATTGCAGCACAGTATGAAATAAAATAATCTAATGAATACGAAGATTTGAAAATTGTGATACATAACGGTACATTTATTAAAGAAGAATGATGTTTTTGTGATATTATTGTGAACTACGCCCTCTAGCGGTGGAGTACAAAACTTGAAAATAATTTCCAGCAATTTCCCGTATTCGAGTTTGTGATATAGATTTTTTCTCTAAGCTGTACGATAAATAGTTTGTGAGATACAGAGGGTTACCTCTCTTAATCACCCGTTACAGTATTTCAACCAATAAAATCGTTTTGTAACTTTTGACAGTATAACAGCAATAACACAGTGAGAAATGGAAAAATTATTAAATATTTTTGGTGTTTTTAATAATTATTGAATGATTTCCACGTATTTAAGTGGGTATCTGTGTTTTGCCCGATTTTCAGGAATATGCTTCTTGATGTTCTGTTATTTTCCAACTAAACTATATGTTCATCTATTAGCATATAAGTTTTCCAGTTTTCCATTGAGTTTGTGAAAAAAATAAGTAATCCAATCAACTACAACATAGAAAGTTCCTAATTAACTTATCTAATTTCTTAAGATAACAAAGCAGGAAATGCCCCAGAATCCTACATACTGGATTTCTTAGAAAAGTTTCTGCAATGCGCTGATTCTGCGGTAGAAATGTTGGAAATCCGCTGTTGGAGGCTTTTCTCAGACTGTTTCTGATTTATAATCCGATTGACTCTCGGGCTTTCTTTTACTAAAGCTCTTCGTGATTGTTATTGCACCATTTCATAATAACGCATAAAAAAAATGAGCTAGAAGTACACTGAGAAATCTTCATACAGGGTGTTTCCAAGGTAATCCGAAATAGTGTTGTGACAATTAACGGTTTTCTCTAAAATGTGTAATTTTACAGAATATGCCGAGTCTACACACATTCATACTTCTGATTCTGATTCAGCTGCTGATAATCCACCAGATGCACTAGCTATGACAGGTGCCAAAAATATGTCCAAAGCCTGCATTCCATGCAAAGACATTGCTAATTTTATATGATGTAACAAATGTTTTTTTGCTTCCTATACTATTTCATCAAAAAAGTAACATGTTCAAATTTGGTAAACATGGGCACGTACAAAGTCAAACCGACTACACAGTCTACAGGACCGCGTGTACCAAAAAAAGATACACAATGAATTTACAGATGAGTTTTTTCGTTGAAGAGTACGACCAGAGATCTAAGAAGGTCATAAATCACCAACAACTTGAGTTATCACCAGGCGATCGATTCTACGCAGAATTGTACTTGCCCTAGCCATTAAATTTTCTTTTATGATGATGATATTGGGTTAATTTCATGAGATATTTTAATCCGGACCTGGGAATCTTTTAAGGGATACACACTTTTATTGCTTATCTATATTTCGAACAATAGGTAATAATAAGGGACGTCGGCTTATATTGATTTACGACCTTTTTAGATCTCTGGACGTAGTGGGGAGGGTGCGGCACAATGGATCGCAAAAGTGGGTTTTTACCATAGCACCCCACCTGAATTTTTTTTTCAACATTTTAATTTGTTCCTGTGACCTGAGGATCTAAACTATGAGAGAAATGCATCGACCTTTATTATATAAAATGGTAAGGAAAGGCATTTTAGAAAAAGAGGTATCTGGAACGTGAAATAAGTTCAATATTGATTTTAAGAAGTCACAAACACGGAATTCTTCTACGTTTAGCCAATGTTCAAACTCTCAACCTCAATCTTGAATGAGATGAATCCTTTTTGTCTTTTGGTACCCTGAACCACAGAAGGATTTTCCAGTAACATCTTTATCATCTTTGTCATCCACAAGAGGTTCGACAAAGGTGTTGCATTCTCGGTATCGTAGAAATTAAACCTCATAGTTTCTCGGTATCGTAGGAATTTAACCTCATAGTCATTTATCTTGGTGGTTTGACTAACATAGAATTTGGATTGGCTTCTAAGCTTGAACTCGATCAAAACATAGTCTCCTAAACCAGGAAGACGGTTCAATTCTGCGAAATGGTCGGGCTCAACAGCAAAAATCTCCTCATCTATATCCATATCGTCGTACGTGTCTGCATATTCAACGTCTTCATCGTCTCCTTCGTCGTCCTCTGATGATGAATGAATTGGAGCTTGTTCACTAGATTTTTTCTTCTCCGATTTCGGTTGATTTACTAACACCTTCCTGTTCACTGACAATATTCTAGAAGTTTGCATCGGCTTCTCTGCAATGGCTTTCATTTCTGGAGTGCTCGTGGCTATCATACTCTTCCCTTTTTTCTTCTGCTTTCGATCAGTTTTTCGTTCTCCTGCTTTGGGTAACCACGAAAACCTACATGAGATAGGAAAGCATGACTTGGACCAGCTCCTGGATCGAGGACACCGATGACTGTATGGTATACTCAATAATTAGTGTTCCTCTACCTTTTCCGAGTAGATATTCCTTGTTTTACTCCATGACATCTTAATTTTATTTCTCAATTTTCGCTGAAACCTACCTTCCTCTGAATGCATCCCTGTTTTTCAGTGCTGGGAATGCACAAAACCCTTCTGTTATGCTGCAAAAATCAAATTTCAAGGGAATTCCAGCTGCGCGCATCAGGACCATATCTTTATTGATAAAGCTGGAAAAACTAAAGATGTTTAGGAAAATGTCTGCAGTTTATAACAAGATGCGATAAAGTTTTTATATATTTATTATGTTTATAATTTTATACGGCTCGATTTCCAGTACGGAAATAGTTATTTGGATAAATGGCACTAAATTTTATTCATTTAGTTTGAACCGCAACAATATTTATAATAAACGAGAAGTTTCGAATTGAATGTGACATTTGCACATGGAATTCGAGTTTAAATATTTACAATTATAAATAAGACATGAACAAAATGAATATATTATGAAATTAAAGCCTCTGCAAAATAGAATATTCTTGGATAATTTGTTTGTGATGTTGATTAAAATGAAGGAGAACTATGAATTGTGGTCAGAACAGGAGGAAATGATCACTTAATATCATACCAAAAATATTTTTTGTGATAGAAACTAATATTGTTATACTTAGTGATGAGCGATATTCCACGAACTGTTACTTTTTCACTGATATGAACAAATCACAGTCAGACACAGTTCCTATAAGCAAATCTAAAGCGTGACGTGATAAAACCCAGCGAAAACGACAATGAATTGAATGAATGAATCGAAATATTCGAAACCGAACCTTCATCGCTCTCATTCGACGAAAATTCGTCAATAAGATCGAATTTTGTTTTGTTCATTACCCTAAGATTATAAAGAGACTGTGCTCTTTATTCTAGAAACGAGGAACGAGAACGGTAAACATTATCCTAATATTTTGTATTCACTATATTGTTATGGTATGGTCACTCGGATATCTATTTATGATAGTGTGATAGTGAGTGCAGCTGTTGGTAACATGAAAGAAATTTTTCTATTAGTATTTTGTAGGAAAAAATGTTTGGATAAATCGGAAAGTATAATATAAAGGAAAGGAATTTGAAAACTTGTTTTTATCTTAGTAGGGAAATTTGAGAATACAATAATAATAATAATAATTTTACCCATCGTATATTTAAAACAGAATGTCAAATGTCGTGACCACGTCACGTTTTAAAATAACTGATAATAATCATTTCACAACGTTATTAAAAAATCACGATTACGCTCATCACTATACTGATCTGTCTGAATAGTGTAAAATACAGCGGATTCTAACATTAACTAACATTATATTTTAATTTGTTCACCAATGCGATCAACTGGTGACATTCCATTAACTTCCTAACTGGTCTAGTTTCAGTGTTTATATACTCGAATTCACGCACACAGCTCCTTTTACATTCATGAGGCCATTCTTTATGCTGAGAACAAGAGAATTATAGTATTTCCTAGAGAGAGTTGCGAAAAAAGTCCTATAAGCTCGACCCACCCGCAATAAGGAGGCAAATCAGTTACCGCTAGGATCAGAATGTTGTAGAAATATGATTGAGAAACCTTAATGCAAACATGGAATTTCATAAAAATGTCTAAAATCATTAGTGGGACGTTATTTTCAATTATGAATTATGGAGAGTGGATCGAACTTTAGACGAAAGCCACTATAGCTGATATTGAATGTCTTAATTGATAAAAACAAATACTGGACATCACAATATCTTACAATGTCTTATAAAAGACTGTCAAAAATGGTCAAAATTTCTGGAAAATCGTCAAAAATGGTCAATAATGGTCAGAACCTGTCAAAAATTCTCAAAAATTGTCAAAAATGGTCAATAATTGGTAAAATTTGGAAAAATGGTCTAAAATGGTCAAAATTTTTAAAAAATTGTCAAAAATGGTCAATAATTGTTGAAATTTGAAAAAATGGTCAACAATTATCAAAACTTTTGAAAAAATGGTCAGTATTTGTCAACATTTTTTAAATATGGTCAAAATTTTCGAAAAATGGTCAATAATTGTTAAAATGGTCAAAGTTTCTGGAAAATCGTCAAAAATGGTCAATTATTGTCAGAATCTGTAAAAAATTGTCAAAAATTGTTGAATATTTAAAAAAATGGTCAATAATTGTTAAAAATTGCCAAAATTTTCGAAAAATGGACAAAATTTTTGAAAAATTGGCAAAAATGGTCAATAATGGGCAGAACCTGTCAAAAATGCTCAAAAATTGTCAAAAATGGTCAATAATTGGTAAAATTTGGAAAAATGGTCTAAAATGGTCAAAATTTTCAAAAAATTGTCAAAAATGGTCAATAATTGTTGAAATTTGAAAAAATGGTCAACAATTATCAAAACTTTTGAAAAAATGGTCAGTATTTGTCAACATTTTTTAAATATGGTCAAAATTTTCGAAAAATGGTCAATAATTGTTAAAAATGGTCAAAGTTTCTGGAAAATCGTCAAAAATGGTCAATTATTGTCAGAATCTGTAAAAAATTGTCAAAAATTGTTGAATATTCAAAAAAATGGTCAATAATTGTTAAAAATTGCCAAAATTTTCGAAAAATGTACAAAATTTTTGAAAAATTGTCAAAAATGGTCAATAATGGGCAGAACCTGTCAAAAATGCTCAAAAATTGTCAAAAATGGTCAATAATTGGTAAAATTTGGAAAAATGGTCTAGAATGGTCAAAATTTTTTAAAAATGGTCAAAAATGGTCAATAATTGTTAAAATTTGAAAAAATGGTCAACAGTTGTCAAAACTTTTGAAAAAATGGTCAGTATTTGTCAAAATTTTTGAAATATGGTCAAAATTTTCGAAAAATTGTCAAAAATGGTCATAATTTTGAAAAAATGGTCAAGAAGTCAATAATTATAAAAAACTGTCAAAAATGGTCAATAATTGTTAAAAATTGTCTAACTTTTTGAAAAATTGTCAAAAATGGTCAATAAATGTCAGAACCTGTCAAAAATGCTCAAAAATGGTCAATAATTGTTAAAATTTGAAAAAAATGGTCAGATTGTCAGAAATTTTGAAAAAATGGTCAATAATTATCAAGAATTGTAAAAATTTTGAAAAAATGGTCAATAAAATAAAACTTAGTATAACGTACTGGTCCTAACGTAATTCCCAACATCGCATTCTATTGCGCGTATTTTTATTGATGGTTTTCCCAACCTCGCATTCTATTGTGCATAAGAAGCAAGCTTCTGTCGGCGGTCCGACGACCTTTCACCTTTTTTTTGTTCAGTTTTCTGTTATTTTTTGCAAAAAAAGTTAATGACATATTATTCAACAATCTAAACTATAAATTTTGTATTACTTTTTCAAGTTGATTACATGTAAAAACACGGCTACTTATATAAATATCCCTAGACTTTTGCGTTGTGTGTATAACCAACCATTCTGGTTTGTAATTAGAAGGGACCACATAACCGCAGACCGGTTTCGGCGTATTTGCGCCTTATCAGTACAAGGTAGATGTGATCCGTCCAGAAGCTCTGAGAGCATAATCCTAGACTGGATACAACGATGAAACCATAAAGCATATAGCCCGAGAAGTAGTTGTTGCTTCAAAAACTTTGTTACTAACTACGATCTACTAAAAATATGACAATTTTTACAGGAAACTGTTATTAAGTAAATTAAAAAGCTGACCACGTATTGTGTCGTCACTTTTTATGGAAAAATTCCTTCTCCAATCTGCTGATTTCCCTTACCGAGCTGTTGTATTTGAGTTTTTGTCCACCTTGTACTTCACAAATTTAAAAGAAGAGGGGGGGGGTGTCGTCATTTAAAGGTTATACAATTTCACGCCCATCTTACCTAATTCACCATCATCCGGAAGTTCCTCCTAATGGATCTCGACTGTTAAGTCAAATTTTTAAGCATATTTTAAAAAAAACCGCTACCTACAAACGTCAATCATGTATAATGCTGCATATAACATAGTTGGCGCCTGTTAACAAATATCGAATGTCAAAATTAACTGTCATGTTTAGTTACCCTAACACCAAAGTTTCAAACCGCTTCGTTGAAAGGAGTACCTAAGCTAACAGTCCAAAAATGGAATTGAGCCAACAAAATTTTCGCTCAGTTGTCTCAACCAGAACGCCTTGCCAAGTTGGTTTCGGTTTTCGGCTAAGAAGCACTACATCAGTCGACAATTTTTCGTTGGTACGGGGAATTTGAGCGTGAACAGATTAATTTTAGCAACGATCCAAGAAAAGGTCGACCAAAAACTCAGTCATCCAGGAAAACGACGATGCTGTACGTAAGCTGATCCAAGAAGATCGACATATCACATATCGTGAGATTGGAGCATCATATAAAAAAATTAGTTTCTCGTAGGATACCGCATCTGACAAAAGAACAGATCAACCAAAACCGATGAAGAGTCTTCAAAAAGATGGTGGCGACATTTGTGTTGAAAGCGGGTCATGTAATCCTCTGCAAGATCAAAGAACTGTTACTCCAGTCCCCAGAAGATGCAGTCCACGCCTTCAAAAACTCCATTTCGAATGTACCAACAAGCGAGTGAAATAACTGCTTCCAGAATTGGTTCCAACGGATGCAAAAATGTATAAGAATACTTTTAAAAACAATAGTGTTTAAAAGTTATCTACTGTTTTTTTCTAGTTCTCTATGCAAATCATAAAATACTCCCCTCGTATTCACAAGTGTCCTGAATTAAATGCATTTGTTGAAGAGAAGGGATTCCCGAGTGTTATTTCTACTGAAAACATTTATAATCCCGAAATATACTGAAAGTGTTATTTCAACATACTATCGAATAATTGATCCCCTGGTAAGCTTCCGAGAATATTACAACGGTTACTATTTTGGAATATACAATAGCAGAAGATATAGATGGTTGATGATTGACCTAAATTCTCCTCATGTAACCCTAAAAGACGCTCGTGACCATAGCGTTTTCGACGTCGCCGGTGTAGAATTAGAATCGATTCGGTAATTGAATTTCCTCGTGTGTTATTTGCTCGAAAAGTTTGTTGGACGTTATTAATTGTATCGTTAACGTAATTAAATTCTCCGAACTTACTGATATTCGTCTATTGTAGTATGCAAATGCCAAAATTTGATGTCTAACTTTAAGTGGCCAGCTACAGCACCAGAATGTCATTGGAAAAGTTAATAAAGCAAGTTACGAGAGGCATAGTTAAGACGACAAATTTAACTAGATTGTGAAATTACACACGAAGTTGGAAAAGTTGGACAAATCGCATAATGAATTGATGGAATTTAATTATCAGAACGTCTTTCATGAGTTACCTAACCTCTCGGTTTGCATATTTTTCATTCAATTGTCAGTAATATTTTACTTGCAGCAGAGTTGAGTTGAATAAAGCACTCTTATGGTTTATTCATAGTAGTATACACCAGCAAATCATTGAAAAAGTTGATTGAATTGAGTAGGTAGTTCGACACACCAGGCAGACAGACCTTGAGTCTTATCAGCTGCTCTTATCGGTGATGCAATATTTTTCGGGGGCGTGACCACGCGATCTAACGCCATTGCGAGCTGGAGGCGTGACCACCTGACTGCAAGCTGACTGTACCCTGACTGCACGCTGACTGCAAGCTGGCTGCACGCTGCCTGCACGCTGACTGCACGCTGACTGCACGCTGACTATACGCTGACTATACGCTGACATATACCTGACTATGCGCTGACTATACGCTGACATACACCTATGATACACTGTCTAGTCTGAGACACAAGTTGGTGATTATCAAATGTACTTTATTCATAATAATTTATCCGACTCCGCCAACCTCCAGCTAGCAATGGCATTAGATCATGTGGTAGCCATCTTGGCTCACGTGGTCACGCTCCCGAAAAATATTGCATCACCGATAAGAGCGGCTGATAAGAGCTGATAAGACTCAAGGTCTGTCTGCCTCGTGTGTCGAACTACCTACTGAACTGTCGTTCAAAATGGGTTTCTGTTTTGGGTTAGATTACGATAGGTTTGTGTTGAGAGGGTCTATTGGGCCCCTTAACTTCAACTCGCAAGAGACTTTTGAGGATCACACCATTCATATTTCACCAAACAATTTCAGCTTCTTAACAAAGCTGATATTCCTGATTCGAGTCGAGGCGGGGAAAGCACAAAGTATACACTCGGCTGTTCCATCTCCTTCCAGAGAAAAACGACAGGTCTTACCACATTATGATTCAGATGACAGTAGACGTAGGTTATGCCTGCTCTAGTCTAACATTAGTTGGGAGACATTCTTCAAAGGATGTATAAAAGGCTTCGAATGAACCCTTCTGGCTATTCTGGTATGTGGTATTTGTTGGCATAACTTAAAGAGATGTCAACTGCCGTTTCTGGTCAGATAAAATCAACTGCAACACCCTTTCTTGCAAGGAAGCCTGTCTTTTTGTTGC
The DNA here is from genome assembly GCA_947563755.1 of Lochmaea crataegi. NCBI lineage: Eukaryota > Metazoa > Arthropoda > Insecta > Coleoptera > Chrysomelidae > Lochmaea > Lochmaea crataegi. Next base: position 13,413,203 of record OX387430.1, read on the forward strand.
CATCCTCACCATAATGGCAAGGGACCCAGACCGGAGTCTTCGTATCGGGAGGAGTATTTTTTGGTTTCCTCCAGTCTCCCCACATATTAATCAGTCCGCCTGAAATACAGTTGCATAGGATCCTAGAGAGGTTGATATGTCTTTCATTCTATGTTAAGTGGAACAGTAGTTTTATTATCCAAAATTTTCAGATTCATGCCCATTTAAAGGAAATTCCACAGTGCTTTTCACCAGTAATATTTGATAGTATCTTGAACAATGAGAAAATTTTTATGTTTTAAAAGCTCTTTAGGTAGGTCAGAGAAAAAAATATATGTGTAAGTTCGGAAATTAGACATAGCAGCCAAAATATCTGGATTTAATTAAATGTAAGATCGCTTGCAGTGATTATGTCATTAAGGTGATTCCTGTGAGGTTGTGTTGATGAAACTAAGACCCTATTTTCAGTCTACGCATTCATTACTTCGGGAGACGTCATTGATTTTGCAAGGTATTCGATGAAATATAATAATAATTTGAATTAGATAATTAAAACATCTTTTAGTTTTCACATTCTATATTTTAGACACCTGCCTTGAGACTGACAGTTTTGACTCATGACATTCAACATCTTTACTAATGACATCTGGTCTCGGACCAGTAATGATGCGCAAGCACCTAGTGATACTACATCCCCCTTTTTATGATAAGCTACAAATTCAGTTTCTGAGGCTTTTTTATTTCCCGACTTGATGTTGTCGTTTTCTCCTTATTAAGGAATGATTGCTCAGAATCTGTATTCGAGTTAAGACTTACATCTAAAGAAGAATGCTTTAGGTCGTTTGTGTTAGTGTTGTCACTGTAATTCGTTTGTACAGTTTCGTTCGAGTCCTCCCAATTACTCTCACTTTCACTATTTCCACTTTCTTCTTCGTTGTCTTCAACTGCACTTTCTTCAGTGTCACTATTACCCCTTGTTTTTACTGTTACATTATTTTGCATGTCTATTTGGTTAGTTACATTATTATCTCCTAGTTCCACTCATGGCTGCACTTCTTGGCTTTGAACTTTCAATCACATGGCTTATCTCTATTGCTTTCTGTAATCTTCCACTTGAAGTAGTTTCTCCTTAATTGAGCTGTTATTCACACCACATATCAACATCGTGACTATGAGGCTGTCTTGGAGGTCCCCTAGTTTGCATTTGGTAGCCTTCTTTTTTAGCTCAGTTATGAAATTATCTAGGTTTTGGTCAGACTCTTGTCGGTACGCGAAAAATTTGTATCTTTCATAGAAGATGTTTTCTTTACCTTGGAAATGATCTTCGAATTTTCTGATCAGCTTGTCCAATTTTTTCTTTTCAAAAATGGACAAAAATTGTCAAAATTTTGTAAAAATGGTTAATAATTGCCAAAATTTTGAAAAAATGGTTGATAATTGCCAAATATTTTCAAAAATTGTCAAAAACTGTCAAAAACTGTCAAAAATGGTTAATAATTGCCAAAATTTAAAAAAAATGGTTGATAATTGCCAAATATTTTCAAAAATTGTCAAAAATTGTCAAAAATTGTCAAAAATTGTCAAAAACTGTCAAAAATGGTCAATAATTGTCAAAGACGGTCAATAATTGTCAAAACCAATCAAAATTCGTCAAAAATGGTCGAAAAGGACAAATAATTGTAAAAATTTTGAAAAAGGGTCAAAAATTGTCAAAATTTTGAAAAAATGGTCAATAATTGCCAAATATGTTAAAATGTTTGAAAATTCGTCAAAAACTGTCAAAAATGGTCAATAATTGTTGAAATTTTTGAAAAATTGTCAAAAATTCCTAAATAGGATCAAAAATTGTCAAAAACTGTCAAAATTTTGAAAAAATGGTTAATAATTGCCAAATATTTTCAAAAATTGTCAAAAATGATCAATAATTGTCAAAAGTGTCAAAATTGGTCAATAATTTATCACACCACATATCAACATCGTGAGTATTAGGCTCTCTTGGAGGTCCCCTAGTTTGCATTTGGTAGCCTTCTTTTTTAGCTCATTTATGAAATTATCTAGGTTTTGGTCTGGCTCTTGTCGGTACGTGAAAAATTTGTATCTTTTATAGAAGATGTTTTCTTTACCTTGAAAATGAGCTTCGAATTTTCTGATCAGCTTGTCCAATTTTTTTTTTTCAAAAATGGTCAAAGATTGTCAAAATTTTGAAAAAATGGTTAATAATTGCCAAAAATTTGGAAAAATGATCAAAAATTATCAAAATTTTTTTAAAAAATGGTTGATAATTGCCAAATATTTTTAAAAATTGTCAAAAACTGTCAAAAATGGTCAATAATTGTCAAAGACGGTCAATAATTGTCAAAACCAATCAAAATTCGTCAAAAATGATCAAAAATTGTAAAAATTTTGAAAAAGGGTCAAAAATTGTCAAAATTAAAAAAAAAATGGTCAATAATTGCCAAATATGTTAAAATTTTTGATAATTCGTCAAAAACTGTCAAAATGGTCAATAATTGTTAAAATTTTTGAAAAATTGTCAAAAATTCTTAAATAGGGTCAAAAATTGTCAAGAATTTGGAAAAATCGTCAAAAATTGAAAAAATTGTTAATAATAGCCAAATATTTTCAAAAATTGTAAAAAATTTGGAAAAATGGTCAATAATTGTCAAAAATTGTCAAATTTTTCGAAAAGTTGTCAAAAATGGTCAAAAATTGTCAAAATTTTGAAAAAAAGGTCAATAATCATAAAAAATTGTCAAAAATGGTTAGTAATCGTCAGAACCTGTCAAAAATGTTCAAAAATGGTCAATAATTGTTAAAAAATGTTCTGAAATGGTCTAAATTTTTGAAAAATTGTCAAAAATGATCAATAATTGTCAAAACTGTCAAAATTGGTCAATAATTGTCAAAAATGGTCAATAATTATTAAAATTTAAAAAAAATGTAAAAATTTAGAAAAAATGGTCAACAATTGCCAAATATGTTAAAATTTTTGAAAAATTGTTAAAAATGGTCAATAATTGTCAAAAACGGTCAATAATTGTCAAAATTCGTCAAAAATGGTCAAAAATTGTCAAAATTTTTGAAAAATGGTGAAAAATTCACGAAAAATGGTCATTCTATTGTGCATAAGACGCAAGCTGCTGTCGGCGGTCCGACCACCGCTCACCTTTTTTTTAAATACAGCACACTATAATTCTTAATACCATTTGAAAGTCCCGTTTTTCCTCTTTCCAAAAATGTATAAAATATCGGCATATACTCAAGATTTTTTATCCAAACATCTCCAGAACTTACAAACGTAAATAAACACATTTTAACATCTTGGAAATATTATAATTCGAAACTGAGACAAGGGATTAATGAGCGGCTCTCACTGAAATTCTTAGAAATGTTCAAGTCTCAAAAGTTGTCTAAAATTTTGGTAAGAAAGTTACTTTTTGTTATTTTTTTATGAAAATGTGCTTTCAGCAGTTTTGACAATTTGTACATAAACTATGATGTGGTTGACGTTTTTAATGTCTACTATTGTTTTTTGTTCAATTTTAAAAACCTACTAGGTCATATCATTAGTACAGTACAATTTAATTTAGTAAAATAAAACTGATAAGATATTTTGTATTAAAGTGATACATTGCTATTATTTTTGTAAAGAAAAAAAAACTTCTTTGTGATACGTTTCTCGACCTAGGTTGCCATTACAAAAAATTGAAGATGGCGGCCGTACGCTAAGCGCGGACGTCAAAACATTCGACATTTGCATACAGAATAACCTCTCATTCATCGTCCTAGAATTTCCGTTTCAAAGATAATCCTTTGGTGTGACACTTTTCAGCAATACTACATATCGTTTAAAAGAAAACCAATTATTTTTCATAATGACAAGCAGTTGACAATTTTTTATACGAATAGAATTGTTAAAAACTGTATGAAAATCACACGGAAGAAAATTCAGGTGTGGACAAGTAAAATAAACTCAATAAAAACGAACATATTTCTCGAATAAGAAACTAATTGGAATATGAATGTTTTCATTGAATTTTTCAATAGTCAGTTGGGAAAAAAATTAAAAATAAAATAATTCTTAATAACGGTACCTCGGAGATACAAACTCTAGCAGAATAGTTACCGAATCATTGAAAGCTCCGAACAAATAACCTACTGGAAGTGTGGACACACAAATTGTCTGAATCCAACATCGTATTTCAGATTTATTTGTTCGACTAATCTTTTTACGTTCCTTTTTGTGTTAATTGTTAAATCTTTCATAAACTTTATCTATTACTTAATACTTGTTCCATCGTCTTATCAAAAACACCCCTTGAAAGTAAATGAACAAAGTACGCCGCCTCAGTATATCCCTTAACTTAATTTAAATATCTCGAAGTAATAAAGAACTCAAATTAAGTAATAAATATTTTCGCCGTCGAAGCTAAAGCCGATAAATCTGACGTTAACTAAATTAGGTTGCTGATGAAGCTTGCGATATTTAGATACCCGGAATAATGTTTCAATCGATTTTCTACTAGATTTAGTTTATTTTTATTGAAGTATTGAACTTAAAACCCATGTGAATTAGGCATTGGATGAATTGTAAACTAAGTCATTAGCGATAGTCGATAAAAGTGGAATAAATACCTGAATTGGTAGTAAGTATGAGAATTGGTTTAGCATGTACAATCTCAGCTGAACAACCAACCAAATATTTCTCCATATTTCTTAATTCCTAATAAATTCAAGGAATAAAGGCTGTGATAATCTTGACAACTATGTAAAAGTTCGGATATATTATTCAATATCTTATACTGTTTCATAAATGTTAAGTTACATTTTGATGATATCTCCCAATTTGAGTTAAAAGGTTTAAAGCTGTAGCTCTTCATTATTTCACGTAAAATTCACCAAACACTTTCAACAGTTCTACGTTAATGCTGATTACAATGATATGTCATAATTAAAACAAAATAAGAGTGTCTCACTAGTTACTTAATTAGCAATTAAATTACAAATTAATTAACACACTCAGGAGTGAATCCTCTGCATTCACCTCATTTGTGGAATTAGAAAAGCTCTGTGTATCATAGAGTGATATGCTGCTACTTTGTTTTGTGAGACAGGGTGGTTTTAGTCGGATGGTGTTGTCATGTATGAGTGTGTTGGTTTTCTATTAAGTAGATTTTCAAGCTTGTTTCTAATTCTAGTTCATTTTTTAATAAAAGAGGCACAATTATTTGCCATCATTACATTTAAATTTTCACATTCGTTTTGTTTCCTTTTCTCCTTTTTTTTTGCTGGAACTTCTAATTTCACCTTCGCAGGATTTCATCTATTTCAAAACGAACTCGTGGATGAAGCACCAACTGGCACAGTTGAAGTAGCTCAAAAAAGCGGTGATAGTTTTGCCTAGCAACCCTTCGCAGTCTTTTATTATATTGATGATCCATATTGGTTTTTTGTATTCCTAACTTCAGGTTCCTAATAAAACTTACAGAGGAGTACAAACTTGATCAAAAATAATTCACTCGGCGCTCCCTCGGAATAAAATACTCAATTAAACATAGTTACCTAGTTAAGGTAGTTTTCGTGGTACAATATCGTCAAAAAGTTTTAGCTAATAACCAATGGTAACAGTATAGGGATTGGTAGCAAATGCGTCATAATTTTCGTCACAAAATCTACCTACACATATTTTATTGCATGTCCTAATCAAATATATGATTACTCATGCATCTATAACAACTTTCTAGTTATTTATGTTTAATAAATTATATTTTGCCTTCTTTGAGTTGGTAAAGAAAGAATTTGTATGAGTGTAGCTCACAATGTTCCTTTGTTGATTTGGAACAGATTTCCAAAAGAATTATTATTATCATTTGTATTCCACGAGAGAGGAGGCGACACAGTTGCACCTCCTAATTGCCTAATAAAAATGCCGAACTTGTCGCGAGTTCTAGGGCCCTGGAAACAACCAATTCTATCATCACGAGCAAAGGCGGCTGCGAACAGTTCATTGTAATGTTGAAACAGCGAAATGAGGTTACAAGGTCTATTAGCCGACCCACTACGATTCTATTCACACTTTCTCCGGCTCTAGCTACAATGTTAACAAATACTCGATTTCATTCGATGTATATATTCATTCGGATTTTGAATTGATATAAGCTTTTAGTTTTCATTTCGAATAGATATTGCTTCAGTTCTCACTTGCTTTGTAGCGTAATGAATGCGTCTCCAATGGATACGTTGGTAGACTAGGGGTGTGGAAAGGCCTCTGAATCGGTCACTTGGAGGATCATCTCACGGGAATGAAAACAACTACTTCAAGCACTGGGATATGTTTGATTCATTTACTATAATACATTACACTACTTACTAAGGCTAATGATATACATAAGTTCCTAGCCGTATAGCATACTTATTCTTGATCATCTTCTCCTATAATAAATATTGAATGCATATTTATATAACCAGTAAAGTTCAAATAAAACAAATAAACATATTACTGTTTTGCCTTACTTCACGCCAGAACTTGACTTTCTATTCGATAACCTTCTTAATTTATATTTATATAATAATGAAATGTTCGAACGTTTTGTTAAAATACGATCAGGGGAATTCAATTCTTATTTTAAATATTTATTATTATATTATTATATTGAGCCAAAAGGCAGCAGATCCACTATAACTGCAATTTAGTTTCCACTTGAACTCAACTAAGTCCTAACCTTTTCTGTTCCTTCCCCTACCCTTTTTCTCGAATTGTTATTCCCTTTTTTCTAACTTTTTGTCTCACTTTTCTTACTCTTCCTCACTATATCCACTCTCATTATCTCTCATTCTCCATCTCTTCTCTTTCTTTTCTTTTTATGTTCCCGTTTCTATCTCTCACGGGACGAGAAGTTTAATTTAATAAATTATAAGAAATCATGAGGAACCATCCGCTTTCAACCTATTTTACACAGATAAAGAGGATCAAACTGGACATTATCCTTATAGTTAGTTGCTGAATCGGCATTATTCTGTAGACCCTTTTAATGAAAAAATTGTGGGTGAGAAGATTCGAATGAATTTTCCGAAATTTTGATGTTCTGATAAGTCATGAAGACCGTATTTATAAAATTTGAATGAACACACCGAAAGGCTTTCTAAACAAAGCTAAAAACAGGGACTTGTACGAATGAGAATAAGGGCTAATTCAGCGACCACTACGTGTTCATTAGAGTACGAGAGGCAATTTCCAACAAAAAGGATGTTACAAATACTGATTATTTTATGTTCAGGGTGATAGGAACTTCAATACCTTTGGTTTACATAGATAGATATTGCTTCAGTCCTCACTTGCTTTGTAGCGTAATGGATGCGTCTCCAATGGATACGTTGGTAAAATAGGGGTGTGGAAAGGCCTCTGAATCGGTGGTGCTGCGTGTCACTTGGATGATCATCTCAAGGGAATGAAACAACTACTTCTAGCACTGGGACATATTTGATGTACCTAGCCGAATAGCTTACTTATATTTAATGGTTAAAGAATACCGATCTCTGACCATTTGACTATATAGAATATTCTTCATGGCTTATTCTAAATCAACTTCTACTATAATAAATATTGAATGCATATTTATATAACCAGTCAAGTTCAAATAAAACAAATAAACATATTACTGTTCTGCCTTACTTCACGCTAGAACTTGACTTTCTATTCGATAACCTTCTTAATTTATATTTATATAATAATGAAATGTTCGAACGTTTTGCTGAAATAAGGTCAAGGGAATATAATTCTTATTTTAAATATTTATTATTATATTATTATATTGAGCCAAAAGGCATCACATCCACTATAACTGCAATTTAGTTTCCACTTGAACTTAACTAAGTCCAAACCTTTTCTGTTCCTTCCCCTACCCTTTTTCTCAAATTGTTATTCCCTTTTTTCTTACTTTTTGTCTCACTTTTCTTACTCTTCCTCACTATATCCACTCTCATTATCTCTCATTCTCCCTCTCTTCTCTTTCTTCTCTTTTTATGTTCCCGTTTCTATCTCTCACGGGACGAGAAGTTTAATTTAATAAATTATAAGAAATCATGAGGAACCATCCGCTTTCAACCTATTTTACACAGATAAAGAGGATCAAACTGGACATTATCCTTACAGCTAGTTGCTGAAATGGCATTATTCTGTAGACCCTTTTAATAAAAAAATTGTGGGTGAGAAGATTCGAATGAATTTTCCGAAATTTTGATGTTCTGATGAGTCATCAAGACCGTATTTATAAAATTTGAATGAACACACCGAAAGGCTTTTTAAACAAAGCTAAAAACAGGGACTTGTACGAATGAGAATAAGGGCTAATTCAGCGACCACTACGTGTTCATTAGAGTACGAGAGGCAATTTCCAACAAAAAGGATGTTACAAATACTGATTATTTTATGTTCAGGGTGATAGGAACTTCAATACCTTTGGTTTACATAGATAGATATTGCTTCAGTCCTCACTTGCTTTGTAGCGTAATGGATGCGTCTCCAATGGATACGTTGGTAAAATAGGGGTGTAGAAAGGCCTCTGAATCGGTGGTGTTGCGGGTCACTTGGAGGATCATCTCAAGGGAATGAAACAACTACTTCTAGCACTGGGACATGTTTGATGTACCTAGCCCTATAGCATACTTATATTTAATGGTTAAAGAATACTGATCTCTGACCATTCGACTATATAGAATATTCTTCATGGCTTATTCTAAATCAACTTCTACTATAATAAATATTGAATATATATTTATTTAACCAGTCAAGTTCAAATAAAACAAATAAACATATTACTGTTTTGCCTTATTTCACGCTAGAACTTGACTTTCTATTAAATAACCTTCTTAATTTATGTTTATATAATAATGAAATGTTCGAACGTTTTGTTGAAATAAGATCAAGGGAATTCAATTCTTATTTTAAATATTTATTATTATATTATTATATTGAGCCAAAAGGCATCTCATCCACTATAACTGCAATTTAGTTTCCACTTGAACTCAACTAAGTCCAAACCTTTTCTGTTCCTTCCCCTACCCTTTTTCTCAAATTGTTATTCCCTTTTTTCTTACTTTTTGTCTCACTTTTCTTACTCTTCCTCACTATATCCACTCTCATTATCTCTCATTCTCCATCTCTTCTCTTTCTTTTCTTTTTATGTTCCCGTTTCTATCTCTCACGGGACGAGAAGTTTAATTGAATAAATTATAAGAAATCATGAGGAACCATCCGCTTTCAACCTATTTTACACAGATAAAGAGGATCAAACTGGACATTATCCTTACAGCTAGTTGCTGAAATGGCATTATTCTGTAGACCCTTTTAATAAAAAAATTGTGGGTGAGAAGATTCGAATGAATTTTCCGAAATTTTGATGTTCTGATAAGTCATCAAGACCGTATTTATAAAATTTGAATGAACACACCGAAAGGCTTTTTAAACAAAGCTAAAAACAGGGACTTGTACGAATGGGAATAAGGGCTAATTCAGCGACCACTACGTGTTCATTAGAGTACGAGAGGCAATTTCCAACAAAAAGGATGTTACAAATACTGATTATTTTATGTTCAGGGTGATAGGAACTTCAATACCTTTGGTTTACAGCATTTTTTAATTAACTTGTCATCAAAATATATATTATTGACTTGACAAAAATTAAGGTCACTTTGATTTTCACGAAGGATTTGAATAGTTAATAATTTTTTTGCATTTTTTTGCCTGGAACCACTTCTGGAAGCATCCATTCCACTAGCTTGTTGGTACATTCAAAGGCGTTGATTGCATCTTCTGGGGATTGGAACGATGGACCATGAAGTTCATTCCTAATTTTTGGAAAAGTAAAAAAGTTCGTTGGGACTGTATTGAAGATGGTCCAACAATTCAATGTTTTATTGCTTTAAAAATTCAATTGTTTTTCGTGCTGTATGGTAACTTGCATTGTCTTGGTGGAGGATTATTTGTCGTTGGGGGTTGGTTTTTAGAAACTCAGGTTTATAAAAGTGAATCCAGGATCCATCACCACTGACAATACTGAATATATTTTTTGATATTTCTGCGTTAAACTAGTTTATCGTTGTTTGACTCAAATTGTCTTTTATTGCTTTCTGTTTTCCCGTCAACTGATACGGTATCCAAGGAGAAACTAATTTTGTCACTTATAATTACACGAGTGCTTCTTTTTTGTCGAAGTAAACTTGACATGTATCAATAAGAGTTTTGTTGCCTGGCAATTTAACGAAAAAAACTGCCTCTGAAAAAATTACGAGTCCGTAGGACGAGTAATTTTTTCTGGCAGTTTTTTGAGTTGATTTACCTAATGGCAACAAAATTCGAATTATAAATGTCAAAATTTTCGGAAACAGACGGACGCCGCAGCCGGAGGTCTGTTGCCAATAAGCAACAAGCTTGAGAAAGTTGTTATAAAATTTTTGAGCACTTATCAATGTTTGCTTCTATAATTATTTCATTAATATTCTCGTCAGTATTATGACAAAATCGTGACATTTCGAAATATTAAATATCTTGAAACGTCAAAATCGAAATAAATCAAAATGTATCCATGGCAACGTAGATTCTAGTTGATATCCAATGAAATCAGTTAATTTGAGGTCATTTGATTGAACACAACCAATCAGAACAACATTACACTGAAAACAGCCCATGGTCTGTTTTCAGCGTTGACAGGTGCCAATTACGTTGTTTTATGTAACAGTTAAAAGACAACCCTCGTACAAGCTTCTAATCTGTAGTTCCAAGCATCAACAATTGAATTAAAAAGTTCCATATAAAATTCATTTTGAATATTTACATGGAAATTATTTCATCAGCAATTATAATACTAACTAAATAACACCTTTGTATCCGGTTAGAAGACAAATGAAAGCTTGAAATAAATTCATGTAATTTCAACGAAACTTGAGTTCTGCTTGTTAAATTCAAATAGTTTTATCCCAACTTAAGTTTCCTGTATATGCGAGTAGTAGGAAACTGGGAATGTGCACTGAATGTATAATACATATTAGTAGGAACGACTGTTTTAGGAAGAATACTGCAAAAACAGTCATGTGAAAAGAAAAATAAAATAACTAAATTTGCCTTCTACTGTTACTTGATTGCAAAAATTATGCATGTGTTCCATTTTGATAAGATAAAGCGGTTTCTGCGAAGCGCGGCTACTTTTTTGTGAAACGTTAAATGCTGCCAAAAGATTTCTTGAAACTATTTTAGTTTATAAGATACAGGGCGCTTTTGAAAATCTCTGCCATTACAAAACTTATCGAAAAGGTTGGAACGCTATATTATACAGAGCATTTCATTGAAAACTATCCACCCCACATAATTCTGAATGCGTTACTTTTATGAAAAAATGGAAAAATATTATAAAGGGGGACGTCTTTTTTGCTCATATGTAGATGTTATAACTTTATCCCCCTTCCCTCTATGCAAAGTGAATAAGTTGGAAGTTACGTGTTTTTTCATTTTTTCATAAAGTGATGACTTCGGAATTTTTTTGAATATTTGAATACAGTACCGAAGACACTCCGATAGCTCCCAAACAGTCCCGAGCTCGTGTGACGTCATATTGTTAGTTTTCACTCATTGCAGTTTATACAGAAGCAAAGAATTCACCAAGTGGTGGTGTATTCTTTGACAGAAGTGATAAGTTTGTTGTCATTGTTAAATACTGGAATTAATATTGAAAATGTCGAACCTCAAAAGTTATCGTTCTTGTTTTGTACCATATGTACGAATACTACAAAAAGAACTCCTGACAAAATTTTTTTAAATGTTCCCAAAGATGAAAAACGTCGAAATAAATGGTTTCAAGCAGTGCACCGAGATAATACCAAAACAAAATCGAATTTAATTGTTGTGAAGATCATTTCGATGTAAGTATTTCATAACACCATTGTTAATAATTATTATTTATCTAAGTATACAAATCAAAAAAAGGTGAGCGGTTGTCGGACCGCCGACAGAAGCTTGCTTCTTATGCACAATAGAATGACCATTTTTAGTGAATTTTTCACCATTTTTCAAAAATTTCGACAATTTTTGACCATTCTTGACAGTTTTTGACGAGTTTTGACAATTATTGACCATCTTTGGCAATTCTTCACCATTTTTGACAATTTTTCAAAAATTTTAACATATTTGGCGATAATTGACCATTTTTTCAAAATTTTGACAATTTTTGACAATTTTTTCAAATTTTAATAATTATTGACCATTATTGACCAATTCTGACAGTTTTGAAAATTATTGATCATTTTTGACAATTTTTCAAAAATGTTGACCATTTTAGACCATTTTTCCAAATTTCAACAATTATTGACAATTTTTGAGCATTTTTGACAGGTTCTGACAATTATTGACCATTTTTTAAAAATCTTGACAAATTTTAATAATTCTTGACCATTTTTGACAGTTTTTTTATAATTATTGACCATTTTTTCAAAATTCCGACAATTTTGCCAAAAATTTAACCATTTTTCAAAAATTTTGACAATTTTTAACAATTATTGACCAATTATTGACCATTTTTCCAAAATTTTGACAGTTTTTGACAATTTTTGACGATTTTTCCAAATTCTTGACAATTTTTTACTATTTTTAAAAATTTTCCGAAAATTTTAACAATTATTAACCATTTTAGACAGTTTTTGACGAATCTTGACAATTATTGACCGTCTTTGACAGTTATCGACCATTTTTGACAATTTTTCAAGAATTTTAACATATTTGGCAATTATTGACCATTCTTCAAAATTTTGTCAACTTTTGACCATTTTTCAAAATTTTAACAATTATTGATCTTTTTGGACCATTTTTGACAATTTTTGACGAATTTTGATTGGTTTTTGGTGATTTTGGATTGGTGACGGACTTTTCATAACGGTTACACGTTTTACGAGTTCACCCTTCTCAAAAGTTCTATGTCGTGCAATAAGAAGCAAGCTTCAATAAGTAGAGTTCAGTCAATGAATTTCTTCAACTAGACTTCAAATCATAACCTTTAAAATCATAGTATTAAACGTCATTTTTAAAAAAATTGGTTATCATAAATATATCGACATCAGGAATATTATCAGACTCTGCCTTCATAAATCCTTTATCACACCTAGTAAATCGTAAATAACTAACAAATCGTTTTTTAGCAGTAAATTTTCATTATTATTGTCAAGTCACGTGTAATAGCCGTAAACGCTGTACTGTTATTAAATAGCTATAACATTATGACGTCACAACTATGGTGAGCAATCGTGGCGCGTTCATAGTCACGTGTTTTCTTTTTAAATTTTATCAATTTTTAATTGTTTATAATCAATTGAAAAACATTTTTTTTAAGTTTTTCGCATTAAATATATCAATATTATTAATAATAAAGTTTTAAAATATACAAAAAAAAATCAAAATTTTTTTTTTCAAATTCCCAATCATCTGGGGTCAATATTTTTCATTGAAATGCTCTGTATATATTTTTGCGAGCTAAAAAACAACCAAAATTCATACTTTCCTTAATGGAACACGTATAACATTATAACTTATATTTATTATTAATTGCCATTATATTCGTCATTAGTGAATACGTCTTTGCTATAAAAATTAATAAAAGGAATGAATTCTGCATTTCCCTTCTATTTAGGTAAGTATCCAAAGGCTTTTGCGATGAAGGTTTTTTGGGTGTTTTTGATAATTTCACTTCGACGATTTATAAATTGAGAACTCTTCAGTTTATGTTATTGTTGAATTTTTCCTCAGAAAATTGGTCTTTTGAGAGTATTCTCCCAAACGTTCAGTTAAATATTCGTAGTTTTGTAGTATTTACAAGACTTTTTAAGTCTATGCTCTCAAAACTTCTGGTCGGATGACATCTACCTTGTACTGATGTACTGTAGTAATGTTGTCCCTTCTAACTACAAACCAGAATGGTTGGTTATATCTTGCAGATATACCAACCCCGTTTAACTTAGAAGTGTCATTCAATGTCTGTCGGGGCATATAGCCAGAGAAGTAGTTGTTACAATTCCAGAGCAAGCATCTTTTTATAAGTTTTCCAAATTTTGGTTGAATGAATTCATGAATATATGAATGTCGTTTCGAACTGCATTTTATTTGCTATGTTTCATTTATAATATCTCTGGCAGCGATGGATGGTATGAAATTTCAAAACACAAACTACAGTTCTTATTTGTTTGCTGTTAAATGGAGCGGGGTAACTTAATGCATAATAAACAAAACTTTGGCTAGTTATTGTAATTAATCTATTGTCTGTCTCGGATAATTCCTGTTTGTGAACAAACTATACCAAACAAGCAAATAAATGAATAAACCTAAATTACTCCATAGAGAGAATTATATTAGCTATAAACCAAGCGGTACACATGCATATCGATCGTAATTTCCTGGCCGAAAACAAAAGAACATGCGAGTCCTAGCCCAAACGGTCGAAAATAAAAAGAGTGATAATTGCCTACAAACAATTGCCTAATGGAAGGATTATTAGCCGATAGTTTGTAACATGCTTTCCCAGCAAATCCCTTTATATTTACTGCTTTAGCCCATTCAGACTCACAAATCTACAGTTCGACTGGGAGCTGGCCTATAAAGTGTACAACCCAAGAAAAATCATACTCATAAAATTTTAACAGAGTTCTTGATTGTCCTGGACTTAATGGAATTCTAAAATCATCTTACAGTACTTTATTACATCTTGAAATCTTTTTTCACAACATATTTATCACATGTTTCACTGCATAAGATGAGGACAAATTTATAAGTAACAATAACTCCCCTAAAATTCCCAGTGATCTGACATAAAGCTTTCAACATAAAACTACTAGCTTACTTGTATTGCTCTAGCTCCGAATAGAGATGACTGGGGATTACTTAAGGAGGAGATACTAAGAGCAGGATCCTATGTAACTGTATATCAGGCGTCATTGATTAATGTGTGGAGAGATTGGAGGAAACTAATCTCGCACATATAACAATAGAAGTTTTCTCGGACAACCAAGCAGGTTCGAAAGAGGGAATCAAAGTGGCACTTTCCTCCCTATGAATAAAAAAAGCTATTTCCTGTGGATAGCAGGGACGATCCGAGTGTCAATCATCACTTGGTGAAAGCATAGCACAAGTTCGGAGGTCACCGTATCTTGATCGATCAAAAGGGCGGCGCGATGCTGGCGGTGGCAATCCCCATTGAACTAAACTCTTATCACAGTAACAGATTTTTGATCAAATAAATAAACGTGTACAAACGAATATTTTGAAACTATACTTAAAATGTGTGAGCCTCTCCACTAACTGATGTCCCTTTTTGACTCTCTTTTGTTTCAAATTTTATTTTCCGATCTGTATACTTTTTTATTGAACGCTGCTTTGCTTCGGTGCTATTGTGGATTACGCAAAAAAAGGTATGATTATGGCTTTTTCGTGAAATATTTTAGATATTTTGTTGTTTTTTATACTGTAGGAATCTATTGTGATACGGAAATACAAAAAATAAAGAGAGATAATAATCGAAATTTGTTCACGTTTAAAGAGATTTTAAGGTGAGTGGGGTTGCCCCATTCTGCCTCCTACCTCATGTGCCCATGGAAAGACGAAACCAGCACAATGTACAATCGAGATAAATGAGGATAGAGAGTTATAGTTTAACTAGAGACGGTGTAACGACAATAAAATAAAGCAATGTTGTCAGATATATTTTCTAGAATTGTTAGGCTCACTATAAAAATGTTCTCCTTACTTCAGTAAACTGTTTTTGGAAATATTTAAAAAAATTATACACAATATAAATTTATCAGCATGCAATGAAATGAGTCATATAACCTTCCGATAGTCGCGTCAAAATTTTTAGTGTGAGTAGTCGCGTCGGTCTCACAGACCGTACAACCTAATTAACCCCCAAATAAATACTTCTCAAAAAATACACGTGGGAACGTTTTGGCAACGCAAAAATGACCAAGAAAAAGAAAATGAGGAATATTTGGATAATTTTCCCAAATATACCTCGAAATCTTTGAAAACGGTGTTTTTTTTAATACTGCACTTTATTCAGTCACGTACAAAAAACAAAAACTGGAAATAATACGAAGAGTAAATTAAACAAAAACATAACTATTTTACGATAAACAAGCGTTAAATAAACATCATCAAAGTTAGTGAAGGGCATTTTCTTGGCACTCCTCTCAAACACCAATAATATGCTCTAAGCACATACAGATACATTCAAACACAAACGGAACATAGGGAGTTAGTGTATTCTCCGATCTAAATAGTCCACCAACAAAACATTTCTATAAGTTCACTTCAATGAATATCAAGTATTGGTCTGGACAGCTGGATTCAGAACCTCTGTAAGAAAGCCCGCCCCTTCTCCTTCCAAAATTTGTTAGTTATGTGCGAACAGCGATTTAGTATTGAATAATTATTTGATGGGGGTAGTAAACGTCGCTACATATTGAAACAATATGCTTACGTTTTATGTTGTTAAAATAGAAAATGAATTGTTAAATTCTCTTTAACAATTATTGTTTCGAGTTAAGATAATATGTTTTTGATTTCTTTTGGCCATAACGGCTTTCAAAATGAAAATAAATTTGTAAATAAAACAAAATAGGATTCTTTGAATTGAAACAAAGTTATGGGCTTGAACACTCTCACCTACCGACTGCTGTTTACTGACTGTCTGACGCTAATTAAGGACCGCCCACAGTTGAGAATACGGAGTGGTGGGAATTGTACGACATGCTATAGGTGTCCAAATAATCGATTGTAATAATCGTGTTTTTAATTTGTTGAAGCTGGATGTTGGTCGACTTAACTAGTTCAAAAGCTGTTTTTATACAATGCTTAAAATCCCTATGTTCCGTTTGTGTTTGAATGTATCTGTATATTTATTGCACTTATAACATTGAAAGCTGGTTTTGCGATTTTTTTTGAAGTACAGAAGGCACATCTTCCTGGTAAAGCATCCTGTGGAACATCAGGTTGAATATTAGACCTAGAAATTTCTTACAGTCTCAACCTTAGGCTTCTAGGAATTTTTGTTTTTGTTAGGATTGTTTGAAGCATAGACGACCTGCGAATTGATGCCAGCTATGTTCAAGAAATTGTAGAAAAGTACCATGGGTCATCTGCGCGTATTTCTGGAACAGTCCTAGCTTGCAGTCAGTTTATCCATAGTATCTACTCCACCTTTAGTTCTGTTATAGTCTATAATCATGGCTGGTTTATTTGCATCCGTTCCTGCATCAATGTCATGATTATCATGCATACTAGAAAGCAACAACACATTTTTCTTCTTCTTGGGAATGTAGGAGACAAGAGTGCACACGAACGATGCTGGTATGTTCCAGTCGCTCAGCTGGTTAAGAAAACTCTAATGACAATTCTCTTTTATTTTTTCTGATGGTTTCAGTTACTGTGAGGTTATGGTCATGTAGCTTAGTTACAAGAGGTGCAGACGTAAACCAATTGTCCATCTTTACATTGCGACCAGATCCAAAAATTTGTTCACAGAGTCGTAGAACAACATCGAAAGGACTATTTGAAGCTCTGTATGGCCCTGCAGGTTGTGTTCCGACGTGAACTTCCATCTTGCTCGTGTAGAACATTTTGGCATCACACAATGCTAGAATTTTTAACCCATATTTATTCGGATTTGAAGGGATATATTGACGAAAACCGCACTCTCCTCGAAATCCTGTAAGCATCTCGTCCATGGTCACAAATTCTGAGTGATGGAAGCCGTTCTGACAATTTGCAACAAAACGGTCAAAAACATTGTGTATAGGAGCCAATTTATCTGTTTCCCTTCGCATTGCTCGAGTATCTTTGCTGTCAAATCCTAGACAACGAATAAGGAATCTGAATCTTTGCAAGCTCATTGTGAAAAATCTCTACACCAGACCCATCGCTACTCCATAAGTCTTCGGCGTTGAGACGATACCAGCCATATAAATGACTCCAAAGAAAGCACGAATTTCAATTCGATTAGTTGGGGCTGCATCTCTTTTTCGAGCAAAATTGTTAGCAACAAATT
The DNA here is from genome assembly GCA_947563755.1 of Lochmaea crataegi. NCBI lineage: Eukaryota > Metazoa > Arthropoda > Insecta > Coleoptera > Chrysomelidae > Lochmaea > Lochmaea crataegi. Next base: position 13,431,256 of record OX387430.1, read on the forward strand.
CAATGTACTCGTTGGTGCATTCCACAATGATACTGATTATTTCGTCATTGAAAAAGTACTCCCATATTTCCAGTGGACCTGACAAGTTTTTTGTTGCTAATGAGGATCCCGGCAAATCAATTGTTTCTGAGATACAGCGGGTTACCTGTCTTAATCAGACAACCGGTATTTATCCTTCAATTATCGAAAAAATTAAAGAAAGTGAAATAGCTGTTTTTCAATAATTTTTCTGGGATGTTTTAATGAAGGGGCAAATTTAATAACATGGAACAATAAACTCGAGTTCATTTGCTAAAGAAACGTTATAATTTCCATCGAAATTAGTGGAATATTACATTTTTCCATGTCTCTTCAAAATGTAAATTTAAATTATCATTATACGCTTTACATAATCTCTAATCGAAAAAAATCCAAAACCAAGGCGAGTTTTAGTTAAAGAACAATTGACACATTTCCTTTGTGTATCGACAATACTTTTATCGTTAAAAGACCTCATTTCATTTTCCTTTGTTCCACAAAACCTGGAAAATACTAAGTAGCTTCGAAAATGAGGCGCCCTCTGCCTTTGACAGCGTCTATAACTTTCGGACAAACGTTAATTGGCTCTCAAATCGGGTCTCTTCACGCTTTGTTAACAAGTACGTTGAATCGATGTTATCGTCGCCTAAATAACAGGGTTGAAGTGTTTTTTGAGTTAGTTTGATAAACTATAAATCTATCAAAAAAACTTACAGAATAAAAGCTTTATTAGCAATTACGCTTCTTGTTTTCAACATACAAGAAAGACTGAAAATAAACTCATAGCCCCATTAAATGGAATAAAGCGAATAATTTAAATCCATAATTTTCATCCGAAACCCACATACAAATCCAAGTGATACTAAGGGTTGATAAGCGAGGGTTAAGAATTGATAGAGAGGTGAAAAAAAACGATACTTCATATGTTAATAATTTTCCATATATGATGTAAAAGCGCTCACATCAATCAGTTGCGTTCAGCAGGAAATTGATTATCGCTCCGGTAGCGCTACGTTGGGATGAACTCGACCATTTCTTTTATTTCTGGTAGCCAATAAAAGTCCCGAACATGAATCAACAGAGAAATTAAGCTTCCCCACGATCTCATTTCTGGAAGACTGCCTCCTGGTGAAGAAGCAGAAGAACGTACATCTCCGATGTACATAGGAAGTTTGGAATCCAAATTTTTGCTTGTGAAGCAACGATAGGGTAAATGCTATACTGGACTTGCATATTACACAAGCTTATCGAGAGGCTATATGTACATTAAAGTTTTCAAAATTCGCATAAGGCTTCGCCAAACAGCATTGATAATATAAATGTTTGTCCCTGCAATGTCACACTCTCTCATTATTTAATTAATTTCAAGTCAATTGAATAGATTTCTTATAAAACTGCAGAAACAACTGAGTTATTCTCTTTGATGGAGACCGATACTCACAAATAATTCATGGCTCATAGCAAATTCTTACAAAGGAGTCCGCTTTGAATGCATCGGTGTTGAGTCAGGTGAAGTTAACAGGCTAATTAGTTGGTAAACTACAATAATTGAGTGTAACAATAGAATCACAGCCGATGCACAAATTGAACGAGTTATAGGAGGTAATGCGATGGTGAGAAAGGGAATATGATAATGATAATAATAATAATAATAATAGTTGAAAGACAGGATAGGGATTAACCTCAAAATAATTTATAATTGGATACAATAATGTGATTGGAAGGTTTTTCGTTGGTGAAATGACTGAGTGTAACAATTTTTCAGAAAAACAAACCCAAAAGTAATTTTCCTCATACCAGCCATTCTTTTTTCGTCTCTTTTTCACATTTCAGGAGTAGCCTTCTTCGGTCCGCCTCAACCCTCCAGAGGTCGCGCGCGGACTAACAATCCGCATGCAACAAGCATTAGCCGTTATTTGGCAACCCCTACTCTTTATATCTTGCCGCTCTCAGTACCTCTCGGGAAACAGTATCTTATTGCCAGTAGGGATGTGAGTTTAATGGAAAAGAATCGATTAAATAGAAATCGATTTTTCTCTATTCAAAATCAATCGATTTGTCAAAAACCCATTTTAATAAAAATAAATCGATTTCTACGAAAACCTCGATTTTTTTTATTTTTTTTTTAAAAGTACATGCTTTTCATATTCCGATAATAAACCTAAGAGATTCATTCATTAACAATTTATTTGATTAAGAATCAAATGAAATTATATGAAAATTGTCAAAAATTTTGAAATATGGTCAAAAATGGTCAATAATTCTCAATTATTGTCAAAAACTGTTAAAAATGGACAATTTTTGCCAAAAATGGTCAATAATTATCCAAAATTGTCAAAAACTGTCAAAAATTGTCAATAATTGTTAAAATTTTGAAAAATGATCGATAATTGTCAAAAATGGACGATAATTGTCAAAAACTATCAAAAATGGTGAAAAATTGTCAAAAACTGTCAAAAATGGACAATTATTATCGGAATTGGTCAAAAGTTGTCAAAAATTGTTAAAATTTTGGAAAATGGTCGATAATTGTCAAAAACTATCAAAAATTGTCAATAGTTTTGTAAAAATGGTCGAAAATTGTTAAAAATCTTGAAAAACTTTTAAAATTTTTGAAAAACTGTTAAAATTTTTGAAAAATTCTCAAAAAATTTGGAAAATTCTCAAAAATGGCCAATGATAGTCAAAAACTATCAAAGTAGGTCAAAAATTGTCAAAAACTGTCATAAATCGACAATTATTTTTAAAAATTGTCAAAATTTTGAAAAATAGTTGATAATTGTCAAAAATTTTTGAAGTTTTTGAAAAATTGTCTAAAATTTTGAAAAATTGTCAAAAATGGTCAAAAACTATCAAAAATTGTCAATTATTGTTAAAAACTGTTAAAAATGGACAATTATGGTCAAAAATTGTCATCATTTGGAAAAATGGTCACTTATTTTGAAAAACAGTCAAAATGGTCAATAATTGTCAAAAATGGTCAATATTGTTAAAATTTTGAAAAATGGACAATAATTGTTAAAATTTTGAGAAATGGTCAATAATTGTCAAAATGGTCAATAAATAATACGAGCCGTTTCCGAAAATCGATTTAAACACGTAAAATATAAAATCGATTTACTAAAAATCGATTAATATTACTATAAAAATCGATTTCAAGCAAATAATGATCGATTCATATAAAAATCGATTATTTTTTAACATCCCTAATTGCCAGTGCCAAATATCAAGTTAGTGGGTGCACATCCGTGTGATTGATTAATTGCGGAGTGAGAGTCCGCAGCGACCACCGGCGTTTATAATATAGTTTCATTTTAAAGTTTATTTGAATATAAACATAGGTAAGTTACTGTAAAGTTTTTAGAAATTTTAAAAATTTTCAGTTTTAATGACAGAGTATGAGAAAGAAAAGGAACGCCTCCGGCGGTTAATGGAAGAGTGTTTAGAATCTGACAAAAACGATAAAAACCTGTTGTTTTTGATGATGAACCAGAAGAAAATGAAGATGATGAAGAAACTTCATCATCAGATACGGAGCAAGAGATTTCTGAAGACGAGTATGAAACAGATGAGCCATCATTATATTTTTTTGGGAAAAGACAACATTACAAATGTGAAAAAGATGTACCACCCCAAAATGTTGGAACCCGGTCAGATAATATTGTAACCCATTTGCCTGGCCCAAAAGCTACCACAAGAGGTTTGATAAATCCAATTGATATATGGATATATTTCTTTCCTGATGACATGTTGGATGTTATTGTTGAAAATACCAACAAAAGAAATGAATTAGCTAGAGGCAGGTATTGTCGTGATCGCGATGACCTATGCACCAATATTATAGAGCTGAAAGCACTAATTTGACTAATTTATCTTGCTGGAGTTGAAAAATGTGCTCGCATGAATTTGGAAAAGCTATGGAAAACGAATGGAACTGGTGTGGAAATTTTCGGATTAACCCTTTCAATCTCAAGATTTGAATTTCTTCCAAACATGTCAGATTTGATGACGTGAAAAACGAAAATTAGTTGATAAGCTTGCACCCATTCGACAAATTTTTGATACTTTTGTTAAAAAATGTAAGTATGTTACAGTGGACGAGAAACTTGAAGCGTTCAGGAGACGTTGTGGGTTTAGCCAATATATCCCAAGCAAGCCCAATAAATACGGGTTAAAAATATTTGCCCTTCGTGAATCCAATTCTTATTACACATGTAATTCAGCAGCTCATGTTGGGAAACAACCACCTGGGCTATTTGAATTTAATAACGCCCCTGGTAAAGTAGTAAAAAGACTGTCAGGACCCATTCGGGGAACTGGTAGAAATATTACCATTGAAAACTGGTTTACAAGTAGAGACCTGATTAATAATTTAAAAACCAACTTTAGACTTACCATATTGGGAACAATCAGAAAAATAAGAGGGAGCTTCCTCTTCAATTCAGTAACCCGTCAAAACGTCCAGAAAATACATCAATGTTTGCTTTCCGTAAAAATTGCTCATTGGTTCCATACATTCCAAAGCCAAAAAAAATCTTTTTACTGGTCTCAAGTATGCACTATGATGATGATTTGGATAAAGAAGCGGAGAAACCAGAAATGATTATGATGTATAACGCATCAAAAGGTGGAGTGGACATGGTAGATAAACTTTGTTCTGTTTATAACTGTTTATAACTTGTATAAATACACAAAGATGGCCCATGGTAATTTTTTACTCGATGCTGAATGTAGGTGGTATGAACTCATATGCTATTTTCAGTTCAAATAACTTCCAAAGTGAAATCCCCAGAAGAGAATTTATAGGAAAAATAGCTTTTTCATTAGTCCCCCAACGAATGAGAACTTGCATAACGATTAGCAGCATTCAGAATACCATAAAAGTTCATATTCAGGAAATTTTGGAAATTCAAGTTCTTGATCATGCAGAACCGATTCACGACGAGGAAGATGTGCCAAGTGCGAAAGAACGAAAAACCGACAAACTAGATATTATTGTATCAAATGTAATATTTCTTTATGTTTAGAACATTCAACCATTATTTGTAACATTGCATTGAAAGTGCATGGCAGAATTAATTTTTTTTTCACTTCTATTAAAATAGTTTGTTACACGTGTATAATTCCAAAATAATAATTTCAAAAATTTTGATATTGTAAAATTATTTGTAAAGTTTCTTTTTCATTGATTTGAAATAATTGAAAAATAAACTCTTATATCTTTGTTTGCAGTCCCTAAATTTTCTTTTATTTGCCATGCGGAGTGTGAGTCCGCAGCGACCACTCGTATTTCAATATAAAGCGCGACTCCTGTAGGGTTAACATATTCATTATATACTTCTAGTTTCTTAATTTTTTCCTGAAAAATTTCAGTTTCTAGATCGTCCACATTGTTTCTCTTAGAAATTGTGTCTAGTTTTATTCCAACTCAAAGATTTTTATGATTGATCTTTTCTTCATCATTTGCCTCCATTTCAATCAAATATTCCTTATTCTCTGTTGTGCCTCTTTCGCTTTCCATTCACGTTATTATCTCTGTTATTACCCACTTTTGTATTTTTATAAAATAAATAATCTTCCATTGCGAGTAAGCTTGATAAATGACTACAAATAACTATTATCACTTTTACCACGCTAATGACAACAATGACAAATGCACGTACTTTACTGATAATATGACCTTTTATTAATAAATTTCCAATAACTTCCCGAACATAAATCAATGTGGCATTGCGTGTTACAAACTACTCAGTAAAATCACTGACATTCGAACCAATTAATAGCAATTATCCTATCACTACATTAGTTCTAATACTTTCTTCCTAAATACGTGATTAAGGAAAATAAGTGCCTTATAAAACATTTTTATTTCTCCTAAATTGATCTTGTATGTTATGAGGCAATTATTAGAACTTGGAGTATCTAAGTTAAGAAATTTATTTGAGACGTTTCACACCTTTAAGGCATTATTATAACTTTATAGGTAGATAACATCAATTATTTAATGATATAGGGTTATTAAAATATTTATTTCACTATTTTTTTTATCCATATCCTTTTTGTGAGGTTTTCTATTATATATGTATATACAGGCTGTTTCACGACGATATTACACTATCTACAATATGGGTTAAAAGAGTAGGGATGAAAAGTCAATAATAATAAGTTATTGTTCACTTTCGGTATAACCGGAGGTGACATGTATGTCAAAATATTTTCCCATAAATTCGCCCTAACTTGTTCTCCATCTAAGCCAGTTTTCATAGAAATCGTGTCAGTAGTCTCCAATATATAGATAGTGTAAGTTCGACGTGAAACAGCCTGTATTGTTGGTGTATGATATGATATTGAATACATATAGTTGGAATAAAATACTACTCTACATTTCAACACAACCTAATTCAAGACCCCACTGGCGGGAATGATAATGTCGTAAATCATTTCAACGACACAGTGGACCGTATAACCTACTTACTTCGGAAAGTTCTTTTTTTCTTTCAGTAACCAAGTTGGCATTTGGCCGGCTATTAAATGCTGTTTCATGATATTCATAGTAAAAAGTGAAAAGTCGTTAAATACATTAGTTGCGGTATATCAGACCGGCGTCACCGTTTTTGTACTAACCAAGCACGTCACCACTGAAGGGTTAAGAAATATTCCGATGCTTATTAAGAGATATTTATTTAAAGTTTTCGTATTATATAGTGAAAATATTCAAAATGGGTAACGGCGACAATTCGTAACATCTACAGTTCGTAACCACAGCTCTTCGAAACGGTATAATTCGTAAAGCCAACATTTAGTTTTTTTAGCAAGCTAAGCTTTACTGGATTCAGACAAAAATTCAATTTGCATACTTTGTATACTTTCCTACACTAACAATAGTGGTTACGAATTATACCGTTACGAAGAGCTGTGATGCCTTTTGGCCTAATATAATAATAAAACAATAATATTCAAATAAGAATTAAATTCCCTTGAAACTAATTTCGATAAATCATTAGAACGTTATATAAATATAAATATTACATAAATAAGAGTAAGAAGGTCGACAGGTACGAAGTCAAGTTCAGAGCGTTAAATAAACATAAACAGTATTATTTAATATTCACTTATGGTATTTTTTTCGCGTTCCAACAGATTATAGTATCGTTATTGGGACGGTACAAAAACTACCTTATGGAAGGGGTGATAAAGTTGATGTGTCCATCCCAAATTCGAGTTTGCGCACTATACAGTGCTCGAAACGATTCCAGTAAGGTTCATAAATGCCAGTTGAAACAAACCTTATATGTCATGGATTCAAATAAAATATGTAAGTGCATAAATTCACTTCAGGGTTTCACAATTCCATTTTCAAGTAGCTCGTATAATCCATTCATTTGGGTCCTGTTTGTTTTAAGGATAAATGTGGCAATTACACACCAACTTACTAAACGTTCCATTACATTTGTGCCTACATGCTTATTATTGTATTTAACATTGAGCTAATAATCATACCTCACGCACCTTTTAGAAGACATGACCGCACACTGGTTTTGCTAGTGTATTTTTACATCAACAATTTCCAAAATTGTCAAGATAAATAGTCACTGGTAAACTCAAGTAAAATCTCCTTTTTTTTATAACATGTAAGGTAACCCTCAAAATATATAGAGGAGAGGCTGAAATTAATGACAGTACTCCATACAAAACTTATTTGACAACCTACTTTGACGAACAAGAGTCATCTAAAGGGATTGGAAAATTGGTTTTTATTTATAATTATCAACTGAATGAGTTGAAATTACACCGTTTATAAACTACACTTTCTGGTGTTATTGCAACGGCTACTCAGTTTATAGAGCACCTCAGGTGTAGATTCTGAGACCAAACTAGTGAAAATTCAGAGAGTAGTCTTACCGGTTCTCGGGTAATCCTACTTGAAATTTATTTTAATTGAGGTATAGAAGTAAGTTAATTATTAACCAAGTTACTGAAATTAATAAAAGAAAAATTATGAGAGTTAAGGAAGGTGGGCGACACCCTAAATAATACTAGTTTATTTGTTACTCACATCAGCATTATAGCGACAAATCCTGGAATATTGGAAGGGAAAATAAACTTTATGAACAACGTTATTAAATTTACAAGTTGTATATTGACTCTTTTTAAAAAAACAATAAACAGGAAAAAGAATGACTAGGTTTTCATTGGGTTGTTCTATGTTGAAGAGTTGAAGAAGCGATGAAATATATAGATGATAAAGTCCTTGACAGATGAAGTCCTTGTTGAAGTTCCAGGTAGAGTTCTGGTTAGAGGTAAAGTTCTTGTCCCAGGTAACGTTCATGTCTCAGGTAGAATTCCCAGGTAGAGTGTCCTAGGTAAAATTCATGTCCCAGGTAGAATGCATTCACATGAATGCACTTTTTAAAGATAAGATACAGTAAAATTTTGCTTCAATAGCACATGTTCACAAGAAAGAAGAATGAAACCTCTTCGCCACTGTTTAAATACATGAAATCATATGAAAGAGAACAGACTCACGTCTCGTGTCCATGTCAAGCTCAGACGCTTTGACCAGGAAAGGAATTTACATTTCAATAGTGAATTCTTAATTCACATTTAATTAATAATTGGTAGAAGAAGAGATAAGAACGAGGTCGGAGGGGGAATAACAAATAGCAGTGGCTATTTTCACGACAGACGGCACTCGTTCGGCCCGTATGAAAACCTTGATTTCGACTCTTGTCGACAGTAAATACATTCAGCCTCGAAACATTTCTCGGTGTTGGGTATGAGAAAGGACTAGCTATTCGCCGCCCAAACGATAATTAATTATTAATTGAATAGAGAAAAGTAAAGTGAACGAAATTAACGTTACATTATGAGCAGATCTACACTAGATAATTCTTGTATGGACTGAGTTCAATGGTTGATTATTCAATTTATAAAGTCCTATTGGCAACAAAGAGTGATTAGAAGATTTTCATTTACGCTCAATAAACTGAGTACAGGTTTTAAAGTACGTGAACGACGATGAACTTGTTAAATAAACAAGGTCAGCGTGTTTTATTATATGTTTATTTAAAATATAATATAAATGGAAATATGTTGGAAGCAGGAGTATAATCGCACTCTTTACCACTTTCGAAGTTTTTGGTATTGAACTCCTTGGACACTATACGATTACCTTCATTTGTTATACAAGGTGTCCCATAAATAGGTACCGTAAATTAGAGGAATGAATGATCGTTAAGAAATATTCAAAGTACTCAAATACAATTTTTCTCTAACCTTCTTAGTTTGTGAGATACAGGCTGTTGAAGGGTGCAGAAGAAATACACATTTTATTGCATATCTTCTCGGGGGATGAATGTACAGAATTCAAATTTTTTTGTAGGTTTGTTGTTGTCTCTTCAAAACACATCAACAGTATTAATTCTGTCAAATTCTAATAAGCCAGTGGCGTGGTACGAGTGGTTCGTAAACTCTTATTGTACCATAATTTTGTAACATTTACAGCAATAAAAAAATCTTGGAAATGGAGTGTGGTATCGAGTACAACAAAGACTACCTTTTATATAGGAAATTTAATGAAGAATTGCAGACACAAGTCTTTAGCTCTAAATACACGGTGGTCCAATATGGTGCAATAAAAGTTTACGAACCACTCGTACCACGCCACTGGCTTATTAGAATTTGACAGAACTAATACTGTTGATGTGTTTTGAAGAGACAATGACCTACAACAAATTTTAAATTTGTACTTTCATCCCCCGAGATGATATGCAATAAAATGTGTATTTCTTCTGCACCCTTCAAGGTTAGAGAAAAGTTGTATTCGGGTATTTTGGATATTTCCTATTTCTGGGACCCCCTGTAGATATATTTTAAAGTGGAGCACCATTTTTCTCCGTTCCAATTTTTCAAAAAACTTTTCACTGTGTAATCAATCTAAGACAGACAACACAAGATCTGACAGAAAATATTTTCCTTTGTAATCGCTTAAGTCTTCAAATTCGGCTCTCCTGTAAACCCCAATTACCCGCAACCAACGCAAAGGATTTACAATTATGACTAATGCGAAAAATACCATTTCTCCTGCAATTTTATCGCACCAGACATGCAAGGCTGGAAATGGAATTATTACTGTCAGGTTTAATGCGGAAAAGTTAAAACGAGCATCGCAAATGGCGATAGTCGTTATAATGATGTTTGGTAAAACTTCACTGACGGAAGGGGATTATGTTGAGAGTGTAATTTGGAGGGATTAAATGGTTGTTCAATATTTTATTCAGTTGGCATTAAAGTTTTAAAACGTGTAACTATCACATTTTTCACTTAATGCTCTTGTATGTACAATAGGATAATCCTGATTATATAATTCATGATAAAATTAGCCAATAGAAATTACGAATTGATTATAGTTGATTATACGCTAGACGACGTGATTTAATCACTTCGGATTTTCGTTGGGTCCAACAATGTGTGTTGCGATAGTAACCACCTATTGAAGTTTCTCAAACAGTCAGAAAACGTCTTAAAATCGCAATGAATCGCTTCGGAATAGCTTCAAGTTTCGAAATAAGCGAAACAATTGGATCCTTAACGCCTCTTCGGCATTGTGTGGAGAGCGAAAATATGAATTTCTTGAGGAGACTTCGAACGAACAGGTATTCTTAAAGACTGGGCTTTCAATATGAAGCGAGCTAATGGCACCGATTATAAGGAGGGAGTTGTGAAAACGATTTGGAATATTTTCGCGAAGCTTCTGCACAAAAAGTATTTTCAAGATTCTACTCGGAAAATAGACCCATTTAAAGATATAGTTTTAGAGGATGCCAGAAACGCACGTACAGCCAAAAGAAGAGAGCTACAAGCCCTTTCAGGGAAGATAAAATCCAGTTTTGCAGCACTTACAACTGAAGTGATCAGGAAGACCGTGGAAAACTATGATGGAAACTCTACCAAATATCTCGAAGTCGACATTTATGGTGAATTTATTGAATACAACACGATATTCTCCAAAACTGCACAGGGCGGAGAAAACTCAACAGCTGCTGATGCTGATGGTTAAAATCGAATAAAAAATGTGAAGACAAGTGTTTAGTGCATCTACTATAGAAGATATCAAGCAAAAGAATACCGAATATCAAAACGAATCGATTGTTCTTAACTCCAATTCCGGATTGGAAAAACTTAGGAATTTGGTGCAAAAATTGTCCAATAGGTATTAACCAATGGACACGTCTAGGTACGCAGAGTATTGGGATTGATATCAAAAATGTAAAATTAACCAATAATTCCAATCGCTCCTCTGCTGTAAGCAATTTGACAAAATCTGGAGCCAACTTACAAGAAGTTATTCAAATTACTGGTCATTTTTCAACTGAGTCTCTCGAACCATTCCTAAAGTTAAGCAATGAACATCATCTTAATAACAATGATTCACAAATTACTTACAATAATTGTACGTTCAATATTAATACAAAATAAATGATTTATTATTATCGGTCCATTCATTATATAATCGTGACGAATACCATGCGAGCAATCGAAAATAATCGATTAATTTTCACTCGTAACTCCAAAATGCCATTTTAATTAATTACTAATAAATTATATTTGTAAAACTTACCCTAACGTCTACGAACAAATAAATATTATATTAATAACAATTCACTCACTCCACTTAATCAACTAACCTTACTAAACCAACAAATTACATTAACTACACATTTCTACAACTGAGAACTAAACTCACTCAAGTATATTGATAATATTTCTCTACAACACAATTCACGCACACCCCTGGACGTTCTAAACCCAGGTCAGGCCAGATTTTTGGTAAAATCATATTGTTTTTTATGTCCCAGTTGGCCGAGTTAAAACTGTCCGGCTACTTCGTTATATTATGCCAAATACTGGACTGGATATGTATTAGCTTTCCGATTTAATGCTGCTACGTTGCCAGCTATTCAAAATTTTCTTAAATATATAAACATACATAAAGTTGATTTTAATTAATTATTCTTTTTCCAGCAATTTTAAGCGACTTATTTTATTGCTTAATAATACATTTATATTATGTATATTTTTTTAAATATTTCCAAACTAGCTTTCTAAGAACATCTCGAACTAACAGAGTTTACTGAAGTAAGGAGAGCATTTGTATAGGGAGCCTTACAATTCTATAAAATATATCTGACAACATTGCTTTATTTTATTGTCGTTACACTGACATTGGATCCACTATAATTCTTAAAAAAACCATTCGAGCTACGCTCTCGTGAAATAATCGATTATTTTCGAAGCTCTTGTGATATTATAACTAAGTAATAAAATTTTTCAAATTACTGATGACATATTTTCTGATTTTCCCAAAAAGTGCAATTATCAGTATACAGGGTGTCCCGTTAATAAGTACCGTGAAATAGAGGAAGTAAAAAAGGTATATCCTTGGAAATCAGTAATCAGTAACTGCGAAGTGGAAAGTGATGTCTTTCATCTTGAAATCTATTGCTCTATTGTATGATTATATTGTTAATAATGAGGTACTTCAAAGACCAGATAACTTTGTTGGTTCGATAAAAAGCTCTTGTTTAATGATCATATCAATATTGTTACTTCAACAGCATTTTGAGCTTACGGTTTCATAGTTCGTAGAAGTCATGGTATTCGAGATGTAAACACGCTAAAGATACTTTACTATAGTTTTGTTAGATATAAACTTGAATATGCCTACTATCAAAATCATCAAAATCAGATTAACAGATTAGAGTAAGTTCAACGACGTTTTTAAAAAAAACTTAGGCTTTAGAATTGACGGCATGTATCTTCTTAGAGGATCTTCACATAATGCACTATTGGATAGGTATGACATTTTGAGTTTACAAGTAAGACGTGATCGATTATTCTTCGTTCTTTTAAATAAAATTATTCTTAATAAGTTAAAAATGCCAAATATACTGGAACAACTGACTTGAAAAATTCCTCGATTGTCGGCGAGAATAGGTACCCCTTCTATTTGGACGTTCCCAAAACAAATATTTTGAAAAATTCTCCTCTATATCTTATGGGAAACGTAACTCAATAGTTAAAGATATAGACATTTTTTTGTTGCAATGTGAAAGACACAAAAGAATATTTTTTCAGTGCTCCCTAATTTTTTTTATACACTGTGTTCATTTGAAAAGGACCCACCCTTAATATTTCGGAAATGCGACATATTAGAAATAAAAGCCGAAACACGTCAACTTTTAACTTGAGCGGGACACTTTTTGGCGCTAATGTCATGAACGTCAGATTCACCCCCTCCCTTCTGGAGATACCCCTTGAATTTTTTCAAATGGCATTAGGTATCAAATCATACCTCATTTAAAAGGTCTGGTGAAGCTCTATCCAATCATTTTGTTTTGCCTTTGAACCAGCCTTCCATTGTTATTTAATCGTTGTTTAAAAATTGCTCTCTTTCAACTTTTATTGCCTGAATGTTAACGGTGGTCACTTTGACAACATGATAAAATAACAGTTATGCCTTGTTAACAGTTTCTTTTCACTATTTGTGAATTTTTTATTCTTTAAAGACTATTTAGGTCATAACCTAATATGGGGGCATACGAAAAGTTGAAAGAAAGCCAATTTTAAACAACGATTAAATAACAATGGAATGCTGGAATCAAAGGCAGCACAAAATGATTGAATAGAGATTTACCAGACCTTTTAAATGAGGTATGACTTGATACCTAATGCCATTTGAAAAAATTCAAGTGGTATCTCCAGTAGGGAGGGGGTGAATCTGACGTTTATGACATGAGCGCTAAAAAGTGTCCCCCTCAAGTTAATAGTTGACATGTTTCGGCATTTCTTTCTAATATGTCCCATTTCTGGAATATTAAGGGTGGGTCCTTTTCAAATGAACACAGTGTATATTCCTTGTTATATGTAAGACTGTTATTATTGATATAATATGATTGTACATAATCACCACTTCAACTGTTTCGTAATTAGGTATTTTTACCTTGTTAAACAGTAAATAAATAAATGATGTCAACAAGGTGGGTTTCAAAAGTACCCGGACATATGCAAAATAATACGGTAGAGTAGAATTCTGTGGATGGTTTCTCTGAAAAACAAGAGGGGATAGGAATTTTTATTTTAATGTAGGTACAATTTACCAAAGAGCAACATTAATACGAGGTGGTATTTTTAATGTGAACGTTAAGCACATTAGTCTGAGGAAAACACGCGCGCCGTGAAAGGTACACATCATTAGCAAATGTTTAAAATTAACGTTTGGGATGGAATAATTGAGGATCAGTTTATCGAGCATTCTACTCTATCGGAATATTTGAATAAGTTATTAGTTTGAATTGTACCACTAATTTAAAATACGAACACAAAATCGATAAAAATAATATTCAGTTTCAATTCAATATAAATAATTTGCTTTGTTAACGTGGTGTATTGTAAATATAATAAAGACTATTCAGTCGACGTAGTTTCAACAAAAACAAAATTCAAGTTATCTCTTGTATCATAAAAATAAATCCTTTCGAATGAACCAACTTTATGATTGTAGACAGCATCAACCGTATAATTAATACTCGGCCTCTTTTGAGCCTCTATATCGTCGTTTCAGCCGCACTACGATAGGATAGGTTTTGCCATTATAGAAGCTCCGTTGTTGATCGTAGTAATAAAGATTTAATGACGTTAAATGGTTTTTCTTCGTGAATTCAGTTTGTGGAATCGTTATATAGTTATGACCAATGTGTACCTAATTTATATAAAAAAACACATGAGTAGGTAATATCATTCTATGTTACGTAGTAATTATATAATCGTCTTAACATGCTTTTTACTTTACCTTCTCGAAACATATTACTTGGATAGAAAAAGGGATGAAGATATGGAGAATGAAGGTAAATCAGTTCACGAGACTTTTAGACCGGTAGCCATGTAGGCTTCATTATTTTGTATGGAAGCCGTTTTCACCATCGAGTTTCATGTGAAAAACAAGTAGAATAAGGCTATTCCCCAAGACATGCGCAGCTGTTAAAAATAATTTATTCAACTATTTTTTTCTGTTCCTGTTTTAAAGAACATTCTTAAAGGACAAAAATGGAAATGATGAAAGTTTAAATAGGTTTAGTGAATGGTAAAGCAAATTGGAATACATAAAATATAAGTTGTGTGATCTACTACGAGGAATACCAGGAGCAACTGATGTTATAGAGGGTAAATTTCCCAGACCAGTTCCTGTATCTTCTGCTGCATCTACAGAAGAACGCATGGAGTAGGATAAGAAGGTTAAATATTTTACTGAAGCAGATACTAGTGAATTACTGGTACTCACAACTAATATGACTGAAGAAACTATTCAAAAGTAATGAGATCTACTACAGCAAGAGATGTTTGGTTAGAACTTCACACATTGTTTGACGGGAAAACAGAAGATGAAACTTATGAGCTATGTACTGAGTTTTTCAGTTGTAAACGACAAGCAGGTGATGACATTGCAACACTTACATCAAAGTTGAAAAATCTTTGGCATAAGCTTCAATAAGAAATCAACAAAGACAAGAGTTAGTTCTTATGAATAATTCTTCGTGTGATTTACCTGAAGTACTGTTAATCTGTAAGATACTTGATACACTACCAGAAGAATATTTTTCATTTAACTCTAGCTGGATGCTAATGTCGAAATCCGATAGAACAGTAGACAATCTTACAAACCAGCCATGTGCCTATGAAAAGGCATTTTCTAATGAAACGGAGAGTAGAAGTGAAGAGACTTTAATTTCAGAAAGAAGTACGGATAGACGTAATTTCGAGAAGAAAAAATATAGAGTATGTCACTATTGCAAGAAAGTGGGTCATAAAGTTCGTCAATGTGTCAAGTGGAAATCCGATGGAAGACCTCCGAAGCATACAGTTAACAATCATGGTAATAGATCTGAAGAGATAAATGCAAACGTAAGACTATTAGCCCTTAATGAAGGAATTTTAAATGTAGACTTTGATCAAAACAGTTGGTTTGTAGATAATGGAGCAACTAATCATATCTGCAATAGATACGATATTTTCCAGACATTTAAGCACTCCAATAAAACATACACAGTCACAACAGACAACGGTATATCCATTAAGGCTATTGGCAAAGTTTCAATAATAGTAGAAGCTTCTGTATATAGTGAAAGGCATTTTATTGAATTAGCTAATGTGTGGTATGTTCCTGGTATAAAGAAAAATCTTTTTTCTGTATTGGCTGCACAAGACAAAACTCCACATAGTGAATTTCATTCGAGAGCAGAAGAATGTACTCTAGTAATTGATGGAGGAATCAAGCTAACAGGATATAGACATCAATACGGAGGTTTGTACAAACTAGCTCTTCAAAACGTTATCCCTGAAAAACCCATGTTAGATGTGAATATGGTTTCAGATGCTAGTTTATTGCAGTTATACCATGAAAGGCTTGGACATCAAAATGAAAGACACGTGAAATCTATTATTGAAAAAGTTTTAGATATAAAAGTTCCATTAGATAGTGAAATATGCGAAGGCTGTATTTACGTAAAATCACATAGATTGAAATTTGTAGCTAGAGAACGTGCCAAAGCACCTGTAGAACTCATTCACTCCGATTTATGTGGACCTTTCAGAACCTCAAACTCAGGAAATCGTTATTTTGTACTTTTCAAGGACGATTTTAGTAAATTCAGATATGTTTATTTTATGAAGAAAAAGTTGCAGAAAAACTGAAAATCCTGTTGAATGAATTGAAAATAGCGGGACACGTAATGAAAGAGCTACTTTCAGATAATGGAGGTGAATTCACCAGCAGCATTTTTCGACAAATTTTACAAAAGTATGGAATTAAGCATAGATTGGTCATGCCGTACACACCAGAGCAAAATGGGTGTTCAGAAAGGGATAACCTAACTATTGTTGAAACTGCAAGATAAATTATTTATGCAAGAAACAATTTGCCGCAAATTTTATGAGCTGGGATGATAAATACTGCTGCATATATTCTGAATAGAACAGGTATTTCTGGTGGAAATGAAAAATCCGGATGGCTCTGTAGATAAATTCAAATGTAGATTGGTAGTCAAGGGGTTTCCACAAATATATGGTGAATCCTATGAAGAAACTTTTAGTCCTGTTGCTAAATCTGGAACAATAAGAGCTTTGTTGAGTATCGCTGCTAGTGAGAAAATGAACTTAAGCCAATTTGATGTCTCAACTGCATTTCTTCATGGACAGCTAGAGGAATAAGTATACATGAAACAACCGGAGGGGTATCAAGATGGTACTAGTTAAGTGTGCTGTCTCAAACGTAGCTTGTATGGACTTAAGCAAGCTCCAAGATGCTGGAATAAAAGATTCGTAGACTTTCTTATAAACCAAAATTTTAATGCAAGTGCTGCAGATCCATGCTTGTTTATCAAGAAACAAGGACATGATATGATTCTATTGGCACTTTATGTCGACGAAGGATTTTTAGCCACGAGTAACGAGATACTGAAAAATTAATTCATGGATAATTTGGAAAAAGAATTTAAAACTACTGCGAAACCAGCTTTTTATTTTTTAGGTTTAGAAATTGACACTAGTAATGTTGGTTCTGTTACAGTAAGTCAGGCAGCTTATACAAGAAGAATCTTGGAACACTTTGGAATGCAAAATTGTAAAGCTGTGACTACACCATTTATTAAAAGTGACCAATCAGGGAAAGGAATTGAAAAAGTAGAAAAAAGCTTCCCTTATAGGCAAGCAGTTGGAGCTCTAATGTATCTTATGGTAGGAACAAGACCAGATATTGCGTGTGCAGTAGGAGTTGCCTCAAGAACATTAGAAAATCCATCTCATGATGATTGGACTTATTTTTAGATATATATCTCAAAAATACTATCGATGTTGGGATTACCTATACGTCTGCTAACCAATTGCAGCATCTTCAAGGGCTTAGCGACGCTGACCATGGAGGGGAATGAGGGGATCCTATAACCAGAAGATCAACTACAGGTGTTATTTGTTAATATGCTGGAGGTGAAATCTCCTGGCTCAGTCAAAGACAGTCATCAGTAGCACTCTCGACAACAGAAGCTGAAATAGTTGCTGCAAGTGAAGGGACCAGAGAACTGATCTGGTTGAAACGACTTTATCAGGGAATTATAGATTCACAAACTACTCCTACACTATCAGTTGATAATAAAGCTGCTATCAAGTTAGCAAAGAACCCAGAGTATCACCGAAGAAAGAAACATATCCAAATCAGGCATTTCTTTGTAAGAGAATTGGTAACTGAAGTATGTTTTGATATAGAAAACATGTTGCTTCGGAACACCAATTCGCTGATATATTGACGAAATTATTATTCAAGCCACGATTGGATTATATTTTGAAAAATATTGGACTATAGTGAATATCAAAAGTAAATGATGAGGGAAAGTATTGAAGGTCTACTTAGTTAGGTTGTTTATATATTTTTCAGTTTTTGATTGATGTCAGATATGATTTTTTGATTAAAGCATTTTCCTAAAAGTCACTACAGTTTTTTCATCAGTGAAGCTGATAAATTTAAAAACAGTTGTTTACGGACAGTAACTAACATATTTTCAATATTTAGATTTACGTTCAAAAGATTATTGTTGAGTCAATAACCAAGAAAATGCATAATTTACAAACAAAATAAGGAATAAATAATGATCCGCAATCCATAATTTACTTGAATTATTTAATTAATCTAGAAGAATTTACATAATTCTCGCTAATTAACTCATTTTCGTTGATTTTTCATCTCGTATCCTTTCATTTAACACTCTGTTTCAGAGTCCTTCAGCCCACAGGACATCGCGATTACAGAGAAATAATGACACAACCAAAGGTAATGTTCGAAACTCCGCATCTGTCTCTCATTTATATTTCTGTCAACACAATTTCTGCCAAATTAGAAAATGTACTCAACAAAATTAGGAAGGGAATTTATCTTTGGACTCGAAAAAAAGCTCCACGAAGTAGGGCTGCGTAACATTCACTCAAAATGAAGTATTTACCGTTGAAATTATAATGAAAAAACTCGACAATGTGTCTAAAGTTTTATCAAGTGACATGTGACGTTAGATAGTACGTAATGAAGTATCTGTCAGGTACACTTATGAATTGGAGCATACGATATTTGATTCCTTGGAAATAATTAAGAATGTTTTATCCACAATCACATAAAAAATGTGAGTTCCGTATTTTCCCGAATTTAAAAATATACACCAAGATACCTCCAGCATGAGCCGTTGTTGAGATATTTAAACAACATCAAGTTTATAAAAATCGGCCAAGCAGAACCGGAATTGAAGGCATTTTTTCGTAACAAGGTTCCCACTCTCCCCCACCCCTTATTTGAAGAGGTAGACTGAAACTTGTCATGTGATGATCATGTGAATATATTGATTATCTCCTCAATAAGTGTGTTAACGCTAAATCTGTAAATTTTAATGATCGAGAAACAAAGTAATCTAGCACCTGCAATTAAAACTTTTCGAACACACCAGCCTCAGATTCGGGATCTACAAGTTACCAACTTAAATCCGAACTCTCCGCAAACTAAGTAAACGGTTAAATCGAGTTTCGTATAAATTTTGGGAGTACTGGTTGACTGCCGAAGCAAGGTGCTTTATTTGTATGTGTCGTGAAAAGTTTAGGAAAACGGACCGGTTGTCGGCCATTATCTACCTTTCCTGATTTTCCGTAGTTGGTGTATGCTCTCTTATTTGCATGATAGAGTTTGATACTTAACGCAACTGAAGTAATGATTGAAATTAGATATAGTTTGAAGTAGATTCACAGTATCGTACAGAAAAAATCGCTTTGGGATTTAGTCAAAAAATAGTCTGAAAAGGCAACATGTACAGTTATATTTTAGTCCTTCTATTTTCATTCGAAATTCCTTCCGGCGCGCCACTGCCTCCAAAATATTTCTACCTAATTACAAAAACGCGCTTTGTTCTCTTTCCCTGGCGCAAAACCAATCAATATTCGTCCAGAATTGTCAAAAATGGTCCAAAAGGATCAATAGTTGTTGAAATTTTGAAAAATGGTCAAAAATTGTCAAAATTTTGAAAAAATGGTCAGTGATTGCCAAATATGTTAAAATTTTAAAAAAATTGTAAAAAAAGGTAAATAATTGTCAAAGACGGTCAATAATTGACAAAATTCGTCAAAAACTGTCAAAAATGGTCAATAATTGTTAAAATTTTTGAAAAAGTGTCAAAATCTTTTAAATATGGTCAAAAATTGTCAAGAATTTGGAAAAATCGTCAAAAATTGTCAAAATTTTGAAAAAACGGTTAATAATTGCCAAATATTTTGAAAAATGGTTAAATTTTTCGAAAAATTCTCCAAAATGGTCAAAAATTGTCAAAATTTAGAAAAAATAGTCAATAATTATAAAAAACTGTCAAAAATGGTCAATAATTAATAAAAACTGTCAAAAATTTTGAAAAATTTTCAAAAATGATCAATAATTGTCAGAACCTGTCAAAAATGCTCAAAAATTTTCAAAAATGATCAATAATGGTCAAAACTGTCAAAATTGGTCAATCATTGTCAAAAATGATCAATAATTATTAAAATTTGTCAAAAATTGTGAGAATTTCAAAAAAATGATCAAAAATTGTCAAAAACTGTCAAAATTTTGAAAAAAATGGTTAATAATTGCCAAACATTTCCAAAAATTTTGAAAAATGTTTAGAATTTTTGAAACATTGTCAAAAATGGTCAATAATGTCAAGGACGGTCAATAATTGTCAAAACCAATCAATATTCGTCAAAAATTGTCAAAAATGGTCCAAGAGGATCAATAGTTCTCAAAATTTTGAAAAAATGGTCAATAATTGCCAAATATGTTAAAATTTTCGAAAAATTGTAACAAAAGGTCAATAATTGTCAAAGACGGTCAATAATTGTCAAAATTTGTCAAAAACTGTCAAAAATAGTCAATAATTGTTGAAATTTTTGAAAAATTGTCAAAATTTTTCAAATATGGTCAAAAATTGTCAAGAATTTGGAAAAATCGTCAAAAATTGTCAAAATTTTGAAAAAATGGTTAATAATTGCCAAATATTTCGAAAAAATGATCAAAAATTGTCAAAAACTGTCAAAATTTTGAAGAAAATGGTTAATAATTGCCAAACATTTTCAAAAATTTTGAAAAATGTTTAGAATTTTTGAAACATTGTCAAAAATGGTCAATAATTGTCAAAGACGGTTAATAATTGTCAAAACCAATCAATATTCGTCAAAAATTGTCAAAAATGGTCCAAAAGGATCAATAGTTCTTAAAATTTTGAAGAAATGGTCAATAATTGCCAAATATGTTAAAATTTTCGAAAAATTGTAAAAAAGGTCAATAATTGTCAAAGACGGTCAATAATTGTCAAAATTCGTCAAAAACTGTCAAAAATAGTCAATAATTGTTGAAATTTTTGAAAAATTGTCAAAATTTTTCAAATATGGTCAAAAATTGTCAAGAATTTAGAAAAATCGTCAAAAATTGTCAAAATTTTGAAAAAATGGTTAATAATTGCCAAATATTTCGAAAAAATGATCAAAAATTGTCAAAAACTGTCAAAAACTGTCAAAAAATGTCAAAATTTTGAAGAAAATGGTTAATAATTGCCAAACGTTTTCAAAAATTTTGAAAAATGTTTAGAATTTTTGAAACATTGTCAAAAATGGTCAATAATTGTCAAAGACGGTCAATAATTGTCAAAACCAATCAATATTCGTCAAAAATTGTCAAAAATGGTCCAAAAGGATCAATAGTTCTTAAAATTTTGAAAAAATGGTCAATAATTGCCAAATATGTTAAAATTTTCGAAAAATTGTAAAAAAGGTCAATAATTGTCAAAGACGGTCAATAATTGTCAAAATTCGTCAAAAACTGTCAAAAATAGTCAATAATTGTTGAAATTTTTGAAAAATTGTCAAAATTTTTCAAATATGGTAAAAAATTGTCAAGAATTTAGAAAAATCGTCAAAAATTGTCAAAATTTTGAAAAAATGGTTAATAATTGCCAAATATTTCGAAAAAATGATCAAAAATTGTCAAAAACTGTCAAAAACTGTCAAAAACTGTCAAAATTTTGAAGAAAATGGTTAATAATTGCCAAAAATTTTGAAAAATGTTTAGAATTTTTGAAACATTGTCAAAAATGGTCAATAATTGTCAAAGACGGTCAATAATTGTCAAAACCAATCAATATTCGTCAAAAATTGTCAAAAATGGTCCAAAAGGATCAATAGTTCTTAAAATCTTGAAAAAATGGTCAATAATTGCCAAATATGTTAAAATTTTCGAAAAATTGTAAGAAAGGTCAATAATTGTCAAAGACGGTCAATAATTGTTAAAATTCGTCAAAAACTGTCAAAAATAGTCATTAATTGTTGAAATTTTTGAAAAATTGTCCAAATTTTTCAAATATGGTCAAAAATTGTCAAGAATTTGGAAAAATCGTCAAAAATTGTCAAAATTTTGAAAAAATGGTTAATAATTGCCAAATATTTCGAAAAATTGACAAAAGTGGTCAAAAATTTTGAAAAAATGGTCAATAATTATAAAAAACTGTCAAAAATGGTCAATAATTATTAAAAACTGTCAAAATTTTTGAAAAATTGTCAAAAATGGTCAATAATTGTCAAAACTGTCAAAATTAGTCAATAATTGTCAAAAATGATCAGTAATTATTAAAATTTGAAAAAATTGCCAAAATTTTGAAAAAATGGTTAATAATTGCCAAATATGTTGAAATTTCTGAAAAATTGTCAAAAATGGTAAATAATTGTCAAAGACGGTCAATAATTGTCAAACTTCGTCAAAAACTGTTAAAAATGGTCAAAAATTATCAAATTTTTTGAAAAATGGTGAAAAATTCACGAAAAAGGGTCATTCTATTGTGCATAAGAAGCAAGCTTCTGTCGGCGGTCCGACGACCGCTCACCTTTTTTTTTTCTACAGTGGCTTTCTGGCGAAGATCGGACACCCATACTTTTTGTCCAAAGTCCAGGGCAGGAAGGGTATTTGCTTTGTGACAAGCGTAAACATTTTTATTTTCTAAAAGTACCTCCTCTCTCATCTGTACCGACTGAGAATTTGGTATTGCTGGTTCTAACTGGGACGTGGATAAATGTAACTTCTGTGATTCTGAGGAATGTTATGCATATATCGAAATAATTATAAATGATATTTTAGAGTTTTCATTTGATTTTTCATTAAATAGTGGAATTAATTATAAACAGTAAAAAAGTAACATTATAAATTCTAGTTTTAAATAATAATGGAACCAACATATTGATATAATACTTAAATTTGTTCACAAAAACCGAATATTTCAACCTATTTTATAATATATGAAAGAGAAACAATGGATATGGCAAAGTGGGAAATAACAGCAAACTGTATCGTTTTCCAAAATCAGCAAAAAAAAGTATACCCAGTTCCCATAAATATTAAATTTTCGTTTTAAACAGTAATTTTCAGGAAAATAAAACATCAGAAAACAATCCATACAAAGCGGAATTGTTAATTCGTATATCGTTATTATTTTTTGGACAGTGCTGTGAGCGTGTTCGCATCGATAATCTCAATTTACTGCATATAGAGCCATAAAATACAAACTAATACCAACTAGTAATTTAACACTGGTGCATTCACAGTTTATTTTGTACAAGTTCTCGATAAAATTTAAAATTGTTGTCTACAAAACCGTTTAGTGTGCAGGTACAGTGTTTTGTGTATTTAATAATGATAATTTAATTTTTTTATATAATTGGAAAAATAGAAACTAGTTCGTTATTTTTAATAGAAAAATTAATTACATCTTAAAAAACTAAAAAACATGCTTTATGGTAGGGGAGAGGCTTGTACGTTGAACCACCTTGTACATTGGGCAAGTAGCATCATTTTAAATTTAGCGCCCAAATCTCCGTCAAACTCCGTAGTTAGTTAGCATATTGGCATATTGGGTTAGCATGTGCCGATTGGATGCGTTGCCACCCTGGAAAACCTATTTCAATATATGATGTGGCTGAAATATCAGGAATAGCCTATTCTTTAGCATTTACACGTACAAATATTCAATCCGGGCTTAGAGTGTCACGTATTTGGCACTTGAATGAGAATATCTTTCAAGAACATGAATTCATGGGATCATCAGTAGCAGATGAAACTTCTACATCACAAGGATTCTCATCTTGTCCGACAGGAAAATTATCCAATATTCCATCAACTACATCAAACTCTGCTCCGTCCACATCAAGGGAAACGCGGTCAGTACCAAATGTTGCTTCATACGTAACACCCGTACTAATTTCCCCAGAAATAGTCCGTCCATTTCCACAAGCTGCTTCTATAATTGCTTCATTGATTAAAACGTTTTGGCCGATGTGACATCTTTGTAGAGAGGGTTGTTTACTACTGTGCATAATACACTTTTTGCCTACTTGTTGAAAACTTCCGCGTCACGTTTATATTTATCTAGACGCTCAGTAACGACAACAATTCCAGCATTATTCGAAGTTCTTGGAAGCATGGTCGGCAAGTTTTCTGTAACCTAGAAAACTTCTTGAGCAAACAATACCGCCTGACCTCGGAAACTATATTGCCCAAATACTCCACTAAACTTGATAATTTTGACAAATGGAACAATGCGTGAAATCAGCCTTTCTTCAGCTTGTGACTTCTGGAATAGAGCCTGGATCCAGATTATTCCAATATGATTTAGATGGTGCAATATTTTTCTTTAGACTTTGTAACATGTCTATCGACCTGTTTCGATTTTACAGAATAAATCCTTTTAATTATCGCTCGTCGTCACTAGCCACTTCCAATTATAGTTCTGTGATCCCAAATTCTTCAACCCTGACCATAAGACAATTGACGTCTGCCAACGGACGCTACCATATTTTCCAACGCCACGAGAGACACCCCTTTTCTTTACCGACTGCCTAAGGGGAAAGACCATCTTTCGTTATCTTTCATTTCTTTAAGTATCTTATGAATTTTGCTGTGGTAAGTTCTAAATCATAATTTATAATTAATAATCTTCTTCTAAAGTACTGTCTGATATAATTTTTGTATGCATTTTTAATTTTTTTACAGAGATAGACGAAATTAAATTCAACACGTGGTCATAAACTGTTCTTTTATACTAATATGGTAGTTTTAAACCAAATATTCTTTTATAATTCACTGTTTTACTTTTATACAAACACTTTCCAGCTTTTTCAGTTGCGAAATAACTCTTTTAATTATAAAATAACATTTTTATAATCTGTTAACCTATAAAATATTCTTTCTTAACGCCAGTGTCGGTTTCATATATTTCCTAAGCACGATATTTTTTCATATAACTAAATAAATAACTTTTTGCTATGATAAGTTTCTTTCGGATCATTAGTATATTTTTTTAATTCAGCCGATAATTGCTATTTTTACTGTTTTAACATGGGACATATAATGTTGGAAAGCTTTCAGTGAATTAAATGAATTTTTTTACTTTCAAACAACTGCCTTCCTTTTTTTAACCTGAAAAGCTGACCAACATAATGTGCCATTACATTCAAGTTCCCATAAATCCCTGATCCACCTGTACTTCTAGGTAAGCACAGCCCCAAGGATATAACCCAAGGACATAACCCAAGGATATAACCCCAAGACCTAGGCTATGATATAAGCCCTAGCCAAGGATAAAACCCCAGGATACAGCCCTAGATCAAAATACCGCCCTAGACCAGGACACATCAGTTCAGATCAAGACCTGACTATCTTCCTCAGGAAACCAGTTCATATAAGCTAAGTACCTAACTTCTCTCGATTTCTTTCTTCTTTTCTTCAATCTCCTCTTTTTTCGTGTTGCAGATTATGGTTTCTTAATATTTATATTATTCGTTCCACACTTCATTATTGTTCCCACGAGTAATGGACAGTTAATCGGTCGATCCTACCAGAGGTCCAATAAGAGGGTGAGGCTCTTATACAACAGGGTGAGCCTGGTTTCCTGATGTTGACGATAGCGACATTACATTTTTAGTCACCCTCTTGCCATTTATCTCTCGGCACGTTTCTCAAAAGTATATCGTCTGGTGTACTTTTCACCCCTGATTTTTAGTCTCTAAAGAAAAAATCAACTTTATATAACTCTAGTGATCTTGGTGCCCAGAAAACTAGTCCTGCTCGTCCAATCCACCTTTCAAGAAACATATTATTCAATTGACTCTGAATGAGCGCAGGAGGTCCAAGTTTCCTTAGGTCTTCCTATCTTCGTTTTTGTATTTACTCGAGCTTCCCACGCTTTTATCACAAGCAACAAAGTTATAATTCCCAAGGATTCAACTTCCAAACCAATCAAAATAGTCCTTCTGAAATCAATATCACTGGATTTGTTAATAGAATACTTAGATATACAGATGGATCTGAGACAAAAGATGTATGTGCACCATTACTCAGCAGCTGGGAGACTATCCTTGTGTAGGCTGGAGATTAGCGAGCTATTGCTTTCGAACACATCCAACCACTAAGCATTGGTCAACCAAATAGGTACATTTTCTCACTATAGTTACGGTATCATGAGAAACAATTATTCTTCTTTTTTCCCGACTTCAAAGGAATCCGTGATTTAATTTGTATTTAAAAGAACATATTCCAAGTTTATCTAGTTTGAAAAAACCTGTGATTCTCTTATATATCACCTTACTGACATTGTTTAGTCACAATCTACTGAATTAATCAAATAATTTCAATAGGTCAAGCCACGAAATACCACATTAATTCTATTTAGGTCGTGCCCAAATTATTTCCTTGTCGTCCTAAAATGACATCATTGAGGATAACATACTCCGTCCATTAAGCTGGACTTTCTAATATTTTTTATTTCTTATTTCTAGTTTCACAAGAAGTGTATAAGCCAATGTAAAAGGGTACCCTGCTACCCAAATATTTAGTTTTTGTATTTAGTAATTGTGCAGGTTTTCCTGTACGAATTTTCAACCACTGGGCACAATCGGCCCCTGGATTTTTGTGGGTGATTTACATTCATTTATACCGTCAAACACAACACATGGATGTACGTAATCAATCACTAAAATTTCATAGTGTTTCAATGTATAAGTTAAAAATTATGTATAAACATAAGTTTTTATTTCGAAACTTGCGGCCTATAACTCCAAAGCGAAAGCTCGCATTACAAAAAATTATTTGAAGCTTTAACGTTATTTTGCCCTAATCTATTCACTCCCAAATTTTTGGTACGAGGGGGATGATATTTCGAAACAAATAATTTTGCGGTTCCGTTCCATATATCACAAAGCAATAAGAAAACGAAAATATATCACATCTGCCTCTCCGCGTTGTTGTTCTCTGCAGTGGCCATTTAAATGTCCTTTATAAATTGAATGTTTGTCTATAACGCGATAAAATAATGTCATTACGCCAATGGAAGAGGGTGCAAATGAATATCAATTTACTGTAACGGCCATTTTCTTGCTCCGCATTTGCCTAATAGACCTCTGGAACGCATTCACTTTAGACCCCTGTTAGTGAAAACGGTGATGGCTATCATTGATTTTCCATTCGGATTTTCATTTACTTTAAATTATTGTTTTGTGACCAAAACCAATATTACCTATGGGCGATTTAGTAATTTGGTAATGAAAGGTAATACTTCAAGTTATTGTTGGTAAAAGTAAATTCAATTTGTTTTCTAGTCGTCCTGTAAAACATAAATATTTCGAGATAATATAATCATGTTATTTTTGCATAATTTTTTCGTTAATTTTGAATTTAAATTCCACTAATTTCGTGAGAATGCTAATATAGGTCAGGAAATGAAGACCGAAAATGACCATTTAGCGTCTAACCATTTCATATGGCTGATTTTTGGAGTACAGACGGTATAAACGATGTACAGTGCGTGTCATATAAAACTGGTACAACTATAATAATCGAAAATAGTGTTTTTATAGCTGTCTGAATGGATCTTTTAAAATGTGTCAATGCTAAACTAGTTATGCCAGTTCAACAAAAATGTGAGTAGATGTAATTTATTATAACATTTATACAAAAATAGTTTGATATTAAAATACAAAAATATTACATTGTTACTGGTTCGAATATTTTTCAAAATAGAAGATGGTTGGTTTATTGGATGACTTAGAAAAAGGTGGAACAAGGATCAAACTGTTGTTAGAAAAATAGGTAAGGAAGACCAGTTTTAACTAGGATAGAGCTAGACAAAGCTTTCACTGATTATTAAAAGGAGAATCCCTTTAATACGGCAAGATATGCAAAAGTTGCAGTAAACTTTATTGCTTTAGTAACAACAGCATTAGGAATAATCAGAATGTTTAGACCCGTTGGGTCTATTGTGGCTCACCCATGGGGATTACAATTCACCCCACAAGCCTGTGCTTCTGACGAAGTCTATGGTTGTATTGGGTGATATTTTTTTGAAGTCGCTAGGCTCTAAGGTACTAAAACCGAATATGTTATACCTTACCCTACCCAAAGCTGGGCATGAGCATGAGCATGTGCTCAGCAGTTTCGTCCTCCAAATTACAGAACCGACAATCCGAGGTCTGAACCAGACTCATCTTCTTTAGGTGGTAGTTTAGTCCACAATGTCCTGTAAGCAGTCCCGACAGAATGCGTAGGTTTGTTCTACTCCATTCCAGGATCTGCTTATTTTTTGTACTCGGAGGGTTGTATATGAACGCCTTCGAGTGAGAGAGCCCCGGTATGTCTGCCAAGTACATGAAGGTTTTCCTCTCCGCCCAGGTAGCTATGGCTGATCTAGCAGTGCTTTCCGCAATGCCAAAAATGGTTCAGGTCCGATAAATAGAGACACTGATCCCTTTTTTGCCTTCTCGTTGCCCTCCACTCCTCGACGCTCCGGCACCAAGGTCAAAGTGACTCTTTTTTCCGTGCCTAGTATATCAAGGGATTGTAGACATGAAAGTTAACATTCAATAATTAATAACGTGTCATTGCTCTATTATTATTGATAACTTCTAGTAATCTTCTAGACATTAGATCAGTTAAATTCTATGTTAAATTTTCATCTTCTGTCAAGCTTTCCCAGGTTTCTTCCATTAAGGTCCTGACCTTTGTTCTGTAGAATTACATTTTAATGTTTTCACCATGAGCCCACAAACATTCTCTATTGGATAAAGATCTGTACTATAATTCCATACACAGCGAGCAGGTGCACTGAGCTATTGTCATGCTGGAAAATAAAATTATCGTTGGGGAAGATTTCCCTAACCGATGGCAACTTTTCCCGTTCTAAAATATTTATATAGCTTCTCGCATTTAATCTTCCTTCGATTTTCCAACAAATTCCTAAACTTGCTCTATACATCTAATCCCAAACATTTACAGATAATCGTCCAGACTTATCATTCGAGAAAATATAATTTTCATTAAACCTACTTCGAGGCGATCTATAATTTCTGATATGGTCGTTATGATGGTGATTGGAATACTTTTCCATCAGAAAAAAATTAACCAGCCCCAAAAATTTAATATTTCCCTCAAGTAATCAATTAATGCTTCGTCTTGCTCCGCTGTGGCTATAACTGGTCTTCCAGTTCCTCTTTTTCTGATAACAGTTTGATCGTTATTAAACTCTTGGGCCAGTCGTCCAATAGACCTACCATCTTCTATTGGAATTTTTCGCCTTTTATCAAACTCACTTGAATGGGCTAGCATCGTGGATAATGCGTTTTGACATATTTGACACATGTGACTGATTGTCATTTTGATTAGTTAAGTTAGGTTCACATTGGGAAATAAAAGTGTACCAGTTTTATAAGACGCGCAGTGTACAAGACGATATGATGTTTCCAAAGGGACAAATTAAATCTCACATTGTTTGAAAGTCCATTTAAACTGATATATTAAGTGATGTTTTTCGCTTATAATTTTTCTCTCCGGATTTTACCAAAAAAAAAAGTTCAATACTTTTTTATTCGTCTTCAAAAGACCTATGAATATAAGCTTTGTAAGAAAAAAAATATTGATTAGGTTATAAGTTATGAATAAAAAACCATAGTTTATGCAATGTTAAATTAACAACGTTTTGAGCAATCATTCGTTCTCACTCACAGATAATATGTACGAAAACTGGAATCTGTAAGTGAAATAGTTAACGAGTTACAGCGTTATTAACAAATTAACTAATCATCGATCTACACTAGCTTGAGCTGAGTTCAGCAACACGAAAATCATTTTTATCGGTAGCTTTCATCATTAAGTATCAAAACACATAATTATTTTTTAATAAAAAATTATTTTATAACAATGGTAGCGATTATTTAGAAGGGCCTAGTTGTAAAATAGAATGAGTCACATAATAAACAACTTTTTCCAACATATTATTTTATACTTTGATAGAGGGTGGAAAGAGTTTTAATATGAAAGAAATTAAAACGTAATAGAGTTACAGGTCGTCAAAACAGGTTCACAAAAGATCCACGACAGGACCGTCTTTAAAAATGATTATCATTGATGATGTTAGTTATTTGAGGTGAAACGTCATAAGAATCTTAAGTCTGATATATCTTTAAATTTGGATTTTAAAGATTGACTAATTATTGTGATAAAAGATGCAGGTCCGTATTTAATAAAAAGTATTAATGTTAGCCTCGTATCGAAGATTTGATGATTTTCGGCTATAGTGAATTTGTTTTCAAATAAAACTTTCCTCTTCTTTTTTTTGATGTTTTTTTATTTAAAAATTTTTTGCCTGAAAAACCAAAAGCAGCATTTTTAGTTTTCCCTGTATAACCCGAGAATGAAGAGCGTTCCTGTAATTTTTTTTAACAACTGTTCTCCATAATAGCACCGTACACTAACTAACGACAAGTAAATTCACTTCGTCGATTCAGCGGTTACCGAAAATTTCCTTACCCCGCCTATCGTCTGGTGAGTTTTGGTGAGTTTAAATCGAGAAAGTGTTAAGTACAGGTGATGCTGATCAGAATGTCGGAAATATAATTAATGCTTTTTGTTTTCGTTTTTGTGAGCAGATCATTGTTTTTACGTGAATATTAAAATATTTATATAGATTTTTGTATTTAGTCCTAATGGTCACTGTAAATCAGAACATACACGTATTTAACCACATGTTTGTCTCTCGTAATTGTTGTATTATGATAACGGGCGAGTACGGAGCCAGAGAAACGATGTACCAAAAATTTCAAACGTTCAGACGCAGGTGAATTTACTTGTCGTTAGTTAGTGTACGGTGATAATGGTCACCTTTTTGTCCATTCAATCATCCTCGTATCTATTACGGTTAAGAATATAGTATGATAACAGAAACAGCCTGTATATAACTTCAATTTGACTAAAACGTTTTCATAATGAATGCAATGAACCATTTTCTTCATATTCTAACGCAATCAACTTGAATAAGTTCAAAAAGACGATTAACAGAAGATTCTCAATATGAACTGCAGTTTTAGTAATTTAGGTGGCTGTCCTCTTTTTAATCTCGACAAGTCATGCACCTAGGAGATATTTCTTCTTACGGTTATTACAGGGAAATCGTCTGGTAATCTCCGCAGTTACTGGCAGTCATCAGAGTTTCTGGAGTAATATGGGATCATTACAAATTCGGCAAATTCATGGAGTGGTCGACTCTTCGACAATTATTCTTTTACACTGTAAAAATTGTGAGCTGAATTGGTTCCAAAACGTGATATCTTTATAGATAAATATTCATGCTTTAACGTTTGTAAGATGACAGAAAGGCATTTCACAACAGAGAAAACTGTACAATAATGTCTTTTTTTTTCTCCTTGAAACCCCCATCAAAATCGACATAGAATGGTTTGACACTTATCTGCACATAGCTTCTTCTATCAATCACATCAGCTTTAAGTGACCACGGAGCTGGTAGTGCCTAGTTAGCAGACTCGCAATCTTTTTCCTGTCTTTACTTATTAAGTTTGCGAATGTTCTTTTATTATTTGTTTCGTTTGTCTTTGTCCTGGTGAGTTTGTCCACCATTCCATAGATTTTTTTTTATAAGGAGCCGTCCCTTCGCCGGCACCACCTCAGCCTCCTGGGCTTATTGTGGATACTCCTAGTATTCTGACTACAGCCTATTCAGCCAATCCGTTCCCTGTATTAGCTCATACAGGTTCTTTGCTGGTTGGTTGTAGAAGTCTTCTGGAGTCATTTTGGGTCTACCATACAGTTTCTGCCTCCTGTGGTCCAGCGTCTCACAGTTGCATAGTATATGCAGAGCTGTTTCAGTATCCTTTTTGCATCTTCTGCATGTGAGGTCTCCGTTATACAGCCCTATTTTGTTCAGGTGCTCCTTTGCGGGAAAGTGTCCCGTAAGTAGCCCCGTTATGGTGCGTAGTTTGTTCCTGCTCATTGAGAGCAGTTCTTTCGCTACTTTTTCTGATGGTTCTTTTATAAATTTCTTTCCATGTATTTGCCTGGGCGTATTCTTCCAGTGTTTATTGTGTTGTTCTTTTACCCATCCTTTCAACCATGACCTAGTTGAGCATCTGGGAATGCCCACAGCTGGTTCGGGTCCGTTTATCAGGGTTGACGATCCTGCTCTTGCGAGTTCGTCGGCTTTTTCATTGCCAGCGATTCCTTTGTGACCTGGGACCCACTTCAGTGTTACACTGTTCCGAGTCGACAGTCTTCTAAGTTCTTCGCCGCATTCCCATACCAGCCGAGATGTTACCTTGGAGCTCTGAAGTGCTTTAAGGGCAGTTTGACTGTCACTGTAGATCCTGATCTGCCTGTTGTTGTAGGCTCTCATGTTATTTGCCCTTGCACATGCAAGTATTGCATAGACCTCTGCTTGAAATACCGAGGCGTATTTTCCAAGCGAGACGATTCCTTCATATTTGCTCGACTTGCTGTATATGCCCGCTCCGGTGCCGAGCTCATTCTTTGATCCGTCTGTGTACCAGATCAGTTCATTTGCTCTACTGAGTGGTGGTGCGTTCTCTTCCTCAAGCTCCTTTCGATATTTGATGACAATCTCGAAGTTCTTGCGAAAGATATATCTAGTGGTCATGTGGTCTGTTGGCATTTTAAAGATGTCGTCATTCCATAGATTTGTGGGATACCTAATTTTATGTAGCACTTTTTTGTTGTCGTTTTTACAACGCTGCAGGAGGGATCTGGTCGAACGAATAACATTGACAAGCTTGGTCTGGCCATTTTATCGTTACCCTTATTGTCCTTATGCTCTGGAACCCAAGTTACCGTAACCTTGCTAGGGTCTCCCAAAACATTCAGGGCACGCACACAATCTGATGATATCTTAGAATTGACCTCTATGGAATCGAGTACCTTTAGCACTTTAGAAGGCAACAATCACTCACTATTTAAGTTTACAAACATGAGAGTAGAATATTTACCACAACACTTTTTATATTGCCGTAAAATTCCAGACTAAGTACTCATATAATAAAGAATTGTAGCATTTACAAAAGTACGTGGACAAACACGAGTCGTAGAAGCGATTTCCCTTCTCCCTCCTAAAAATTAATTACAGAATATTCAAGAAAATCCTAGAACGTCCAGAAAAACCTGAATCGACATATTATCTCGGGAACCGTTTATAGTAAAGCTTCGGGAAGAAAATTTTACAATTTATTCGAAGTGCCGTTGATAAAAGTATGGAAATAATCTACAAACTTGTAGGTCCGCCCTTAAAGAAATAAAAATCATAATTTCACCTAATCAAAGAGCATTTCGAGTATTATAATTAGATTTCACGGAAAATTTTGAGAATTTAGTCTGACTTTTCTGATAAAAAATGGGGGAAAGTGGGGACCTTAAAGAAATACGACTGTAAATAAGACTTAATGTCACAAGTAGGAAACTCGTCCAAAAAGCTATTCTAGTGCTTGCATGACACGTTCTGACGTGAAAAGTGTATTTCCTTAGCTCGTGAAAAAATATCCTATTTCATTTTCTAGCTACTTTTTAAACTAGTGAAATAGAATGTTTAATATTTGTCATAATAATATACGCTACACTCAGACGTATTTCCGTCAATTTCATCACTGTTGTGTTAAATTATTTCATCCTGAGGTGAAAGACTCCCGTAGCATCGTTGTCGATGCCTCTAAACGTCGCGACGGCGGCCGTCCTGTCGCAATGCGGTAGCCTCTCGTCGTCTACGTAGGGGAGAACATTGAGTTTTCGATTCTCAAGGTTTTTAAGGCATGCATTCGTTATATTAGACAAAAGACCGGAATGTCGACGACTAGGCATAATTCAATTGGGAGTTTTAAAAAAAACCGTTGTTTCTGTCAAACATTTCGTTTGGTTAGGTAAGGCATACGACGTCTATGAATAGATAACAAACTCTACTAGGTGTGATTCTTTCAAAGCGAACGCAACAATGTAATTGTGGAATATACAGCGTTGCTGGAAAGTCTCGAACCAAGAGATTATCTTTAAAAAGGATAGAGGGAAAGTTATGGAATTCTAGGACGATAAATGAGACGTTATTTTGCATATTTTAGAGCAAACGTCATATGTTATTGACATCAGCGATTAGCATATGGCCACCATCTTTAATTTTTTGAAATGGCAGTCTAGGTCAAGTGACTTATCACAAAGAAGCTTATTTTTTTCCCTTTCCAAAAATCACTCTACTTGGAGATTCAACAAAAATATTGAAATTGTAACCACAGAGAAAAAAATCGAGTGGTGTCAAGTCGAGGGATCTGCCGGCCACTCACAATTGCACCTCTTCGACCAATCCACCTCTGAGAAAAAATTGTATTTATATTACCTAACGTCTCTTGTTAAAAATATAGGTTCATATTAAGAAATAATCGATTTATTTCAGGAATAATCTCATTTTGGACTAAAACCGGTGAACGTACCTTCAATAAAAAAGGACCGATCAAATGTGCCCCCTTACTTCTACTTAGTTCCTGAGGAAAGTCCCAGAGACTAGTATCTCCTTTAATCCTATTTCCCGGAGGAATTTCAGGATATGTGCAAGCTTTCACTTAGGTAAGTGTCCCTTTTCTATCCAGTAATCTCCTAGGTGTTGTGCCCTGGGGTTCTGAATTTCTGTGCAATTCGCAAGTATGTGAATGGAGGTTTCTTCTTACATGCCACAGAATCTACATTCTTCTTCCTAAACTATTTTGGGCTTTTTCAGGTTCCCATCCAGGCGACAATGTCTCGTTAGGATCCCTGTTGAAACTCTTAGTGCAGTTTCACTTTGACTTATGTATTAATTTGATATCAACAGGTTGAAGTCACACAGAAGAATCTTTGATTGTCTTAGTCCTACTAGATCTTTCCAATGGTCAGATCTTCTCATTTTTTCGGCTCTGCCTATTTCTTCCAATATTTCATTGGGTGTTTCAGTCCACCTCTTTGCTAGTTACTCACTATTTCATTTCCTCCTATTCCAGGAATCCACAGTAAGGTGACTGTATTGTTCTCGCCTCTCGGTCATATCATTAGTACAGTACAACTCAATTTAGAATAATAAAACTGATATTTTATAAGACATTTTATATTAAAGTGATACATTGCTATTATTTTGGAAAGTGAAAAAAAAATTAGCTTCTTTGTAATACGTCATTCGACCTAGGTTGCCAGTTAAAAAAATTCATTCAACGTCTCATTCTTCATCCTAGAATTTAATAACTTTCCCTTTATCCATTTCAAAGATAATCACATGGTGCGAGACTTTTCAGCAACGCTGTATTTATGAAAACCCTGCTTAGTAACTAAATTAACCAGTTAATTGTGATATTAAAAATAATCAGGCTGTTGCTAACTAAATTAAATTCAATCAAAATGAATAAACAGTTATTGTCCTGACCAATTTCACACATTAATATTTTGCGTTGTTTATAAATAAGAGAATAAAGAGAGTTAATTTATGTTTCAATTAAAACAACCAGCGTAAATATTATACTATATTGTGTAACTAATGCGGCAGATATCCACCTTTCGCACGTTTTGTTGATTCTATTTCCAGACTATTAACCTCAAAAATGGAAAGGTTTGTATGGAAAATGGTTAACCAAAGAGTTATTTGTAGGTATTATCATTGAAAATTCTATTACAAAAATCTACAGGATTACATTGGCCAGATGAATGATACTGTGAAACATAGACGAGGAAGAACATAGTAAAAACTGCCATAACATCCAGTTAAAAAAAAAGCGATATATTCTCAAGATTCATAAATGATTGTGTAACGGTAAGAGGCGCCAGCTTGAAGGGCTCCGGCTAGAGACTCCTGTCAAGGGTGATTCGACCCCAAGTTTATGTCGCACAAGTATAGCAGAAAGGTTGTAAAAGTTGAGGGCGCCACTACCTTTTTGATGTTGATAAAAAGTACTAACAAACTGAGGCGAAAAAGGTAGAAACGCCTTGTAAAATTTAAATGCAAGTTAAGAATAAAAAAAGTGACTTAAAATTACTCCGGGCGTTATTTCCCTCAACTTTTGTAGTTGAGGATTTATAAAAGAATTAAAAATTAGATTTGAAACAAATTTATATTTTATTTATCTGCCACAGGAAATGAACAGTGAGGAAAATTTGTACTTAGGTACTTAGCTTATGAAAATGAAGTGTTTTCCTGAAGAAGGTAGGTAGGTCTTGCCTCTACGTAGTCTTGATTTGTACTGCTGTGTCCTGGTAGGGTGGTAGGGCGGTATTAGGGGGTTATATTCGTAGCCTAGGGCTTGGGGTTATATCCTAGAGTTGGGGTTATATCCTAGTGTTGGGGTTATATCCTAGAGTTGGGCTTGTATCCTAGAAGCTGTGGTTACCACAGCAAAATCATCAAAATACGAAAGGTATAAGACGATAAAAAAAT
Source organism: Lochmaea crataegi (assembly GCA_947563755.1). Classification (NCBI taxonomy): domain Eukaryota; kingdom Metazoa; phylum Arthropoda; class Insecta; order Coleoptera; family Chrysomelidae; genus Lochmaea; species Lochmaea crataegi. Next base: position 13,468,152 of record OX387430.1, read on the forward strand.
GAGGTCTTTCCTCCAAGAAAGTCGGTAACGGAAAGGGGTGTCCCTCGTGGCTGGTTGGAAAAAATGGAAGCGTTCGTTGGTAGACGTCAATTGTCTTATGGTCAGGGTTGAAGAATTTGGGATCACAGAACTATAATTGGAAGTGGCTAGTGACGACGAGCGGTAATTAAAAGGATTCATTCTATAAAATCGAAACAGGTCGATAGACATGTTACAATTGAATGAAGAAAAGATCAAGGGTCTATACATCACATATGAGATAAAATGTCATCATCCCAATCTTCGATACATTGAAATAGAAACTAAGTCTCTAGTAATAACCCTCGACAGAAAACTCCTCTGGAACGAACATGTAGAACAAATACTCAATAAGACGACAAGTGCTTTAGTGGTGTGCGAAAGGCTGGCAGGTGATAACTGAGGCTGCAAACCTATTACACAAGGACACCAAGATGGTAGAACCGGTCATTACCCATGGAACTGTAGCCTGGGCAGGTAGGACAAAAATAGACAAACTTCAGCTGGTCCTGGGTGAAATATGGATGGTCTATGTATCACAGAACCTTCAAGATACTGTCCTACATTTGCCATGGATGTGATACCAGACCTCACACCTCTGCACCTAGCGGTAGAGGGAACAGCTAATGGAAGGTCAGAATGGTCAGAGTAGGAATAGAGAGGAAAAGTCCTGGAAATTTAAAATTACTTGTTATGTGCCTGTATATAAAAAATCATTCAAACCATGTGTTAACAATTTTTAATAAACACAATATTAGAGATGACATTCTTGACTTTCACTTTTTGGAACGAAACCTCCGAAGATGCCTTAACAGGCGCTTAGGCAAATATTACATTGATTCAGAATGCACTTTGTTTTTATTTATTTATTTTTAGTTCAAATTTTGTTATACACTCCAACTTCACCACTTCTTAAAAGCATATGATCTGCTGTTTCATCATCTTCCAGACAAATTTTATGTTTATGTTTGATTAGCATAACTCAATAAGATACCAATCGGAAGTTTTGGTCCGATCAAATCATCTGCGGCACCTTCTCATTCCATCTCTTTACTCATTAATCAATGGCGTTCATCTCCGCCTGTAATAGAGTTTCATAGGATCCCGATTTGGTTGATATTTCATCTTCTCTTTGTAGTTCCTCCTTTCGGAAGACTCAGTCTTCTCTATTTAGAATTAGGATGGTGGAAGGCAGGTCGTAATTCACTGTTGAAGGCATTATGTCATTCCCAAATTACTGTTTTATGGATTCTGTTGTCTTCTCATTGAGCCAACGCGTACTCACTCACTAGTCTAATCTTATCATCACTCCCACATTTGAAAACAGTGATTTCAATTATATATCATGGCATAGTTCAAGGTATTATAAAAAAAACTTCCTTGCGTTGCTCCTAGCTGATATCAGAGAGTTTTGTGAATTTAGTCGATATCAAAACAAATTCAACTTGTCGTGGACCTATAAGGGTAACTTTGTTAAAAACTGATGGAACCAATCATGAGTCATTCATGGGCAGGTCTGTATGAATAAATGAATGATACTAAACGAGTTTTATTTCCTGTATTTCAAAGTAATTATCACCGTTTAAACCCGAGTTCCTCTTCACAGGTGGAAAATCCTTTATAGGGTGTCTAATGGCTTTAATATTTCATTAGCTCTCTAGCTTGCCATTTATTGACTGTAATATTTGTATTAGAAAATAATTGCTAAGGGCGAAAACCTGAAAATCCATGACTCATATTTTTTCAATATAATCAAATATTTACTTACATGTATCTGTTGAAAATCATAACTTTATAATTAGATGTGAGCTCAACATACACCGTTTTGAGTGGATTGTTCCAAAGTACGTACGGACATCATCGTAAAAATAGTCAGGAAAACTTCTTCAAAAACTTCGAGATTTGTTGAAACCTTGATTTTTGTAAAACGGGGTGAAAGCAATAACTTCCCGATATTTCGAAAATTATTGTAACGGAAAGAATCATTGATTTTCTTAGCGGGAAGTTGAAAGATTGTGGGTCTACATTCCATGATGATAGTTTGTTGTGGGTGAATTCAAACTAAACAGCACTTGCACATATTATGTTTACTTGATTACTACTGTGGAAGACAATCAAAAGAATATCACGCTTGAAGGGAATTTTCATCCGGCATATTATTGTTCTCATCCTCTAATCTGTTCCTGGAAGTAACATTTTCGGATTGCCAAAAACCACCGTTTTCAACCCTTCTTAATCGTGTTAGTGCCCGCTCTTTCTCTGCTCAAAGTTTATGAAGTGCGGGTACAACAACGATTTTCGAATTTAAATCATTACATAAACGCCCCTTGGATATTTATGCAAGGGCTCTTCCGGCGAAAACCAAAAAAAAGAGAGCAGATTAATTAAAAAATAATTTGAAAACGCTCGTCAGTCAAGATACCAGTGGATTATAAGGTAGAGCAGACTAGAATTTAAATTCATCACGTGTTTGATTTGAAACTAGTTAAAAACTAAAATTGATCATATTGGGTGAGCTCCGATATTTTGGTTGGTACAAGAATCCAACCTCAGACTATCTGAGAGGCATCCTCATAAAAATGAAAAATTTTGATAAAACATGGAATAACAATATTTTTGAAACCAGATCAAAATTTGTCAAAAAAATTCTTCATCTCCTTTTTGATAGGCCTTAAGTTGAGTTGGTTTTTTAATGAACTGAACTTTGTATATATATTATGATTTTTTTTTACTAAAGAACTCACGATAGTCAAGCCAATTTGTATGTGCTACAACATGTTAAAAGAACAAATGAAATAACTGAAAGTTTATCAATCAATCATAATTTGTGGTGCGAATATCTGCCGCTCTTTTCCAAGCTCCGTTTATGGATAATCATGTGTTAATCGTTTCAAAGAGGACCTGGAAATGTAAAATGGGTCTTAAGGCAATATAAGGGCACAGAATTACACAGATAATGAAGCTTTTAAGCAAGTTTCTCTAATTGTTCGTTCGCCTTTTAGAGTGCAGGAGCGCGTTGTATGAAGGCGCAACTATTTCCAAATTGAAATCTATTATTTGCCTTAAGTTTAAATCCTCATCGGCAAACAATTAAGTTCGAGATATTATCTTATTTCTTTTGTCATCGTGTTCTGGAATTGAGAAAATGTCAATTAATTGAAATGAGTTGATTGGGAAAAGCTTGACAGTATAAAATTAATGAGTTTTAGGTAGAAACTTTCACATAAAACCAGGATTTATCTTAGACATTGTTACAATGTTTTCGCAAATACATTTCAGAGATTGAATTTTCCAGTTAACGTCGACGTAATAAGAAACTAACGGTTACAAAACAAGAACGCAAATTTCACGAGCAAACAATACGATCTGTGATTCATAGAGGATGATATCAGACAGTTTTTGCGCGTTTTGGAGGTAGTTTGAACTTTAAACTATGTTTGCCAAGTTATTATTGAATGGAGAAGTTTTTGGTGTGCTTTTTTTTACTTTTCGCTGTTTTCTTGGACCCCCCATTTTTATTGTTGTTTTTCGTTTACAAAAAGTATAACGCACGTCTATGGCGAATATTTAAATTGGAGTGCTATTTGACTAGTTTTCTCTCCTTTCTTTTAAGTTGCCCCTTTTACCGTTATTATACCATTTGATAATTTATTTAAAGTAGAAAGCATCTTATTTATTTGAAATCTTGACTATACAACCTATTGATTGATTTAGTACATTACAATTTATATTTCGACAACTTGAAAGAATGAAATTTTCCTAATTTCACACTAAATCGAGAGGAGTTTTCTTGAATAAAGTCCTTCAGTTTTATACTACTAAATAATTCTAAAATAGTGCGAATTTTCTATTACACTATATAAAAAATATTTAAAACTAGTGAAGTAGTGAGTGTACTTTTTGATCTCAACACTCCCCCTCACGAACTACTTCGTTTTTTAAACCAACTAAATCTGTTAAAATTATGTGACGAGTGGAAGGTAACGCCTTTGTAAAGATATCTGCTAACATTTCATCTGTCCCTATATACTCGATCCTAATTTCGCCTTTATTAATGGAATCTTTTATAAAATTTTCTTTAATTTCAATATGTTTCGATTTTGAACTAATAACTGGATTCGTAATAAGTTTCTGTGCTGCTTGGTTACCACTTAAAATCAATTGCCATGCTCTTGATCAATTCCCATGTCATTTATTAAACGTTTCAGGTGAACAGATTCTTTAAAAGCTTCGGTTATTGACATGAATTCTGCTTCCGCAGTAGATAAGGCAACAGTCCTTTGTTTTCTTGATTCCCAGCTGAAACCCATTTCCTTCAATTTTGTGTTCAGTTTCTTATACTACTGTCTCCCAGCCTGCTTTAAGCCGTACAGTGCTTTCTGTAGGAAAAAAGTGTTATTTTTATTCCTCTTTAAGTCTTCTAACGTTTTTACAGATTTTATAAATATTTCATTGTTTTCATTTGTACTTTCTTTTAAAACTATTTCTTGTAGATATTTTTCAAGGTTTTCTGGTAATTCCATACACATTTCTTCGTCTAATTCTCCATTAAGGAAAGCTGTGGTGACATCTAGTTGTTGGAGTTCAAGATTTTTTCAGCAGCAGCTCCTAATAATAATCTGTAACATGTCTATCGACCTGTTTCGATTTTACAGAATAAATCCTTTTAATTAGCGCTCGTCGTCACTAGCCACATCCAATTTTAGTTCTGTGATCCTAAACTCTTCAACCCCGACCGTTAGACAATTGACGTCTGCCAACGGACGCTTCCATTTTTTCCAACACCACGAGAGACACCCCTTTCCTTTCTGTTAACGACCGCCTAAGGGGAGAGCTCATCTTTCGCTATCTTTCATATCTTAAGTACCTATCTTATGAATTTTGCTGTGGTACGTTCAAAATCATAATTTTTAATTAATAAGCTTCTTCTAAAGTACTGTCTGATATAATTTTCGTATGCATTCTTTATTTTTTCACAGAGATAGACGAAATTAAATTTAACACGTGGTCATAAACTGTTCTTTTATACTAATATGGTAGTTTTAAGCCAAATATTCTTTTATAATTCACTGTTTTACTTTTATACAAACATTTTCAAGCTTTTTCAGTTGCGAAATAACTCTTTTAATTATAAAATAACATTTTTATAAATTACTATTAACCTATAAAATATTCTTTCGTAACGCCAGTGCCGGTTTCATATATTTCCTAAGCACGATATTTTTTATATAACTAAATAAATAACTTTTTGCTATGATTAGTTTCTTTCGGATCATTAGTATATTTGTTTAATTTAGTCGATAATTGCTATTTTTGCTGTTTTAACATGGAACATATAATGTTGGAAAGCTTTCAGTAAATAAAATAAATTATTTGACTTTCAAATAACTGCCTTCCTTTTCTTTAACCTGAAAAGCGGAGACCAACATAATGTGCCATTACATTCAAGTTCCTACATATCCCTGATGCACCCGTACTTCTAGGTAAGCACAGCCCCTAGGCTAGGATATAACCCAAGAATTTAACCCGAGAATATAACCCTAGGCTAGAATATAACGCCGAGGACATAAACCCAAAAATATAACCCTAGGCTAAAATATAACCCCAAGAATATAGCCTAGGATACAACCCGAGTATATAAAGCCAAGGATAGAACCCCAAAATACCGCCCTAGAACAGAACACATCAGTTCAGATCAAGGCCTGACTTCTTCTCCAGGAAACCACTTCATCTAAGCTAAGTACCTATAAAAGTACAAATTCCTCTATTAAATTCCGTTGTTCATTCCCTGTGGCAGAATAAATTTGTTTTAACTCGTATCTTCCATTTTTTTAAATCCTCAACTATAAAAGTTGAGGGAGATATCGCCCGGGGTGATTTTTAGTAACTTTTTTATTATTAACTTGCATTTGAATTCTACAAGGCGTTTCTACCTTTTCCGCCTCAGTTTGTTAGTACTTTTTATCAACATCAAAAAGGTAGTGGCGCCCACAACTTTTACAACCCTTCTGTTATCCTTGTGTGACATAAACTTGGGGTCGAATCACCCTTGAGAGGAGTCTCTAGCCGGAGCCCTTCGAGCTGGTGCCCTGTGAGGTACAGACATTTACAGTTACAAATTGGCGCCCAGCTAAAAGCACACATTTACCGTTACAAATTGGCGCCCAACTAAAAGCACACATTTACCGTTACAAATCTGATTGAACTCAATTTTGCTACTGGTGCAAAAGTGTCGAAAAAATCAATGCCCGGTCTTTGGTTAAAACCCCTAGCAGCTAAACGAGTCTTTTTTAATTCAATGTTCCATTTGCATTAAATTTTTCTTTAATATCATTTCGCAACTTACTATATTTCTATTTGATTTTCTTCCTTTTAGTACCCATATCTCATTTTTTATATGTGCTTTTAATTCATTTTTTATTGCTTCTTTCCAATATTTTTCATTTTTTGTGTTTTCATTTTCTATTTCTTCGCCAAAATAAGACATATCCGGTCCATTTTGGTATTTTTTTTCTCTTGGCATTATATTATTTGTTTTCATTTTCGAAATTTATTTGTTCAAAACTGTTTTCTTCTTGAATTTGGATTTGTTCTATATTATCTTTTCTATCTTCTAGCTCATTTCCTCGTTTTCTTCTTCATTTAGAAAATTTTGTTCTTCATTTGGTAAATTTTGTTGTAAACTATTTGTTTTTCTGGTTATTTCTATTAATACTTTAATTTTGGCTGTTTCTTCTTTATTTTATGGCAAACTTTCATAATCTAAATATTCACAATTGATTTCTCAAAATTTGTTTGTCATTTTGTTAATAATTTTTACATCCCTTGAAACTACTATTTTGTTAATTTGTGGCATCCATATTCTGAAAACTTTTGAAATCTCTGAATAGCTCATAAAAATGTCTTTCTCGGCTCTTGGTGCCAATTTTCCTCTATTTGGCTTTTTAGTTAAAACATATGCTTTCAAACTGTAAATTTGTAGATGTTTTGCTGAAGGAACTCATCCTATCCATAATTAAAATGGAGTTTTTCCATCTATAGAACTTGATGGACATCTGATTATTAAATAATTTGCTGTATTTACCGCTTCAGCCCAAAATTTTAGCTTCAATAAGCAAACATCTTGCTTTGTCTAACAATGATCGATTTTTTCTTTCAGCCAACCCGTTTTGTTCTGGAGTGTATGGTGATGAAAGTATGAAAGTATCAGATTCATTGTTGTAATATTCAGATTTTTCATTGTCACTGTGTAGGTATTTGATGTTTGTGTTATTTTCGTTTTCCACTTCATTTTTGTAATTTTTGAAACATTCGATTACTTAATTTTTTTGTTTTAAAAAATAGATTTTACAATATCTTGAAAATTCGTCAGTAAATGTTACAAAATATTTTGAACCGACCGGTAACTGCACCTCAAACGGTCCCCAAACATCTGACTGAATAATTTCTAAAGGTTTTTCAGTTTTTGTAACGTCCCTTAAATGAAAAGGTTGTCTGGTCATCTTTCCTTGAATGCATATTTCACAATCTTCCAGTTTTTTTTTCTATCCATAAATTGATTCATTTTTTAAAGCATTTTTTAAGTCTGTTCCATTCAAATGACCAAGTTTTCTGTGCTAAGTCATTATTTCATTATTTCCAGAAAAATAACATGCTTCGTTTAATTCAATTTCTGCTTCTTTAATGTAGTATAGGTCACCTTGTCTTCTAGCATCTAAAATGTCCATTTTGATCAAATATTACTGCTTCATTTTTCTTAAATAAAACTTCATAATTTTTTTCAGTTATTTTACCCGCTGACATTAGATGCCGTTAAATTTGGTACATACAGAGTATTTGTTAAATTAACAGTACGTTCTTCAGACATTTTTAATTTTATTGTTCCAACGCCTTCAACATAGGTAGTTTGATCTTTGGATGCAAGTTAAAGACATTTTTCTTTAGTATTAGTATCTATTTCTCTAAATTTTTCTCTGTTCAAACATAAATGAGATGTAGAACCACTATCTAGACACCATTCTTCTTTATCTTGATTTCAAAAATTTGACGAATAACATATTTCTATTTTGAAAGTAGATTCTGCATAAGAGTTATTATGGTCTCTTGGAAACTTTGATCGACAGTATTTTGTTGAATGTCCATATTTAAAACATTTACTGCATTCTATTCTATTTTGCTTTTTAGGATATTTATTAGTATTACGATTTTTGTTGAAATTACTTGAAAAGTTCCTGGTTACAAATGCACCTTCTTGTGCTTTCTTCCAATATATTAATTTTAAAATTTTCTGGCGTTGGTAGATCATCTCTAGATTCAATTTCAATACGAAAATTTTCAAAAGAACTTGGTAGTAAATATAGCATCACAAAAATTATTTAAATGTGTTCTTATATTATCGCCTTCTCGCAGTTTATGTAGAATCAAATTTTTGTATAAATTCGCCTTTGCCGGTCCTTTGCTTTGGTTAATTTTCTCCAATATGTCCCATATATCTTTAGATGTTATACAGTTTTTAACTTGTTTAAATTCCGAAAGGGAAATGATTTGGCATTTAAATCATTCTCTTTCCATTTTTGTTTAGCTTGATCGTCTTCTGCTGGTATTTTTGCTTCTCCAGAAATGTAATCCCAGATTCCAGTTCTTGTTAATAACGCTTGTGCTTGAATTTTTCATGTATCATGATTATCATTACCTATAGGTGCAATTCTGTGACTTCTGTTAACTTGAGCCATATATTTGATTTCCTTTCTCTTTATGTATTAATTACATAGACCCATAACCTATTGAATATTGATAATAGTTTTTGTACTTTAATATAATAAATTATTCAATATTTTCAACATGTAACTTTTTATTAAAAATGACAATACATTTTTTAATTATCTGACATGAACATCAAAATAGCTATTTATGATATTAGTGTTAAAAGTAACAGTAACATCGTGAAATTGCTCCACTCGCTTCGCTCGTTACGCAAACTTTTTCACTCACAAAATAAAATTTACTTTTAACACAAATATCATACATAGTTTTTGTACAACTCCTATTTTGATAATAAAACGAAAGTATTTCAAAAAAATTACATTTTGACGTCTATTGTCAGTTACTTATTTTTTTGACGTTTTAACAATAATCCTCATTTCCTGGTAATGATTATGTTTCTTTTAACACTAGTGTTGAAAGTATTATACTTTTAACACGCTACTTTGTAAACGTCTTCTTTTAACACGTTTGACAGACATTAAAAATGTCACTTTTAATGGCAGTTGTACAAAATAGTTATTTAACCAACAAGTGCCATTAACAAACGAGATAATTTAACGCACGAGCAGAGCGAGTGCGTTAATGTTCGAGATTGTTAATTGCCCTTTTAATACTCGTGTTAGTTACAAAGCTTTTCCGTCGACTGTATCAGTTGTATTCGTTTTCATCAATATTTGAAAACTGAAAATATCTATTTGTTTCATAGGTGAGTACTGTCAAAAATAAATAACGACATTGAAATGTCACAGAGATGGTCGCTGGTTCAAATGTCACTGTTTTCGTTTTTCTTAAATTCTTTTTTGGTTGTCTTAACACTAATAATTATTATAATTTTGTAGAATAATAAAATAAAACGATAGGTAAGTCAAAAACTAGAAAAATTCTATACTAGGATTCATTTTTTGAAGATGTTATTGTATGTTTGGTTGCCTACACCACAGGTAACTGTCAATATAATAAGATGTGCGTTGGGTTGCCTGCAGAAAATCGTTGATTAATGTAGGTAAATCATGCATTAATGGGGGTCATTAATGTATGATTTTGTCTAATTTAGGGAACGTTAATAGCATATGTTAATACACGGTCGACGGAAAACTATATTAGGCACACTTTATAAAAAATATTTAAAACTAGTGAAGTAGTGAGTGTACATTTTCATCTCAACAGAAATCCAGTCAATCATTCTAATAAAATTTTAAAATAAACATATATTATGCTGTCGTAACAAACATCTAGAACTCAACATTTCTGGAATTTCAACTAAAGATAATGATAATTATTATCAGGTGTATATTCAAAAGCTCTCAAAGAAATTACTTCCTCTATTCAATTTTTTACACAACAGTTTGACATTCTCCACTGGGATATTTCACTGTATCAGTTGTTGAATTGCGGTCTGTATTATGTATTAGTTACGAGAATTTTCCAACAACATTGTGTGCTGAATCCCTAGCGATGGCGTTGTCATTTATACCGTCATATATTTTTCCTTCTGAAAAATAGATACGTAAAAGCGAAACGTGATTCAAAAACTTCAAACCATAGTTTACGCTGTAGGTATTTATAGTATTATCATAATATTCGAAGTATTCTTCAGATATTTTTTTAATTTACTTATTTTAATTTCCAGTTTTTAATTTTGTCAAAAGTTATATACAACGTCTTTGGTAACTACTGTAAGTGAATTCTAACATAATATATTTAACACTCAGTATAATAATTCCAAGGCTTACTTTATTAATTGATTAGTAAACATCACCTTGAATTATTACAACAAACTAAGTAGACGTGCCGAGAGAGACTATAAATAGATATTCGTTAGAATACACGAGGTTCCTTTTAAACATAAACTTGAGGTCAACCTCTGCCCTTATTGTGGTCAGTCGTTATATTTTGGGATACTACTTAAATTATATGTATGTAGATAATCCCAGTAAACAATAAATTTATTTATATTATGATGGTTTTATATTGGAAGCAGCTTATCCTATAACCAGAAATTATTACTCTACCACGAGGACATGAGTGAGAGTGTCTTTGAAGAAGAAGATTCAACTCATTCCAAAGGGATTGTTTATAGTCATTGATGACGCGAAAAGAAATTTTTGCAATATTTGTAGACTCTTACCCATAATATAGAGGTAAGTTCAATCCCATAGAAGGATTCTGCGCACAATTGAAGAAATATGCAGCTAGAGTAATTTGAACTAGCGATTTATATTGAAGACACGAAGTTTCTGGAATTGAAGTAGGAAAAATTGGAAATGGTAGGAATATTTAATTCAAGTGCTAGAGCTGTTGAGTACAACCCAAACGAATAAATTAATGAATGAATAGCACCGAAATTACGTAAACTTACTGTTAAATTATATTCTTACCATTCAAAGGTTACATTTTAGTCAATGGTGTTTTGTGTTTAAGAACTCCACTGGAAATGTTCCCAAGCATATAGAAACTGTCCTGGCTAATTCAAAATAATATTGTGCATGAAATTAAGCCGAGCAACATACGTCATCCCTTATAAACGTTGTACTGCGTTCATCAATCCCTATTTGTGCCGATTACAATAGTTAGTGAGGATATATTTTGGAATCATGGAAAGTACTTGGTAACGTAACATCCAATTTACTAAAGTGGCAAGTTACTGATATTTGGCAATCTCTTGGTATGCGATTATGGTTTTAATAAGATAGTTAACTATGCGAACTTCATATTGATAAGATAATAGTATGAGGAGGGGATTAAGATAGGATTGAGACAAATAGTGTTAGCTGTACAAGCATAGTTTAATTACAGTTGTGACGACGGATGAAAAATTAGAGATTTGGGATTGTGAATGGAACGATAAGGTTCTTATTCATAGAACTTTGCATAGAGTGAGAGAGATGAGCTTTATTGACATGAAAAATTTTACAAATTTTATGGACACTTATTAAATGTATTTGCCACTTTTAATTCTAGAGGTAGCTGATTGAATAATTGACACCCCTCTTTCAAAATCTGTTTTTGTTGTTTCTTCAAGATTTGATCGAAACGTAGTCCAGTAAATTTTTTGTGTTTGCTTACAGATGCCTCGAACTTACAAACGAAAATTAGGGGCTAGGGCATTGTCGCAACTACAATGATGATAAAGTTGAACAGGCGTTAACAGCGGTTGCAGATGGAAGGTTAAGCATAAGGGGAGCTCCACGGGATATTAAAATTCCCTATGGTACCCGTTTTCAGTACAGAAGAAGAGAAAGCATTTTTCAAAGGCATTCAAAAGTGCTCTGATTGGGGCTTCCCTCTAGGTGAGCGAGATGTTAAGATCCTTGTTAAAAAATATTTGAATAGCAGAGGGATTCAGGAGCCACGTTTCGTCAACAATACACCTGGTGATGATTGGGAGAAATTATTTTTAAAACGACACAATAACCAACTGGTCAAAGATGGGCTGCTAACATAAAGAAGGCAAGATCTGGGGTTGCCAGGAAAACTATTCAGGATTATTTTAACAATCTACAAGAAACGCTGCTAAATGTGGAGCCTCAAAACTATGACGAAACAAATGTTTCTGATTACCCCGGAAAAGTAAAAGCTTTGTTTAGAAGAGGAGACAAATATCCAGAAAGGGTTCTCAACCATTCAAAATCGTGCTTTTGCTACCCTACGTAATATATAGAGAACATCTCTGGAATACATGGAAGGTTGGTGGCCCGAAGGGTACCCCTGGTTGTTCAGAACCTTGTTGCAGTGCTGGAACTCGGTTTGCTAGAACCAAACATGGTTGGATGGATTCCGAAACCTTCACTTACTGGTTTGAGACGTGTTTCCTTCCCCATGCACGGAGACTTGATGGAAAAAAGGTGTTGCTGGGAAATAATCTCGCTTCACATATAAACATTGACGTTATAAAAAAATGTGAAGAGAATAATATTTTGTTTGTGTGCCTCCCTCCTAATAGCCCACACTTGTTGCAGCCTCTAGACATAGCGTTCTTTGGACCATTCAAAACAGCCTGGCGTTTGAAAGTTGATCAATCCGCGAAATAATGTAGTTCAGAAGGAACAATATCCCTCTTTATTAAAAGCAACTTTAGAAAAAATGGACTTCGTCCCATCCAAGCAACGAAACCAAGAAAATGGTAATGCCATAAAAAGAATTTTAGTCAATGGATTTGATGCAACTGGTTTATATTATCTGCAAGCTGAAAGAGTTTTGCGAAAATTACCCAACGGAAATCCTGACGAAGCAGAACAGTTTGTCAACGACACACTAACTGACCTTCTACGATCACAACGAGAAGCTGGACCATCAAACTCGAGAGCGGGACAAAAAGAGAAAGAAAGTAAAACCAGGAAAGAGCATCACTGCCCAAAGTTCATCTGAAGATGAAACTCCTGTTGAAATGGCAGAATCCGAAGAGACTGATGCAGAGCAAGACATTTCCAGCCCACAAGAAGATGCGGTTGCTCAGCAAGAAATACAGTCGAACCGTTCTGATGAAGAAAATGAAACCGCAACGGAATTATTGGAAGAGCATGGATTGCTATAAGAAGGAAGTTATGTCCTAATAAAATTTACTGGTGAGAAGTCAGCCGGATCTAAATACATTTATTTGTGTTGTATAACCAAAATTATATCAGAAGACGAAATGGAAGTTCAGTGATTAAAATCTTTTGTAAAATTGATAGACAAAACTTCAGGCGTGTTGAGAATGATGTCTCTTTGGTTTCAAAATCGGATATAATTTCCAATTTTCCAAAACCAAAGAAAGAAGGCAGCATCCATCGACCTGAATTTATTTTTCCAAACTTCATTAAAGTTAATGAATACTGATTAATTCTTGACGAAAATTTGTAATTTCCTTTTTTCTAATTTTGTTCTAAATAAAGATCTTTGAAAAAACCATTTTTTTGACTTTAAATATGTTATAAATGGAATATTTTATAGTCGTATTCGCACCAGATTATTAAAGGTCAAAGTCACCCCGATATACTGATCAGTTTACCTTCAGTCTCTGAAGAAGATAACTTGGTTATCGAAACGCGCGTAACATAGTCTAAAGTGTTAGTGTTGGTGTAGTGGTAGTGTAAACAGTGTTCAGTGTCAAGTAACGCCAACGGTTCCAGAATTCCCAATTGAAACTTTGCTATTATTGAAGATATGTATAAATAAATATAGACCTCACTTCAAAAACTCAATTTAGTACCTATAAAGATTCATATATCCTACTCTATATACAACTAACAAATCTCACCGGAAGCTACAATCCTTCGAAAATCACTTTATGTTGTAGTATGGCAATTATCCCCAGACTGTTCACGAAACTATGTAATAATCTGAGCCTTAGAGATATTGATATTTCAGAAAACTTTATATTTTGTTAGCAGACCAACGTATGAGTTAACAACTGGTCTAAAAAAATATTTAGTTGTGTATCGGATGCTCCAGCTCCTGTTGAAAAAAATACTAAAATATTTGTGTTTCGGCGTAGAGAGCGACTTAAATTGTTGAATAAGCTGCGTTGAAAGCGTGCAAACGACAGCTGGAGGAGGTGACAAGTGATGAGGGTCTTGCGGCTATCTTTTGGGGCCGTATAGAGCAGCCTTGGAAAAGGGCTTCGTGATGCCACCGCCGACGACACGACGTACTCTAAAGCGGTAGTCAACACAAAACTGTGGGTGCTTCGAAGAATTATTCGACACTTTGGTTAGATAAATAACAAGCGATAGAGTTAGTGAGCGAAAAAAGCTGATATAAAGTAAAATATTTCTCGCATGAACTGTTGATCTTTGGTAATGTAATTTTTAGATTGTATAACATTTTCAGATCGTCCAAAAATAGATTGAAAAATTTAAACAAAATAAGTAATTCACCTGCTAAACAAGCTGTAAGAATTATTGCGGTAATTGATGGAAAGTTTAAAATTTATTTTGCAAACCTAATGAATATTAATCAATTCAGTGTTTCGAGAATCGTATCCCCATATAGAGTAACAAGGAATTACAGGAAAAGGTGTGTTTCGAGACGCCCTCGCTGTTCAGGCCGTCAAGATGATCGATATTTGCGCCTACAAGCATTACGTCTAGGACAACTTCAAAATAAGTCAGCCAATGTGCGAAATAGACGCGTAAGTATGGTATATCCAATGTCAGTGTAACGACAATAAAACAAAGCAATGTTGTCAGATATATTTTCTAGAATTGTTAGGCTCTCTATACAAATGTTCTCCGTACTTCGGTAAACTGTTAGTTCGTGATGTACTTAGAAAGCTAGTTTGGAAATTTTCAAAAAAATATACATAATATAAATTTATTAGTAAGCAATAAAATAAGTCGCTTAAAATTGCTGGAAAAAGAATAATTAATTAAAAACAACTTTATGTATGTTACTATATTTAGGAAAATTTTGAATAGCTGGCAACATAGCCACATTAAATGGGAGAGCTAATACATCCAGTCAAGTATTTGGCATATTATAACGAAGTAATCGGACATTTGAACTCGGCCAACTGGGAAATAACAAGTGTTGAACATCTGGCCTGACCTAGGTTTAGAACGTCCAGTGGTGTGCGTGAATTGTGTTGTAGAGAAATATTATCAATATACTTGAGTGAGTTTAGTTCTTAGTTGTATAAAAGTGTAGTTAATCTAAAGTAGAAAAGTATTAATAATATTTGTTGGTTTAGTGAGGTTACTGGATTAAGTGAAGTGATTGGATTGTTATTAATATAATATTTATTTGTTCGTAGACGTTAGCATTTGGAGACTATTTGAAACAACAGTTCAAGAATCTAATAATTTGGCGCCACAGACAAATGACTTAGCAATAAATGATAGGGTCGAATTTCAGAAGAAAGATTTACATGTTCAGTTCAGCGTTTAGGAAAGTCAAGTTCATCCTCTTCGTTTGATGTTAAAGCTGCCACCATTTTTCGCTTCACTTCGGAAGAAATACAAAGAAAATTAAGAAGATATTTTGAGTTGAACTTTGACCTTGAATAACTTTCAAGCAAGTGAATTTATCGAAAAAATTACTAAGAAGTTTTTGTAGAGCGTTCAATTTACTACAAAAATAATTGATTGCTACAGCTTTGGATGGAATGGTTGAGGAAAAAAAATGGCAAAAAGTACAAAAAAACCCATGTTATTAAAATGGGAAATTAATCGTCGTTGTGGCACGGTTTAAAACTAATATTAAGTGCTTATATGGGTCTGATATTTTTTTTAGGTCAGAAACTAAAAAATTTAGGGGCGCTGCAAAGTCTAAAACCAAATTGGTAAACAACGGACACCCTAATATATATAACACATTTGACAGCATCATGTTGTACCATGCGTCTCATAATTGGAATGGATCCACTACACATCAATGTACAATAAATTATAATACACGTGAATTCCAGATAAAGTGCCTTTATTAAGAAATTAAGGCACTATGACAAACAATTTGCCAAAACTAAGTAATTGTCGCATGGATAAATTAAGACTTCCAATGAGAGGGTTGCTTCCTCTCCTGCTTGGGTTTTGCCCAGGTGGAGGAGTTTCATAAGTGAGAGAAGGTCGCATTCTGGCACTGAATGAATGAGTCATTTGCACAGGTTGGTGTTGATTGATGAGAATATTACCAAGGATTCTTAGTTGGTTTTTGCTAATGCTCAACAGTGCATCTGATCTCTTCCCAAAATATATCCAGTCAACGGAGACCTTTCCAGAGATATGCTTTGTCCTCTTCTTCATTCCTTATTAGTTTTGTTTCGGCATTAGGACCGATCCAGCAGAACGGTTTGGGACCTACAGAGGAAGTGCCTGCTACCTTCCTGGCTAACTTATTGGCTATTTCAATTCCTTTTTAACCAGCTTGGCCTGGTATTCACAGCAATGAGTTGTTGTTTTCTCTTAGTCATCACATATTACGTATATTTTCATTTGTAAGGTGCTGGATGAGTTACCCGTTTGCAAAGCGTATCGAAGTCCGAGGCAGAGAGTATGAGGAAGAAAGCAAGAGAGCAGATAGAAAGGGGATTTGGACATGATGTAGATGAATTGTATAATGTGATACAGGGATGTAAAAGAGAGGGAAAGAGGGTCAATAGGGATGAGCGGAGGGCTAATTACTGGTGAAATGAGGAAATGGACGAACTGTGAAAGGAGTGTAAAAAAGAACGAAGACGGATGCTGAGGGGAAGAGGAAGGATAAAGGGAAAAGTGGGATACAAAGAGAAGAAGAAGGAACTGGAGCATAGGAAAACAATCCGTGGGGAAAGGCGTAAGAGATAGCGGTGAAGAGGATGGATGAAAATAGGAACGAGGTGCTAGAGGAAGACTGGGAGAAGGAGATTATGGGGAAATTGAAGGAGGGGGGGGGGCAATATTTGAGAAGACCAGGATACTAGGCATACTGCTGAGGGTGGTGCTGGGGTACAGGACAGTGGGTGGACTGGAAGCAGCGGTGCTGGCAAGGACCTACCCATTGGACGTGATGGCTAGAGCCAGGAATAAACGCTGGAGGGATGCAACCAGAGAGTAAGTACAGGAATGGATGGAGGAGAAAATGGGGAGAAGGTGGGAGGAAGATGAGGGCGCGCTAAAAGGAGCGATTGGGAATAGGAGAGGTTGGATGATCGGAAATTCGGGAAGGTGAACTACTTCTTGACACAGGTGTTCACTGGACATGGGTCGAGAGTAGGGTACCCCAACAAGGTTGGGAAAAAAGAGACTGGAGTGTGCGAGAGGTGTGAAGAGGAGGATGATGTGGGGCATGTGTTCAGATGCTGAAGGAACGAGGAAGTGCTGAAGAAGTTGGAGAGGAAACTAGGGGAGGCGGTGTATTGGTAGAACATGGTGGAGATAATGTTGAGGGGGGAGGAGGAATGGATGGAGGTGAGTGGCGTAGTAGAGAGCATAGTTAGGGGGAAAGAAAGACTCGATATGGCATGAGAGGTAGGAGTGTCAGCTAGGGAGAAGACGACGGTGTGAGCGGAGAGTGTGCGAGGGACCACCAGAAGTATACTAGGGTAGTGATTCCGAGGCGGGGGTAACGGTGAGTTTGTGGTGGTTTTGGTTTGTAGGCATCCCCTTGGAGATGAGTGCAACACTGTTTGGGTCCTAGACCCATTCGAACATGAGTTTCCCATCTCGACCTGCAAAAAAAAGCGTTTTGAAGTCTGGGGCTGTGAATTCCAGCCACTGTTCCTTCTGCTGTTTCGTTATACCTCCTGATGGTTCGCTTCTTGAGAGCATAATTGGTCAATTCGCTTCTCCATTCTTCCATAATATTATCCAGAATACATTAATTTAAACTGATGCATGCGTATTTTGTGGAAATTTCCTAGCCCATTCGTTTTCGATATAATTATTGTATAGGGTACAAAGCACTTAATCGGTGATTCAATACACCTCAATAATATACAAAGTGGCAATGAATGGCAAAAATATTTTTATCAATTCTCAGACCTAGAGCTCTGCTAATTAAGCTAGAATATTTTTTTTCCGTTGTATATAAAAATTATCATGTGTACTTGCAGAACATCTGGTCGAGCCTCCCACTTCCGAAGGATACCATGAAAATCTTCTTACTAACTTTCATTCGAAACTGTTCAAAATTATTAAGTCTGTAACTCTCGACAGCTATTATAAATTTATGGGTCCCCAATGTAACAATAGCTATCAAGTACTACAGTGAGGCAGATCTTTTTTTATACCATCCCATTTCCTACATTAAAAGAAAAAACGGTTATTTAAAACGATACCTACCCTGTCAATGAAAGTTACCTGCCATATAAAAAGAGAACTCCCAACAGTTTATAAATTACTTCTCGTAGTCTAAAATTACTGACAATAAACGACTTCCGAAGCGAGGCTAAAACAGGAAACTCGTTTCTTGCCACAAAGACCCAAATATCCCGGACGGAGCGTTTTGACATCATCGCAAAAGTCGCAATTTTCATTCCTTGTTCAATTTTCACTTCAACCAGAGGCGTTCTTAGTATTTGAAAATTTGTTAAAGCCATTATGACCAAGAAAAGAGAATTTAAATTTTTAAATCCAACTCAAGTTTTACATTTTAGTGGAATTTTTGATGAGATACGATATTTCCTTTAGCAGACTAATTTTATTAATTGAGATATTTTCTCTTGTCAAAAAATAATTTGTAAAATTGTATTTTTTTACGAAGGTGCTAAAAAATTAAAAAGCTTTTTTAAAAAATACTCTCGAGTGTAGGTATGAACACGGTAATAATTGGTACTTAGGAACTACTGAAGAAACATTTCCACTACCATTTTTGAATTAACCATATCTTGTTTCTAACAAAAGCACGAGGTACAGATACTGACTCAATCACCAAGAGGAATTATGAAGGTAGGACCAAACGACAACCAAGAAGACGACGGCGACCACACCGATGAAGCAACAGATTCTCGAATAAGTGACAAGACTAGTCACCTTGTAACATGTCTATCGACCTGTTTCGATTTTACAGAATAAATCCTTTTAATTAGCGCTCGTCGTCACTAGCCACATCCAATTATAGTTCTGTGATCCCAAACTCTTCTACCCTGACCGTAAGACAATTGACGTCTGCCAACGGACTACTTTTTTGCACAACGCCACGTGAAACACCCCTTTTTGTTATCGACCGTCTAAGGGGACAGATCATCTTTCGCTATCTTTCATATCTTAAGTACCTATCTTATGAATTTTGCTGTGGTAAGTTCAAAATCATAATTTATAATTAATAAGCTTCTTCTAAAGTACTGTCTGATATAATTTTCGTATGCATTCTTTATTTTTTTACAGAGATAGACGAAATTAAATTCAACTCGTGGTCATAAACTGTTCTTTTATACTAATATGGTAGTTTTAAACCAAATATTCTTTTATAATTCACTGTTATACTTTTATACAAACATTTTCAAGCTTTTTCAGTTGCGAAATAACTCTTTTAATTATAAAATAACATTTTTTATAAATTACTGTTAACCTATAAAATATTCTTTCGTAACGCCAGTGCTGGTTCCATATATTTCCTAAGCACGATATTTTTCCATATAACTGAATGAATAACTTTTTGCTATGATTAGTTTCTTTGGGATCATTAGTATCTTTTTTTTAATTCAGCCGATAATTGCTATTTTTACTGTTTTAACATGGAACATATATAATGTTGGAAAGCTTTCAGTAAATTAAATAAATTTTTTGACTTTCAAATAACTGCCTTCCTTTTCTTTAACCTGAAAAGCTGACCAACATAATGTGCCATTACATTCAAGTTCCTACATATCCCTGATCCACTTGTACTTCTAGGTAAGCACAGCCCCTAGGCGAGAATATAAGCCAAGAATATAACCCTAGGCTAGGATATAACCCAAGAATATAACGCCGAGGATATAAACCCAAGAATATAACCCTAGGCTATAATATAACCCCAAGAATGTAGCCTAGAATACAACCCGAGGATAGAACCCCAAAATACCGCCTTAGAACAGAACAAAACAGTTCAGATCAAGACCTGACTTATTCTCCAGGAAACCACTTCATCTAAGAGCTAAGTACCTATAAAAGTACAAATTCCTGTTCATTTCCTGTGGCAGAATAAATTGTAAATTTGTTTTAAATTCTTTTTTTATTAGAAATCCTCAACTATAAAAGTTGAGGGAGATACCGCCCGGGGTCACTTTTCTTCATTAACTTAAATTTAAATTTTACAAGGCGTTTCTACCTTTTCCGCCTTAGTTTTCTTAGTATTTTTATCGTCAAAAAGGTAGTGGCGCCCTCAATTTTTACAACCCTTCTGTTGTCCCTGTGTGACATGAACTTGGGGTCGAATCACCCTTGAGAGGAGTCTCTAGCCGGAGCCCTCCGAGCTGGTGCCCTGTGAGGTACAGGCATTCACAGTTACAAATTGGCGCCCAACTAAAAGCAACATTTACCGTTACAAATTGGCGCCTTTACCGTTACAACCTGTAACAAGTGGAACTCTCTCAACATCGCTGTTTTATGACTAAGGATTTGCCCCTTGTAGAGGCAATAAAAAACACACACAACAGAAGAGAAAAAACAAGATATAAAAGACCGCTGAAGATGAAACGATAGCGGATACGATATGGATACGGATAGCGGATACGAAATAATAAGATACCAAGTCAAACTGAAAATACGAAGATAAATACTGACATTATAAACGCCACTGGATAATCAATGTCACTCAATTGTCGAAGTGGCAGGAAAGAACACACGCACGCGCTTGCCAATAGGAAGTCAGGTGGTTACTTAGCAACGGCATTTCGATAAATTTTCACCAATTGAGTTAGTAGGAGGGCGTGGTAATTATGATTTTCGCACGACGTTGCCGGCTTGAAGGAAACCCATAACATATATGGAAAAGTGTTCATCTTTTTTATTATTCAGAAATTGAAAAAATAATGTTAATAGACAAAATCCAATGAAACAAGCACATCAAAGAACTAACGTTTAATCATTATTGACATATTGTTGATAATAAAAAGTCAATTTTCTAATTATTTTCACTACATACTTAGCACTTCAGCTTTTTCATAGTTACACGTGGCAATATCGAATGCATTCTTTTCACAGCTTCAGTTATGTTTGTCAAACTATACCATCGTGTCAGTGCAGCAGCAAAAATATTCTTGACATTGACCCGGCGGAGCCTACGTTTTGCAACAGGGAATCTGACGACACTGTCGAGATTAGATATGTGATATTTACTGGACATTCTGTTTACCTTAGAGTTATAAACTGTAATGCTTGCTGTTCAAGTTTAGAACGCCACTAAAAGTTGTCTACAAGCTGCGAACTGTCTAAACTACTCCGATGTCGAGTTGCCTAACTTAAATTGCCAACAAACAATAATAGATCGCAGCTAACCATATGTATGAACTTAGTGTGTTGATTGTTACCATAGGTATAGTGAAATTCGGTGAACGTTGAAACGTTATTAATGTTATAAAGTTGAAATGAATTCAAATTCAAATGTCTGGATAGAACGCATACGACATCAACTTAGTACAAATAAAATAACCCTGGCAAATTACGAATTTTAACTATGTACAGGTTATTAACGAGTATCACTTTCAACTAAATTTAAAATATCGTTCTCCAATTTATACACAAACAAAAAAATTACATTTAGATTGTTGTATACTCACTAAGTTTTTGTCAGGTTTTGTTGTTTAAATAAGCCCTTTAATCCGAACAGATCACAAAGGCTTTGAGTTAGCTGTGATATGAAGGGGATTGTGTTTGTCTTTTTTTATAAACCGCATTTTTTTAATTACTTTCCAAAGTTTTTATTCGAAGGATTATTATAAAAAAAAACGTTGTTCTCATTTGTATCCCAGTTTATTTAATCAACCTCTTATACAATTCAATTGTGAACATGGTTTTATGCCTACACTAATATGAATGATGTTAAGAGGAAATTCATAAAATTTACATTGGAAGTTGATTATTTTCTTTAATCTTTTCATTCTGGTATATTCATAGTTGTTTAAATTCAACCACAACATCATCTAAATTCATTAGGAATAAATAAAATAAACATATTTATAAAACTTGTGAAACTTATAATAATTGAAGCTCGCATTATAGCAAATTGCTTTTTTCTACAGTCGCGCGTAAAATGACTAATTAATATATTCAAATGAAATCGTAAAGTCGACAAATGCCGAGGATTGTTACTTTACGCTCTAGCGCCAAAAAGGAATTTTTTTCGCTCGCGTATTTAATCAATTGATGAATATTTAACAATTTATCAGATTAAAAATCAAATAAAATTATATGAAAATTGTCAAATATTTTGAAATATGGTCAAAAATGGTTAATAATTGTCAAAAACTGTCAAAAATGGTCAATAATTCTTAAAGTTTTGAAAAATGGTCGATAATTGTCAAAAAATTAAAAAAAAAATATGGAAAATTATTGTTAAAAATTGTCAAAATTTTGAAAAATAGTTGATAATTGTCAAAAATGGTCAATTGTCCAGAATTTTGAAAAATGGTTAATAATTGTCAAAAACTATCAAAAATGTACAATTAAGGCAAAATTAGTCAATAATTGTCGAAAATGGTCAAAAACTGTCAAAAATGGACAATTATTGTTAAAAATTGTCAAAATTTTGAAAAATAGTTGATAATTGTCAAAAATTGTTAGTTTTTGAAAAATTGTCAAAAATTTGGAAAAATGGTCCATTATTGTCAACAATTGTCGATAATTATCAAAAATGGTCCATAATTTTGAAAAATGGTCTAAAATTTTGAAAAATTGTCAAAAATGTTCAAAAACTATCAAAAATGGTTGAAAATTGTCAATTATTTTCAAAAACTGTCAAAATGGACAATTGTTGTTAAAATTGGTCAATCATTGTCAAAAATATATTGTTGAAATTTTGGAAAATGGTCGATAATTGTCAAAAACTATCAAAAATGGTGAATAACTTTGAAATAGTCAAAAATTTGGAAAAATGGTCCATAATTGTCAACAATTTTCAATAATTATCAAAAATGGTAAAATTTTGAAAAATGGTCACTAATTTTGGAAAACAGTCAAAATGGTCAATATTTGTTAAAATTTTGAAAAATTGTCAATAATTGTCAAAATTTTGAGAAATGGTCAATAATCGACAAAAGTGGTCAAAATTTTGAAAAATAGTCAATAAATAATACGAGCCGTTTCCGAAAATCGATTTAAACACGTAATTTATAAAATCGATTTACTAAAAATCGATTAATATTACTATGAAAATCGATAACTAAAGATCGATTATAAGAAAATAATAGTCGATTTATATAAAAATCGATAATATTTTAACATCCCTAGTCAGTAGATCTTTTTAAGGTTAATCATGATGAATAGCGAAAATGACGATTATTCTAGCACTCCTATTATAACCTAAGATAATATAAAGAACTGTTTTAATTATTAAAAGGGCGACTGTAGAAAAAATGATGTGAGTTTTTCGAGCGTAAAGTAAAATTGCCGCTTTCGAAAGATCGACGCGCTCCGCTCCGCGCTTTCTCAAGCGGCAATATGTTACATTACGCTCTAAATACACAAATAACTATTTTGCCTATTCTGTCAGCTTTAATTACATTTTTTTATTCCATTCCTCGGAGGTGTTGCCTATTTCTTCCAATTTTACAATGGAGTAGATACCGCAAAAGTGTTCAGACCCCCAAAGGTCTCTTTTCGCCAGTTCATCTGCTATTTCATTCCCTTCCACGCATCCCATTCGAATGACCATCATCTTACGAATAACCTTCCATTCCATATTATACGACAATATTGGAATTAGAGAGTAACGTTAATGTACACTCAATATTAGAGAGGGTACAATAGCGGTACTGAGCTCCAGCAAGTGCAATTTAAAAACTGGTGTGGAGTACTAGAGTACGCCTAAACCAATGTAGCACTCGATAGTGTCGGCCTTCATCAAAGGAACTTGAAAATTTAAAGCAGAAGTCTTGCTGAATATAGATAGGGAGGAGGTCAAGTCCGGAATCCTCACTGGTCATTATAGGATAAAATATCACCAAGGCAAAATATGGTCGAAAACATCGGTGGAACATATTATTATGTACTACGATATGGTCGCTGCATTAGTAAGATTACAGGCCCTAGGAGCTGCACCCTGAGGATATACAGAGTGAGTTTTAAGTATGGGACGCATCAATTATCGCGGAGACTGATCGCATCGTTTTTTAAATTTTGGTGTGCAAGGATCTTTTGATATGGCCGATATTATGTTGGTATTTACATTGTTATCAGATCTTCCTTTTTTCCGGATTTCCGGAATAATAACGAACTTGTATTTCAAATAAATCACCCTGTTTATGTTTTGCCTTTTCAAATCCTTAAGAAATACTGAATATTTACATTATGATTGAATAAATTCGTTTAATTTGAATAATTTTTAATAATTTATTTTCTAATAGAAATACCATAACAAGGTCTACTGTCAGTGAAATAATAGAAAGTTTAACGAGACTTGGATTGAGTATGTACACGGCTCTTAACAGACTACTCATTGGAATCAAACAAAACAGTGAAAAAACGATTAACGTCGTAGGGGAGAAGTGCCATGAATGGGACAGGTTTTGAGTAGTTTTCTTTTATTAAAATCACTTTTATAACTATTTATTGTTACGTATGCCTACTCAACTTTAAAAATAGTTTGGCCTTGAGATCTCAAACTTGCAACACTTCAGTTGAATATTTATGTTTACGCCGGCATCGAGTAATATTTTCTCTAAGATAAACGAGTGTAAATAAAAACATTGTTTCAAAGAAAACGAAAAAGCTTAATAGTGAATGTTCCTAAGGTACCCCCGAACCATTTCTACCGTTTTTAGATGCTACAAAGTTAAGGTATGTTTTTTGCATTTGTTTATTTAAAAAATAGGTTATGAATGGAACAAAAAACTACGCTATGAATGGGACACTGTCCCATTCATGACACTATGGATATGGTTTAAATATGTTAAAAAATAGTTATGTAACTTCGCAGAAAATTGGCAGGCGTGTTACCTGAAACGAGAGGAAGATCTGATCAGTTTTTTAGAAAACTTTAAAACGGCGGTACAAAATGACGGCTATTTAAAATATTCAATTTGCTGTAGTTCCGAGAATATTAGTCCGATTTCTATTTGGTGGAAATTTTGTCTAAGCTAAGATAAATATTTGGTACTCTTTTAAAATAAATCCAAAATGGTTGAACAAAAGGGTGATTTTTTTAATTTTCTTTTGGCAGCTTTTTTTGTATTTGTTTCCTTTAATAACTAATATAACTCACGATTACTCCCTTAACTTTTTTTTCAACCATTTAAAAATGAAAAAAAATGGTATAAAAATTCAAACCAAACTATTAATTTGGTATACTTTCTTAATTTTAGAATAAAAATGGTTCGCAAGGGGGAAAAACTATTTCGAGTAGACCCCCAGAGTATGGAAAGAGCAGTTAAAAGTATTATTCAAGTTAAATTTTCAATTCGTAAAGCAAGCCCAATACATAATGTAACGTTTATTCTAATTTATATTTACAATTAATTTTATATTTACAGATTTATATGTAATTCAGTCCTTATTTAATAATTTATGTCATACACTAAACACACTAATTATAATTTATATGAGAGTCACTTAATAAACACTTTATCGATGCGCGATTACTTTCCTTCGGTATCAACACTGACTGATTGACTAATTGCCTACAGCGAAGCTGGTGGCCTATTTATACTCACGCGCCGTAATTCTAGAAATCTTTCGGCGTTCTGGCGGGTTCACTGGATATTCTCGATGTTTCGTATTCTGGATGCTTCTCGAAAATTGGGCGGATGAGCCATAGTCGTCTCATACGGGGATTTCACTGGGGGCACTAAGTGAGAATATTATTGCAGTAGCTCGCGTAACAATAACATCTCCAAATCATTTCTACATTTAGCAGTTACTAGTGCGCTTCACCTTGCTGACCCAAACAATTCAACAATACGCCCAATATTGGAAATTGACGTGTTTTTACAACTTACCTAGTCGAATATCTTATAACGGCTTCGAAAATGTGTTATGGATTGGAGTATTCAGCGTTAAGGCATCTGGCTTATCGATACGCAAAAGGTCTGAACATAACATATCCAGAAAATTGGGATACGGATTCAAAAGCAAGCATCGACTGGCTTAAAGGCTTTAGGAAGCGTCACAATCCTGTCACAATCCTGTCACAATCCTGAAAAAACTAGCTTATCCCGGGCAACTGACTTTAATGAAACAACGGTTAACAAATTTTTCAATAACTTAGAAACCGTGATGAACAAATTTCACTTCACAGCTGAAAATATATTGTGATGTGTGTCTGGGGTAATGGGGTTTATTAATTTTATTTATTAAATTGATTATTGAATTTGTGATTTTATTGTATTGTATAGTTGGGCGCCAATATTTATTTAAAAATAAAATAAATATGAAGTATTGAATACAGTTAATGATCTTTTTTATTTCTTTATATAATTCCACCTATTAACATTTTATTAAATTTACCTGACCTTTCTTTCTCAGTACAACCCTGTGACTTACTCTAATGAAGCACGAAACTACCTATCTCAGTCGGATTCTATAGTTGTGTTTGGAGTCGACGCTCTACGCACTCTTATTAATTATCTCCAAAATGGCTGTTCAATAATAGACAAGTTGTTGAATTAAACGAAGAAATATCATATTTTTTTATTGAGAAACAAAATCTAACACAGTGGCAAATTATGTATGATGTATTACCATCCCTTCCACACTTAAAGAATAGTAAATATAATTGCTAAATTCAAGAAATCAGTTTGCAAGTGAGGTGTTTAAAAAAAACAATGGTTATCATATAAGTACAAAATCAATGATGAAAATTGCTTATCGACCAACAAGGTGAGTGGAAATTAATTTTAGTAAAGTATTTATTCATAAAGGAAAACTAGAAACTTGTTTAGTCTATAAGCAAAAGAAAAAAATAGATAGATATTTACAATCTAATAGTAATACTTGAAAATATAAATACTACAGTAAATAATGAATATGTCAAATCTTCTTTAATTGCTTTTTTCAATTTAAATGCATTTATTGTTTTTATTTGTCTTTATTATTATTATTATGGCCTTTAAATCTCTATCTAGAGTTATTTTTTTTAGCTATAGCAAATCTTTTTAGAATATTATTGTTATTATTTAATAATTAACTTTCTTTTATATTGTAGGAAGAAAGAATTAGGTACCTTATTTTTTTCTTGTTAGTCCTTCTTCTTTAGATGCTCAGGGAAATAGCATCGGATTCCAATCTATTTTCTTTTCTTCTCACTTCAGGAAGAAAAATTTGTCGTCTATAAACAAATTGGTGAGATTTTTAAAAGAAATATTGTTGATTTCTCAGCACGTGAAGAATTTTAAAATTACCACACTTTCAAACTTCAAAATGTACTCCTGTCAAAAGTCAATTTATCGATATTGGAACTACTTTTTCTTAGACTTTATTGTGCGAGTGAAAAAACTGGAATAAGCCATCCTCTTGGAGTTTTTACTTTTATTAAACCCACAAGTCACAGGTCACTATGTTAAATTTTTTGATAAAATTTGTGTCAAAACTGATATACGAGGATGGTCGAAAGTTATTTTGGTATTTTTGATTTTCTTACACACACCTTTTTTACACATATAATTATAATCTACATAAAACATAATATTAAATGTACAAATCTTACATCTTAGAACCTCTTCTAGACATAGAAATCACACTTTAAAAATTTCTCATTGTCAAAATGATTTCTTTTAAGTTTTCGAAAATTAAAGCATTTTGGTTATTCAAAACCTTTTATAACATGTCCTTGCACCCTTTAGTTGCAGTTTATGTGTTTCTATTTTATTTACAAGTGTCGCTTTAGTTTATTTTTTTAGGTTCACAACTGAAGTCTTGGTGGATAAGAATTTTCGATTCTAGTGTTGGAGGTAGGACTTTTTAGACTTTGAATTGTTTCAGTAATTTATGAGAAGACTCCAAATAATGTGTTTCCACCCTTTTTCCTCACTATTCATATCAATAAATATTTTTAAAAAATATGAAAAGATGATTTTGACAATTGTACCTAGTATAAACTGTAAGTATTATCAGTTACTTTATAATAAATCAAACATAGGTATTTTACAACAATAATATTTCATGATAACAATCCTTAATGCTTATAATCATCAATACTTTTTATCAAATTCAGTTGCTGCTAAGTTTTTTAATAGATTTAAACTTTATTTTGAATGCTGTTGTATTTTCAATCCGTTACAATATACAACGGTGATGAGATGGGTCTTACCACTGTTACAGATCCCCCTAAGGTTCTTTCACAGAAAGGACTCAAACAGGTCGGTCAAGCAACATCGGCTGAACGAGGCTAGTTGGTAACCATGTTGACTTTTATAAGTGCAATCGGAAATACAATACCTCCTGCTTCCGTTTTCCCGGGAGTCCATTTCAAGGAGTTAAATGGAGCAACGACAGGAAGTCTAGGCGTTGCAAATAAATCAGGTTGCATGACGGAAATAAATTTTTTAGAAGCATTCAAACATTTTGTAAAATAATGAAAACCATCACCAGAGTCTCCTTTTTTACTGCTACTCGACAACCATGAGTACCATCTCAGCTTGGACGTGGTAAACTACGCCCAACCTAATAATGTGATCTTACTAACATTCCCACCACACACCAGTCACTGACTGCAGCCACTAGATGTGGCCCTTTGTGGACCCTTTATAACATATTTTAAGAGTGCCCAAAATGAGTGGATGTTGTCAAATCCTGGTAAAACACTTGATATATATCACATGGTATCTCTTTCAAATAAAGCTTACACGAATGCCTTTACTCCAAAAAGGGATTTTCCTCAACGAGGATTTATCCCCTAGATCGTTTTTGATACTTCCGATTTCTTATGTTCTTCTGTCACAGATCACGCCAACCCAACAAAAAATTTACAAACACCAATCGATTCTGCACAACCTGAATCAATTCCAGATACAAGTAGTAACAATCAAACAGTGGTAACACCCGAAGCTATAAGACCTTTTCCAAAAGCTTCAGGAAGAAAAAACGCAAACAACAGAGGACGCAAAAAGGTTAGTACAAGAGTCCTAACTGACACCGGGGAAAAAAAGTTACTTGAAGAAGCACATAACGAAAAGTTACGGAAGCAGAATATAACGAAAAAAGGTAACAAAACAGTGAGGAAAATTTTTGAAGAAGCTAGTAGCGGTGACTCCAACGATAAGAACATGTAATTAATAGATACAGACGATAACATTGATGATGACATTGATGAAGCTTGCACCTCAGATTTCAGTATTGAAGGAACACCAGTTTTAGAAGAGAATGACTCCGTTCTTGTTGACTGCTCCACAAAGAAAAATAAACTATGCTATATAGGACGCATTCAATCAAAATTAGAAAACCAAGAATTGCAAATTAAATTATTAAGAAGATTCGGTAATTCAAATAGGTTCTATTACCCACTAAAAGAGATATAAATGACGTTGAAAGAAACCGTATAAAGAAAAAGCTCAAACCTCCAAACCGCAATTATGGAACCAAAAGATCGCAAGAAATAATCTATAAAAAAAATCAACCAATTCCTTTTGAGAATTATGAGAGACCGTTTGGACGAATCCTTTACCAAAACAGTTATTTAAAGTCCGAATTACTACCTAAAATTGGACTTTTACATCTTTAGTGTGTTAGTAAAGAAGTTTTGTTTGTAACATTGAGAATACTTAGAATAATTTGATTTTTTTTGACGTGTCCCACTTAAGCCTCTAAAGTATTGAATGGGACAAATGACATTTTTTTAAACAATTTTTTTGTTATAAATAAATAAAACTTTCGGGTTTTCTTCCCTTTTCCCTTTTTTATTAATCTATAACAAATAATCCTGTAAAAAATCCTTCAAAAGTAAAAAAGTTTTGGTAAGAGTTTAAAAAAAAGTGTCCCATTCATACCACTCTTCCCCTACACATAAATTTCCCTCTAGGTATTTGTTCCACAAACATATTAATAATGTGGTACTTGCACGTGCTAAAAACGTGTTTTCAAGGAAAATTAATCCTTGATATATATTCCATATTTTGATTTGATACACTGTATGTTTACAAAAGTTATTTTATGTGAAATATGACCTTACTCTTGAGGTTATATAACTTTAACATGAAAGAGCGTAATTATTATTTAGAGGATGAAAGGCAATGCTATTACTATAATGACTATACAAGCCTCGTGTGCTATTGATATGCCGTACTTTTTATATTCACTCCAGAAATGGAAATCTACGAATCCAATTATTGGAATAATTCAAAAAATACGAGATATGTACAACTGAAAATAGACAAACCAAAATTATTACTTAGATACTAATGTTAGAAAATAGAATATATGTATTTTACCGTGAAGAAAAAAAATGGCATCACCTGTAGCTATAAACTCCGACAAGAATTGAATTACACTTCAACGGAAAACATTTCCTGAGTTGGCACAAATCATATATTTTTGTTTGTATTATCAGTTCAAGGCAGACGTTTCTCAAACATATCAAAGACAGACTGGAATTGGTACAAATGCAACGTTGTTATGGAGCACAACGCTTTCTATTGCAATTTATTTTTCAAGCGAAAGAAGTCTTCAAGTGAGATTTTTGTTTTGTTTTGCCCAACAAATTTGGAAAATCGAACCATACGTTGATGGTAGCTTATAATATCGAACAGAACATTGATGGGTAGGAACCGTCCATAGCGCAGGGCTTCGTAACTGAGGGGTTCCGGGTTCGTCACGATGGTTTCGCTTTTTCAATGTTCAGAATATTCAACTTATATATCAGAAGTGGGATTTGATCTACGAAATGTCCACATGTAAGTAATTGACAAAAAATTTTGTTTTAAAATGTATTTTTTATCGATACTCTTATGAAAGACAAACCAAGAAATTCTTAAGGACACGGCGAGGACTTTTTCAATAGAAAATAACAATATAAGCACCAGTAAATAACTATTGGCTGAATTAGTTTCGTTTTTAAAAACAATAATATAGGTACCTACCTTGTTGTAGGAGAAAGAAATTGTGGAGTCACATATTCAATCATTTGTACAATTGGTTTGGACAAACGAAACTTTTTCAAAAATTGCTCCTCTGTCCAATGTTCAAAGTGATTAATTATGCCTCTAAAAATTTTTCGTCGTCTTGGATGAATGTACTGTACATATTAACTAATTCGTTAAAATCTTCGTCGTCTGTGTACTCTTCCATTCCAAACGCCGAATAGTATAAAAAAAGTTTCTCGATACGTGGTCGGTACTGTCGGTAGACACTGTCCAGAAAGTAAAAATAACAATTTTGTGAGGTTACATTTACCGGATTAAGTTTGAACTCTCCAATTTTGTCCGGTCAAAATATATCATTATTAAAACTCTAGTTAGCGTTAACCAGATATTGCACAATTATAAATAAACATTTAAGAGAACTGTTTATTGTACAACTCGCCCTAATACATATATCTAAAATCTATACAAGAATAACTAGTGTTGTAAACGTTTCTGCTGCATAGCTCATTCTGTATAAATGTTAAACGTTGTCGTCAAACTCCATATTTCCATGGGAGCCTGCAGTCCAACGGCATTAAATTGGTCATTAACAGGTAGTAACAGGGGATTACGGGTCTATAGTCCTCTGGGTTATTAGCTGGAATAACGACCGATATTAAACATGGCGGTGGTCAATAATTTGCCAAAGCATATCAATTATACCAGCATTGCAGAATCCATGCTGATAATAATATTGATGCGGGTCAGAACGCGATGGATGATTATTATATAGTAGGATTACAAGACCGGCATATATAATATTTGTGGGTCCTACTGTTAAGCATAAGCCGTTATAAAAATTGTTGAAATTATTTAATTTCAACCATTTTTGCTTCAACTCAATTGGTAATTCATTTTACAAAGGTTTACCTGAAGCTGCCTGTCGAATTTGAATAATATTAAATGATCTAATGCCATGTGGTCGATACTGTCATTGTAGAAAGAAAAATATTGATTTCTGGAGGTTACGAAAAAGTACAGTTCAATGGGCGATAGGAAAGTTATATCAACCATGTATTGAAAAAAGAAAACAATTTTTTGAAAGTAGAGAACTTGTAAGATTGAACATTGAACATACTATAATTAAGCGACGACTCGGAAGATGAACGAGACTATGAAAATTAAGAGTTAACCATCTTAGGTCAGTATGGGAATTGATTGAAAATTGTAGCGCCGGTATTCTCTCCACTTTTATTAAATACAAGCGACCCGCAACTGCTTCACACGGATAGATAAATATATAGAAAAATAAAATGGGCTAGTTTATTGGTGAAAATCCATCATGTATGTAGGTTAGGTTAGGTTTGTGATGAGTGGGTCTATAAGGCCCTTCACTGCGACTCGTGAGAGGCTATTGTGGCTCATATATAAATACGGTTGCATAGGATCCTACAGAGGTTGAAATTTCTGTCCTAGGTCTGCGCCCGTATACACCTGAACCAGAGCCTAAGGGTGTTTTTGATCCATCTGTGTACCAACAACTATCTGCACTTAATAATTAATCCTTACGGAGGACCCATTCGTTTCTAAGTGGAATTAGGACGGTATAAGGCAGGTCGTAGTTTACTGGCATTATGTCAGAGGTCATTCCCAGAATACTGTGACTTTCAGTGTCCACTAGCATTCTGCTTTGCTCTGTATAAGCCTGTTTTGTGCATTTGGAAATATGCGCAATTCTATATGTAGTCCATCTAGCCTCCCTTACCAGAAATATATGGAGAGGAGGTAGGTCTAGAAGGATTTCCATGGCTGTGATGGCACCAGTAATTGCCAGACAAGCCTTTCTCTGTATGCCAGATAGCTTTGCTTGAACCGTTCGCTGTAAAGCTGTTGACCACCAAGCAATAGCTCCATATGTGATCATTGGTCTAACAATCATCACATATATTCAATGGATTTCTTTGGGTCCCAAGATTTTCCACAGATCCTGCAACATATCCACAAGGATAGTCTGGCCTTATGGATAACTCTTACCCAGTGAGCATTCCATGTAAGTTTTGTATCTAGGATAATCCCCATTTATTTTACTTCCGCTGCAAAATGGAATAACCTCACCATTTTAGGAAAGTGGTGGAAGATCCTCCAATTTCCTTTTCCTAGTGAAGGGGACTATTACAGTTTTACCAGGGTTGACAGACATCTGTTCCCACTGACACCAACTGTGGACATCGTCCAACGTCTTTTGGAGGATATTATATGCTACCCTTCCTGACTTGGTCCTTGCCAGGATGATAAGGTCGTCTGCATATGCTTGCAGTTCTACCCCTCTTCTTTCGAGAGCACTAAGCAAGTCATCCTTCAAGAGTGGCCACATCATGTATGTATGTTCACCTACCTAATTTTTTCTGATGGTTTGGAAATACAGGAAAATCCGATCAAATGAGGTTGGCACCACAAACTTGGTGATACTAGGCCATGAAAAGTTCGAACAATACACAGGATACCCAGAAACTTTCTGCTGCATGGTTTTCGGTTTCCAAAAAAGTGTTTCATCCCCGCTTTTTGCAAGTTCAACTGCGATTCTGCTCTTGCCTAGGTCATTAAGTTTTTACAAGTTCCTTAGGTTAGGTTTGAATAGGTGGCTAACCGGCCTATTCCACTCCGACCTTTTTAGATCTACTCTTTTTGACTGACTCTTTTCAAGTAGCCAATCAGCCTTGAGACTGAACAGACAGGTTCCTTGAATAAGTATATTTATTTAACAAATTTAACGTCCTTTAATCCACGTTCCTATAAAGAGGTGTGTCAAAATCACCGACACAGAGTGTTATCCTTGTTGCTAACCACAATAAAAGCTAGAGCTACTTTTCATAACGACACCATCTACAGTATAATTTCCAATTTGTTTTCATTTAATTTATATCTGGGGTAAATACTTATATCCCAGAAAAAACATACTTTATAGTGAGAGCTCCAACTTATCCTATTTTGATCTGTAAAAATTGCAAATCCTGCGAATTAAATACGTAAATGAATGCAAATCTCTCAAGCTTAAATATTGTCTAATTCCCAGAAGGACTTTATTTTTGTTAGATTAACCTTCCGAATTCTGACAAACTGATTTTATATAAAGTTGAACCGAGTGAATCTTAATATTTATTTAGTGTTCACCCAATTAATTCATTATCCATACTAGGCAAAGCCGAGTTTATAAGTAAAGAATATTCCATATTTTGATGACTGGCCAATTGACCTTAAGGATTTAGTAATAAAAGGTTATAAATCCCTCATTGTACAGTAAACAGTAAGAAATCCGAAGTGTTTAGATACCAAAAATGATTATCCCGAAATCCCCACTTTCTATTTTATCTATAAATATTTTAATCCCATCATATGTATTGTGACGGAGGTAGTATAAATTATATTGAAGGGCGTAAACTGGTTTATATTTTACAGAAGAATTCACGCGGATATCTACATACACTAATATTGACTGACAGGTTGACAGAACTATATCTTTTACTTAGTACTAATTGTAACATGTCTATCGACCTGTTTCGACTTTTAAATTTATATCGCAAATCTTTCTGTAATTACCTCTCGTCATCTCATCGGCCACCCCAATCTTCAACCCCGTCCTCAAGACAATTGACGTCTGCCAACGGTCGCTTCCATTTTTTCAACGCCACGAGGGACAGCCCTTTCCGCTATCGACTCTCTTCGAGGAAAGACCTCCATTTTTTTATCGCTTTTATACCTTTCCTATCTAAATTGCTGTGGTAAGCACAACAGTTAAGTTACCGTGAACAACAAAGTACCCGTTGCTAGCTAGTATACGGCTGATAACTAGGATACCATTAACTGCTAGAGTATAAGACACCATCAAAGACACCTTCAAGATATCTCCAGGGCCACTTCACTACGCACTCTTCCCGGAGAAGATATATACGATATATAAGATAATTACCATAAAAAGTACAGGCCTCATATGTTTGTTCCGTTCCTGGAAAGAAATAAAATTGATGTTTTAACTTCTTTTAATTTCTCATCCACTTGGATATAAGAGCTGTAGGAGATCGTGTCCGGGTTAAAGTAAGTTTTAATCTTTTCAGTAGATATATTAATTTAATTTCTACAAGGTGTTTCTACCTTTTTCTTTTTGTTTAAATTAATTTTGTTCTTTCATCGACGTCTAAAAGGTAGTGGCGCCCTAAAGCTTCTAATAGTCTGTAACATACCTAGCACTAACATGGAGTAGAACCACCCTTGAGAAGAGTCTCAAGCGGCTACTCTAGCGCCCAGTAAGGTTACATAATACTAAACAACTTATAACTAGTCACTACAATATGTAAGTATAAAAAGAGCATTGGCTGGAGAGTTCTCGTACACCCTATATAACCAACGACTGGATAAAAACATAAAGAAGTTATCAAGATATTACTGTTGATAGGGTTGTAGTATGTTATGTTGCTCCATTATCTCTGAAATATGTTAAATGCTGAAATGTTTTGACACTTGCTTTCGAGTAAGTCGCAAATTAGATATACCTTCCTATAATACTCTTAGGAGAACTAATCAAGATATTGAAAATCAACCACTGGAAGATTCTCCATAAACCATCGAAGCAAGTGATAGAGACATAGATTCCGAAACTTTTCATAAATTTTTTGAGTTCGCGTTGATTATGTTTGAATTTTGACTTATCCCTCAGTTATTATGGTTCAAGTTTGGTTTTCCTGGTACTATTTTGATATTAATGATTAAAAAAATGTAAGGACATTTTTTTTATGTTCTCCAAAGAAGTAACATATAATGACTCATCCCCTTTCTGCATGAAGGCCCTCAATTACTAAAAACCAAAAAAGTCCCAGATCATATCCTTGTGAAACTCCAGAACCCATTCAGGTCACATTTGATTATTTATTCGCTATTTGAAATTATTTCTGGAATTTATACCACTGGATTCCATTCAGCTATACCTACATTTTCTATAATAAGAGATAAGAGTATTGAATTTTCCATTTATTCTATATTCTGAAAAATCGAATGTACGTGAAGCTCATAAAAAACAATAAAAGTTTGTTATGGTCAACGAAACTGACCTCTTCGAACTGTACTATTGAAATTATTGTTAATAGTTTTCAGTCAAACGGGTGAAAAATAATTAAGGTTTTTTAAATTTCATTAAAAAAGAAATCCTAAACCGGCCAGCTTAAGATTGAACCAAATACGTCAAAATGAGTTGTGCGTTTGAAGACCAGATGTTCAATGAAAGTTCAATATCCAAATATGGATTAGATCATCGTGCATTTTTCAAATTGAAACAATACAAGTATTACTTAGTTTATTATTTTCATAATGTTGGCAACAAATTTACCAGCAATCGGATCATATTCGTACCCATCCGCGAGAAAAGCTGAAACATAACCGTGACGCCTTTTCAACTGTGTTTGTCATAAAATGCTTTTCATTAGTGAAAAATACCTACAGATCGTAAAATTGCAGAATGCGGATGCTGTCACCAATTCACAAAAGAATATATTTGAAACACAATGCAAAAACTTGTCTTTATGGATGACATTTTCGAAGTTGATTTTGATATTCTCGAAATAATAGACATCGAATTCCCGAAATGCTTTCCACCCGATTTGATTATTTCCTCGACATAAAGGTATTTGCATTTTATCGAAGATTTCGAGTGACAAAGCAATGTTGCTTACGGGTTTTAGGATTGATAGAGGAAGCTCTGAAATTTGGAAATTATTTTCAAGTAAAATATTACCTAATAAGTAAACCTACACGACCAAATGAGAACTATTATTACAGAAACAATGGCGTGTCTCCTATGAATTAGTTACTAGCAGTACTGGGTATTTGATAACCATTGCTGATTTATTAAGTTGGTTGTTTTCTTTGCATTTATAGCTTGACCGTGCACATTTGACGCGGGACTGTCACTCGATTCAAAGGCAAATCTGAAAAGTCGGTAATAAGTAATAATTTCGGTAATAATTGTTAAAAATTGTCAAAGATTTGGAAAAAATGTCAAAAATTGTCAATAATTGTCAGAATCTGTCAAAAATTGTTGAATATTTTAAAAAATGATCGAAAATAGTCAATAATTGCTAAAATTTTGTAAAATGGTCGAAAATGGTTAAAATTTTGAAAATATTGTCAATAACTATAAAAAATGTCAATAATTGTCAAAATTTTGAAAAAATGGTCAATAATTTTTAAAAAAACTGTCAAAAATGGTAAATAATTTTCAAAAATGGTCAAAATTTTCGAAAAATAGTCAAAATTTTTGAAAAATTATCGAAAATTATCAATAATTGTCAGAACCTGTCAAAAATGCTCAAAAATTGGCAAAAATGGTCAATAATTGTTAAAATTTGGAAAAATGGTCTAAAATGGTCAAAATTTTTGAAAAATTGTCAAAATTGATCAATAATAATTGTCAAAAATGGTCAATAATTGTTAAAATTTGAAAAAATGGTCAAAAATTTTGGAAAAATGGTCGATTGTCAAAATGGTCAAAATTTTGAAAAAATGGTCAAAATTTTTGAAAGTTGTCAAAAATGGTCAATAATTGTCAGAAACTGTCAAAAATGGTCAATAATTGTTAAAATTTTGTAAAATGGTCGAAAATTGTTAAAATTTAGAAAAACTTGTCAATAACTATAAAAAAATGTCAAAAATGGTTTATAATTGTTGAAAATTGTCAAAAATGGTCAATAATTGTCAGAACCTGTCAAAAATGCTCAAAAATTGGCAAAAATGGTCAATATTTGTTAAAATTTGGAAAAATGGTCTAAAATGGTCAAAATTCTTGAAAAATTGTCAAAATTGATCAATAATTGTCAAAAATGGTCAATAATTGTAAAAAATTGTCAAAATTTTTGAAAAATGGTCAAAGTTTTTGAAAAATTCTCAAAAATGGTCAATAATTGTCAGAACCTGTCAAAAATGGTCAAAAATTTGTCTAAAATAATCAATAATTGTTAAAATTTGGAAAAATGGTCAAAATTTTTGAAAAATTGTCAAAAATGATCAATAATGGTCAAAACTGTCAAAATTGGTCTATAATTGTCAAAAATGGTCAATAATTGTTAAAATTTGTAAAAACTGTCAAAAATTTTGAAAAAATGGTCAATTATTGTCAAAAATTATCAAAATTTTTGAAAAATGGTCAAATATTTACGAAAAATGGTCAAAATGGTCATTCTTTTGTGCATAAGAAGCAAGCTTCTATCGGCGGTCCGACGAACACTCACCTTTTATTTTTGTTTTACTAACCATAGAAATAAATATTAAGTAACTTTACTTGTATTCTTTAAATTTGTGCAGTTGTAGAAAAAGTATAGTGTGCAACATGTGGGGAAAGTACTTTTCTCACTCGTGTGTTTGCTACACTACAAACTTCCACACTCGTGAGAAAAGTTGAAGTTTCCCCACTTGTTGCACAATATACTATTTCATGTCGCTTCTCTAATGTTGCTTCCAATTTAAACGATCATTACTACTTATTGGCATTGGTTATGAAAACTTGCTTCAGTGTCGCCTATTATATGATAAATAAGGTTTAACATATGCATAAAAACGGAGGAATAATGAAAATATCAGAGTGATCTTAGAGCATTTTCATTCTATACTTTGGGTAAGACCGGGTAGTCAGAGTGGGGCGAAACCGGGTACTACCCTATCTTACCCCATTATTCAAAACTATTTTTTTACAGAGTCAATATGCCTAGAACCTACGAGAAGAAAACAAATCGGCATTCCTGGAGCCAGGAAAGTATGGAAGGCGCTATAGAGGAAGTATTTATTGTCTAGATGCATGGGATAGCCTCAAAAGCCTTCAATGTTCCGCAGTCTACTTTAGAAGATCGAGTAAAAAAGGCTTGAACAAATCATCTAACTTGGAGCCAAGCCGCTATAAAAGGTAGCTTGGTACGACTATATTTTCTAAAGATCAAGAAAAATAATTACTAGACCATATATTGATGTTAGAGAGTAGATTGTTTGGTTTAACTTTGAGTGATGTCAGAAGATTAGCGTTTAATCTTGCAACTAAAAATAATTTGAAAAACAAATTCAATGAAGAAACCAAGATGGCCGGAAAAGACTGGTTATATGGTTCTTCAACCCTTTCACTGCTCACCATAAAGTAAGCACTTCGCCAATATCCAAAATGAGTATCCATTTCCAATCAACTAAACATATGTGTAAATCGCTGTTGGAGTATAAACTTTCTGCGTTTCTCATTTTTTTTTGAAAAAAACCGAAAAGCGTGTATACACGTCTTGAGCACCCAGTATGCATTTTTCGGCTGAATGATTATAGGTGCGTTCACACGCCCGAGGATTCGTGAAATTATTCAATGAAAATAACTTCAAAACACAGTATTGTTGCGAGGCCACCAACTCAAAGCCGGCCCTGTCCCTCGACTGTAAATTTTGGTGGCTACGCCGGGATTCTCCCTGCGCAGGCATGGTCTCGAACATTCTGGAATAAGGTTTTGTTTGTGCATAGCACGAGCGCGTTATGTACTAGAACTTTCCAGAACTGATGCGGACTATATATACGCGGGATTTTTTAGTGCCTAGACAGTTAGTTAGTTCGAGAGAATCAGTGAAACGGACAGTAAAGAATTAGGTACTTCCTCTTAGTAATCGGACAGTGATTAAATAGTGCAGATAAATAGTCTAATAGTCAAGTGGTGAAAATAAATTACAACTAATATACCGAGTGTAAATAAATTAGTAGACATATATAAATTAAGTTTAATACAGTGTGTGTTTCTTTAAATAAATAGATAGTAATTAGCCATAGAGTGTATAATTTTATCCCACAATTTAAAAACTATTTAAATAAATAAATAAAAACTTTACAGTATTTTATTCGTTTAATAAACGAGAATAAAATGGGAAACTAAACAAAAGTGAACGAGATATCATTTGTGGAAATCAGCGAAACATTCCACACAAAGGGCCGGTTGGTTTGGACATACCGAATAATACCGGGTTTTCTTCCTTACTTTCGCCTTGATACAGTTCTGGCATTTTCTATAAACTCTTTTCCATTTACCATTTTCTGGAGTTTTTTCTGGAAAATGCTGGAAGCAATATCCTGTCGCGGAATACGGGCATGCGAAGCTTCCACCTCAAGTGGATACTCTATAACTTTCAGCCTGAAGTCGTATAGGTTCATGCGGTGATTTCCAGAATATTTATTGTAGAGGAAGTAGGAAACAATGGAACAATGCTCCATTGCCTCACAAACCGCACCACTGCCTGTAGGGTAGCAAGTCCTGCAGTAACCTGCACGTTTTGAACAGCTGAAATAGGTACAAGTGTAGCTTGTGATACGGTATTATGGTCCGAATCCCCATCATTCATCATCATCTGGGTAATAGTTCATATCTTCGCCTTCACCATCGGTCACAAAAGGATCCACATCATTATCGGACTCATGCAACAATCTTTCCAGCTCTGCTTCATTCAGAGGATCATTCATTTTACGTTTCGCAGCAGTTCGTAATCCCGATGGCCCTGCCCCACTGTCCGCCATTGAAATTGAAAACTGATGCACACATTTTAATGTTTCAACACTTCCACGAACGCTCACTCAAATTCAATTCGCTCCAGCGACGCTCGCCTGAAATTGAATACACTGAATCACATAATACAGAAGCCGTGTATTCTTGTCCAGCGCGCTGGGCGTGACATACGCAGAGACGTGGAGGAGTGAACGGGTTAAGGAGGTATAAGAACAATATTTCTCTTCGACTTCCAGAAAACACTTCAATAGCAAGGCCCATGGTGTTCAATAAGCAAGCTGTTGATACCTTTTTCGATCTGTTGGAGAGTTTGTATGAACCACACAATTTTTCTCCTGGTGATATTTATAACATCGATCAGACGGGAATAACCACAGTTCCCAACGAACCATCCAAAATCCTAGCTTCACGAGGAAGAAACAGGTTGGAGCATTGGTATCAGCAGAACGAGGTGTTTTGGTTACTGCTGAAACTTGCATGAATGCGGCCGGAAATTTTATGCCAACAATGTTTGTTTTTCCTTGAAAGAGAGACAATCCCGCGCTGCTTGCCGATGTATCACCCGGAAGCTTCGCTCAATATCACTCTTCTGGATGCAAACAAACATTTTCGTGTATTGGTTTCGAAGATTTATTGGGTTTTCTAAACCAACGTCTGAAAAACCTGATTTTTGACGGCCATACTACCATACACACAAAGAGTCTCGAACTTATTAACATGGCCAGAGAAAACAATGTTGTGATGTTGTGCTTGCCACCCCATTGTTCTCATCGAATCCAGCCGCTAGACGTGACCTTCATGGCTCCATTGAGCACATATTATCAACAGGAGGTTGATCATCCTGGTAGAGCTGTTACAATTCAACAGGTAGCCAAACTGTATAGTACAGGTTTCCTTAAGGCAGCAGGAATGCGGACGGCAGTAAATGGATTGAAGCAAACAGGAATTTTTCCTTTAAACCGAAATATTTTACCTGATCACCTGTTTGCTCCCTCAACAACCACAGATAGACCTGTTCCTGTAGAGGCAAATGCTCTTCAAGAAGGAGAGCCACGCCCACAGGCAAAAGCAGATGTTCTACAAATGGACCCAGCAATAGAAGAAAAACCTGCACAAAGAACGTGTGAAACGGTAGTTGAGATTAACAAACCAATACAAACCAATATTGTAGAACCATTTCCAAATGAACCCTGCTGTTCTAAAAGTTGAGAACCACAAATTCTCACGGATGAAAAGCCAGCTGCATCAATAGCTTTTGCTATATCACCCAAACATCTAATGCCATCACCTGTTGCTGAAAGAAAGAACAGATAAACGAAAAGGGAACTGTGCAATATTAACTTCTTCACCTTACAAAACAGAACTCGAATCTCAGAGGAAAAAGAAAATGGGATAAAATTAACGTCACAGAAAAGAAAATTGGTTATTGATGACTCAAACAAACCAAATAAGAAGACAACATCAAAACCAAACAATCAAAAACACAAGCGTACCAAGGCCCAGAGAAATAAAAGAGCCTCCTCAAAAAGTCTTGTAACCTCGACTGATGATTCTTCCGATGGGGAAGATAACAAGTCCGACGATCATTGTTTATACTGCAACGAATCTTTTTCCAACTCAAAACAAGGAAAAGGATGGATCCAATGTGGAATGTGTTTTGACTGGGCTCACGAAGGCTGCAGTGGAGCGGGCGAAGAAGATACGTTCTTTCAATGTGATTTTTGTTTGTAAGAATATTTTTTGTTAAAGTTGTAAGCGTGGAAAACTTCTCCAGATTAATGCATGTTTCCAACTTCATGTATTAACTATCTTTGCTTAAATTCTACTTTTCTTACCTTATTCTCTTTTTCATTTAACATCTTAGAATTGTACTTCGACGTCTAAAAGGAAGTGCTATCTTTAAGTCTGAACTAAGAACCGTCCGACAAACCTAATGTAACCTAAACATGGAGTCGATCGACCCTTGAAGAAGAGTTTCATGCCGGACATATAAGATAAGCTGAATAATATTACAAATCAACGTTACAATAAAATATTAATTAAAATTGTTTTATATTCCATAACCTCAACTTATACATTAGTTATAGATCGTTTGATCCCTTTGTAACTAGTAGCACGCCCTTGTTATTGTTATTTTAGACACAACGCTTGCCGTCGATTTAGAGGTTGCTTTCTAGAGAGTTGGCCTCTGGCTTTCGGATAATATGCTGATGTGGAGGTCATTGGGGAAAAGCCGTGAATAGTTTTTTAATCAGTGAATATACTGAATGGTTAAATGGTTTAGTAGCACTACAGTACGTTAATTGAATGGAAATTTTAGTTGTAGGAAATAATATTGTGATTGAGCTGATAATTATGGGATTTATAATACAGCGTTCAACATTATTGAATTTGAGATAGAACAAATTCAAACAATCGCAGGAACTGCAATAGTAAAAAATATAAACCTATTTAAGTCTCAAAAACTTTACATGCCTTCCAGATACAGGGTGTTCCATTAAGTATTGCCCCTTTAGTAATTGGAGAAACCTTAGCACATGATATGAAGATTTAACCCAAAATACTTAAATGAAATATTATTCCTTACATATTTGAAATGGATTATTTATCACAATTAATTTTGTTTTTTATTGCTGTTCTTGTCCAGCGCCATAGTAAAAACAACACTGTTAATTAGACTCCTGATGGGTGTTGTCGTGTGGGGATTTGCTCGTGGGTTTTGGAAATTAATTTCTATTCAAATATTAATTAGAATATTATATTTTCATCCTGGGTTGCTGATTAGTATTCAATGAAGTGCTATTGTTTACACAATATCTATAATTATCTCATGAAACTTTTGGAATGTGCCACTAATAATTTGTTATTTATGTCAACACCTGGCTAATAATAATCGATGGGGTAACGAAAACTGTTATATAAAACTGTGTCAATTTTTTTCTCTGAGTCGTGTGGAAAATCATATAGTTTTTCAATTTGAGGATGAGCTCAGTTAGGGCAGAAACTTCACGAGATAACAAGAAAAAACTTGGTTAAGATCAGCTTGTATGGCCCGACCACAAGTTCTGATAGTCTTCTTCAAACATGTAGAGGGGGAGACGACAGCCACGGTCCAAAAATCTTTGCACGAAGTGTCTCCTATCCCAAAAATAAAATCAAGGTTCAAGCAAAACGCGACAGTATAAACCTCTTCCGAAAACATATAAAGAAAGAGGGCTGGCCTTGACTAAACTTAAATAGCTAAGAA
The DNA here is from genome assembly GCA_947563755.1 of Lochmaea crataegi. Lineage (NCBI taxonomy): Eukaryota > Metazoa > Arthropoda > Insecta > Coleoptera > Chrysomelidae > Lochmaea > Lochmaea crataegi. Next base: position 13,512,321 of record OX387430.1, read on the forward strand.
GACAGAAAATAAAAATTTTCGGAAAAGGAGCAAAAAGGACTGCAGAAAAAAACAATGGAACGTCTACGAAACGACAAGTAAAAAAGTAGATTGGTTACACTACCTCAAATGCTTAAAATGGCTTCGTGTCACTTGCAGAACGTATGGTCAGGTTTGAAAAATCTGTTCTAGAACCGACCAAAGAAAACAAATGATTTAGATGGTTTTTGGAGATGCAGACCAGTAAAGTGAATAAAACGTAGCAACTACATAGTAGAATCCAAGGCTGAGTGATAGCGACAACTAAAATCGACGTGAAAAAGTAGATGCTATCACTACGTAGTTACTACTATTCTAAGTTAAGTGGTAACCGAAAAAACAGTAGATAAAACTACGCAGCAGTTATAACTAGAGTGTTTTTGTTTGTTGTTGGACGTGTTTTTTACGAGCAGCTGACACTCAGAGCGTGTAGCTTTGGGCATTTGTTTAGTTTGGATATTGTTTGTAATCTAGCAACATGTCGTCTTCAGAGAGTGATGATGAATTCGATAAGAAGAATGTGCTGCTGGACAAATCCCGCGTTCCAGCAGTCGTCCAGCAGAAAAAGAATGCGTGGGAAACTGTTTGTAAAGAGTATTCGCAAGCGACAGGAGCTGACGTTAATGCATCACAACTAAATAAAATGTTGCAGAACATGAAAGCAGGAATTTAAAAGAAAGCAGATACTAATGCTACAGGTAACAAGAAAATAAAATTAAAAGAGTGGGAGAAACAATTTTTGGCGTTATTAGGTGCCGAAGACCATAATCCTGTTTTTACTGTCTGGTTGTATGACAGTAGGAACAGTACCATCAAAAAGAGATACTCGCAGTGAAGACACCCATACTTCTGCATCCTCAGCTGAAGGGAGTACTGAAATGAAGGCATATAAACTACCTGGCTATAAACGACCCAAAGAGAACCTTCTGACTCACTATGAAACCGACGAAACACGAGATTTGTCCACATTTCAGCTACAGAGACTCGTCCTCCTACAGCACTTATATTTGCAGAAAAATAAAATGAAAAAAGAATAAGAAAAAATTGATCTACTGGAAAAGAAGAACACCAAGGACACTGAAATACAGACAGATGTCGTTCTGATTCTAGATATTGCATAAACTTGTTATTTTCTACATGTACAAATAAAAGATAATTTTTACCGTCTTTAGGAAGCTTTGGTCTTCTTCTAAAATAAGTATGTAGGTGTTTGTTTTAATTTTAAATAGAAATTACATATTAATGTTTTAATGGAAAGGAAGTTTGATATCGCACTAAATTTGATCAACGATTTGCAATTAAAAATATTAACGTAGTTTGATATTTGGTCAATGGTTTGACACTAAAAGGTTAAATTCAATTTTTTTTATTTTAAGCTTAAATATTCTTCAACATCTCCTCTCTTGTTCACCAAGGCACTTTCACCTTCCGCGTCAAAGTCGTTGTCATCTGCTTCTTCTAGTTGCTCAAAATGAAATTGGTCATTAATATGTTCGGCTACATTGTGGAGCACTGCACAGCTTGTTATCAGCTCAGATACTCTTGCTAGGGACATGCGCATACAGTTCTGTAAACAAGGGAACCTTTGTTTTAACTGACCAAATACTCGTTCAAATATAACTCGTTCTAAGGCGTGTTTGCGGTTAAATGTACGTTCTCTCATGTTTCTTGGTGCATTAAAAGGCGTAATCAGCCAAAGAGCTATACCGTAACCGGAATCACCAAGTGAACAAGCCATACCGCGAGATACAGTCTCGAATTTCACTGCATCGCCATATTCTCGAATCGTGTACGGACCCTGGCCACTCTACGCAAATACTCGTAAACTTTTCCTGTGCATCACACGTTGCTTGCACCGTAGCCTTTACGAATAATGTACTCATCACCAAAAATAGAAGGCTGCTTGATTTTTAGATGTGTTCAATGTAAAGCTTCCACAAGGCTTGGTAAATCAAAGCGTGTCTGCCTTAATAACTTTGCATTTTTCATCTCTTGAACTGTATTGGGAAAATGGATCCAGTTATCTGCTTTTTCAATAACATAATTCATTACATTATTGATCGTTTTACTTACTTTTGATCGATCAACTCCAAAATCTTCCGCTACTCCACTATAAAAACCAGAGGTCAGTGCTTTTCCGCGAGTTTCATCATGGTTTGCCAAAAATTCAAAAAGTCGATACTTTCACTCTCGAAACGCATTAACTCCTTGCATTAAGTTACTACTTTTCTTTCACTGTAAACTTCTCTTTCCCGGATATGCATAAACATCGCCATGATACTCAAGTAACGATAAGTGTGGTCTGAGACAGACTTAAAAATTGTCTAGTTGCAACTACAACGAAGTAGTAGTGTTGCTGCTTTATTCACTGTAAAAGTTCAGTTGTAACTACAGTACCGGAAAATCTTAGTTGCAACTAATTGTAGCTAAGGTTTTATTCACAACACGCGTAGTTATAACTTACCAATTTATAAATTTTAGCTTTACCTGTTTTTTATTTACTTTACTCATTGCAGCACTTATTAACATCTGTCTCGAATAAATATAAACTTCCATATTAATTTTGAAGAATACTACTCAGTGAATTGATCTATTTGTGCTTGAATTGGAAGATTCATTTTATCTACAGGATAAAATTATAAATTTATTCAATCATTCCCACTATTTCAGGAATATCAATTTTTTCAATAAAACTTACTTAAACTTTCCAAACTTTTTCACTCAGTCACAAACTCTAAAGTATTCAAATTTGTTATTGTTCTAAGGCAAGTTATACTTTTGTTTACATTTGAATCATTCTCAAGAAAAACGAAAGTCGATGGCGTCTTTCCAGAACTTTCGTTTTTCTTATCGTTATAACATTTTCCAAGAAAATAGATCCCAGCTTAAAACAAATAAGTTATTTAAATCGTGCCAAAAATTATGGCGATTGAATTTGATAAGAGATTTCGAACTTTTAAGTAGTAAAATATTGAGTTTTCCCTATGATTTGTTCACACAGGTTGATAAATTTTATCTAGGAAAATCGAATTACAGTTAAATTGAATTTGTATCTATTCATTATTCCATGGCATGTAAAGTTTGCCGTCTCCCATCTTTTATTATGGTATTATTCATGACTTGATATTTCTGTTATCAACGTGCGCTTTCTGATCATATTTAATTAAGTCCATTCAAGTTTATCCCTAGCTTGATAGAACACTTCTGTTTAGATGTTCCCAAAAGAGTCCAGCACACAAATGATTTAGTCGAGACTCGACACTCTATATCAGTCTATTTTTGTCACAGTAAAGGTAAGGCAGTGACGGTGACTTGATATTTTTTTCTTTTTCAGTTACTATTCCAAGTAACCAATGGTACAGTGGAGTCAACTTCAGAATCTTATTCATTTACAGATGGACTGTCATTCAAATCTGTGGGTATTCTCAGACTCACTTAGGGCCCGTCTAGACGAACGACTCGATGACGCCACTGAGTGTCGCCTCAGAGTGGCACATGTGGACGTGGTAACTACAGAGTAGCGCGGCTCGATGGTAAGGTCATGCTGGAAAGTAATTGAAATTCTCTTCTACTATAACTTACGTGTCTACACTCTCATCAAATTTCTTTTTCATTCGTCATTCGTTTCACTGGAAAGCGTAAAAAGATATGAGCAAATTATCCAAAGCTATAGCCAAAAAATACTGACACAAGCAGACCAAAGCAAACATCATTCATTATTCAATAATTTCCATGACAAAAGGTTCATTAAAAAAACATAATCGCAATTAATACCACAAGTATGCTGAGTAATATGTGAATCATAACACGAAATGTATCTGTAATTTTACCATTTCACGAGGAAAGCATTTGCGATAAAATACGAATACTTACGCTCCCTTCATGACGACTATGATATATTGCTCTCAGGAGACCTAACCAAATTACTGTCATTCTAATAGAAAGCATTGGGGGCGACCTGTTTTTACGCTGTTTTTGTTAACGTTCCGCCGGCTTGTTTGACTATATTCCTAAACAAATACGAGCAACACGACGTGATTTGAAGATTTAATAACGGGTTGTAGCAACAAGAGTAGGAGCGTACTCATTATTTTTATACCTGATGAATCTTTGATCTTTGAAATTTTATATGAAATTGTAGATTGATTCAAGGGAAAATTGAAATTATTGAGAGAAGTTTACTGTTTTTATACCTAGCCACACACACCATTTTAGGAGAATACCGTCAAGGTAAAGTTACCATTAGCACTAGTAATCTACTTCCAGACACTTTATACAACCTTCCAGATCATTACAAGTTGGTTATTCAGCAGAAATCATGATTTGCAGCCTCCTAATCTAAATAAGAATGGAGTCTTACTTACAACAGTCGATTAACAAATATTTTCAGGAATATCTAAGACTTTTCTGGAAATGAATGAACATTATAAAAACTCGCATCATCACTGGGGAGTAGAATTCAAACCTTTTCTTCATAGGATTTTCCCGATAACACAGATATATTATGAAACAATTTATACAACTGAGATTGAAAACGGTATAGGAATCTACCAGTGGTCACCTTCTGGTGCTCCTGTTGGACAGTATAAGGCAGTCTTCATGCCAATAGATCAACACCACTTTTCGCTTTGTTGTAATATAACACAATTCCTGATGTATCAATGCCTCTCCACAGATCAAAAATCTACCTACTGTCAATACCAGCCTATAAGGATGAAGGAGCTTCCAGTCACTTTCTCCAGCCAGCATGCCAAGAAGCGATAAAATCTCTATCATTTACACCGCAGAATTATATGAAATACTCATGGTTCTTCGAAGTGACCTTCCACACCACAAATCTCCAAGGACAGCCAAACTCTAATAATGGCTCCAAATTTTTGCAGGTTAGTACTTGCTTGGAGTACTAGACTATGCCTACATCAATTGGGTGCAATCAATAAGATTGTCCTGGTGTGGATTTTGAATCATACCGGAGTCGTGGGTAACGAAGAGGTGAACCAACTTGCCAAAAAAAGATCGGTCCAGTCCAGGAGAACCGACTTGAAATCCTTTCGAGAACTATCTCGGACCAGATAGACCAAGAAGAAAGGTCCTATTGGAATAGGATACCAGGCTTAAGGCAAACCAAGGCATCTATTATCAACACTGACCTTCAAAATTGGAATCATTACTGGACACTATAGGATAAACTATCATCTGCGCAGAGTGGGGCTGGTCTAAAACACTGAGTGTCGTTTATGTCTAGATTGACGGAGCATGGGATGTAAATGGCGGTGGTGAAGGCGAAATGGGAAAAAGCGGAAGCCTTACTGGGAAAAAACGAGATTAGATTGGGGTGGAGCAGGGTAACATTGTAGAGGGTAGAGAGATGGGCAGATGCTTTGAATGTGGGGTGAAGGGGCACAAAGTAGGAAGGTGTAAGGTGAAGAGAGTCAAGGAGAGTAGAAAGTGGTGGCTATGTGAGAGCGAGGATCACATATGGCCTTCCTTTGTAGGGTATGTGGGGGAAGGGGACATAAGCCAGGGGAGAATGTAGTAGGGGAAGGAATGAAGTAGATGAAGACGATGGAAAAGGGGAAGGAAAATAGGGAGGGATCTTCTGGACCCCTCTGAGGGGGCGAGTCTGGTTAAATAGGAGGAAGGGGAGATCAGTGCGTGGGTCGAAGGAATGTAGGGGTTGAAAGGAGGGTGTTACAAATTTAGGGAAATGCAGGATAGCGCATGATATATTAGGAGGAAAGTGGATGTGGTGTGTGGATCTGAGGTAAATGCTAGATAAGTGGGAAACCAGGGAAGGATAATGGACGATACAGGAGAGGCAGAAATAAGAGTGGCGGGGGATGGACTGAATGGGTGGTAGTGCGAATGGGAGACGTGGTGGTGTACAGTGTGTATCTAAGCCCAAATGTCAGCCTGGAAGAATATGAGAGGAGCATGACAGGATAGGAGGACGATATGAGGGTGTCAAAAGGAAAAAGGAGGATCATGAGGAGAATGGTGACAGGGTTGTTCAATGCTAAGAATACTGTATGGGGAGGGAAGAAAACGGACAGGAGAGGGGAGATCCTGGAGGAAGTGTTAACATCCAACTACTGCCCACCTTCGTGAGGGGCGACGGGGGTTCGTCATTCATTGATGTAACAGCATGTGATGAATGGATGGGGAAAAGAGTGAGTAGTTGGAGGGAGCTGGAGGATGAGGACAGCTTGAGCTTACAAAGGTATGTGGAGACTGATATAAGTGAAGGGAGAAAGGAATTATTGGAAGAGTAGGGATGGAAGTGGACGAATGCCGAGGCAGAGAATATGAGGAGATAGAAAAGGGACTAGGACTTGATACAGATGAATTGTACAATGTGATACAGGGCTGTAAAAGAGAGGAAAGAGAGGAAAAGAGGGGCAATAGGCGTGAGCCGAGGGCCAATTACTGGTGGAAAGAGGAAATAGAGGAGCTGTGGAGGGAGTGTGAGAAAGAACGAAGACGGATGCTGAGGAGAAGAGAAAGGATAGAGGGAAGAGAGGGATACAAAGAGAAGAAGAAGGAACTGGAGCGTAGGGAGGAAAGGGAAAAAAGAGGGAAGTGAGAAGAGTTAGGGAAACGGGCGGGAGACTACAGGCTACAGACTACAGACTACAGGCTACAGCCTGCTGTGTGGTATGGGTAAATTGATGGGGAGGATAATAAAAAATAGGATTGAGGAGGAAGTTGGTATGAATGGGGGTTTTAGAGTAAACTAGCACGAGGGAGCAAGACGAGGGAAGCGGGGGTGATGGTGAAGAGAAGGAAAATTCGTATGGAGGAGTCTGTGAAATACCTGGGAGTGTGGTTGTATAGCCAGTTATCCTTCAAAACGCATATGTTAAAGGCGGCAGAGAAGGGGAGAGTGAGGGCAGCATGGCTGGGCAGATTGATGTGTAATGTGAAAGGACCGGGAGAGTGGAAGAGGAGGGTAATTGGTAGTACGGTAGAGAGAAAAAGTGAAAGTTAAAGTTAAAGAGCGGTGGTGAATGCGAGGGTTAGGCCACTCCTGCGGTTGCAGAGAGGGATACTGCTGAGGGTGGTGCAGGGGTACAGGACAGTGGGTGAACTGGCAGCAGCGGTGCTGGCAAGGTCCTACCCATTGGACGTGATAGCTAGAGCTTGGAACAAACGCTGGAAGGGTGCGACCAGAGAGAAAGTACAGGAATTGATGGAGGAGGAAATGGAGGGGAGGTAGGAGGAGCATGAGGGAACGCTAAAAGGGACGATTGGGAATAGGAGAAATTGGATAAACCGGAAATTCGGGGAGGTGAACTACTTCTTGACACAGGGGTTCACTGGACATGGGTCGGTACCCCCACAAGATTGGGAAAAGAGAGACTGGAGTGTGCGGGAGGTGTGAAGTGGAGGATGATGTGGGGCATGTATTTAGATGCTGGAGGAACGAGGAAGTGCTGAAGAAGTTGGAGAGGAAACTAGGGGAGGCGGTGTACTGGGAGAACATGGTGGAGATAATGTTGAGGGGGAGGAGGAATGGATGTAGGTGAGTGGCGTAGGAGAGAGCATGGTAAGGGGAGAGAAAGACTGACTCGATTTGGCATGAGAGGTGGGAGTGATAGTAGGGAGAAGACGACGATGTGAGCGGAGAGTGTTCGAGGGACCGTCGCCTGTCTCGAAGTATGCTAGGGTAGTGATTCCGAGGCGGGGATAACGGCGAGTTTGAGGTGGGTTTGGTTGGTAGGCATCCCCCTGGGGATAAGTCCAACACTGTTTGGGTCCTGGACCCATTCGAACATGAGTTTCCCATCTCGACCCGAAAAAAAGAAAAGATTAAGGCACAGGACCACTTACAAAAACCAAATTAAACCAAACCTAACATCAAACAATCCAGCTTAAATACATGGCAAAACCACTGGAACATATCCAATAGCAAAATCCGCAAACGTGAGCTGAATTATTTGTTTTTTGTATTTCATTTGTAGATGGTGAGACTGGACATTTTAAAAAATGTCTGCCTTCTCACTGGGATGTTTGTAGCACAAGATAGGGTTCCCAAATATCTGGCTTCAGTTTAACGGCTGTCATGCTGTCAAGCTAATTGTACACCCTAAATTGCAAATCGATTTGTAATTCCTTTTTAAGAACAAACCTAATAAAACGTTTCCGGGACTAATGAATTTATCATGTAACATTGTATGAAACAGCAGAGTTTTTGTTTAATTAATCCTAAAGAATCTGAAATATTATTGAAAATCCAACTATTTAAAAGCATAGTTAAACATACAATGGCTATACATATATACCATTTCTTCTAGCTACAAACGGTCTAACTGGATTGTAATCAGCTCCTTAAATTAATATTTTACGTTTACATTATTGTAACAATGCAGTAGAGGCTTAATAATTATTAGACGAAAATTCATATACAATGGAAATTCAACGCTTTCATGAAATTGTTCTAGTAGACCTGTAGGTTTAGAAATCTGGAGTTTTGTAGTCGTCGTGAATCAATGGGATTCATGAAACAAAAATTAGGGAAAGGTTGTTAGAAGTATAGATGGAGAAATACTCCATGTCCGTTTTCCTTTCTCTATTATTCAAATATGTTATGTATGGAACAAAAAGGTACTAGATTTGGGTCGTTAATTGATTTTGTTTGAGATGCAGGTATAATTTTTAAAATTAACCGAAAAACCGGTGTCTGCCATAATAATATGAACATAAAGGAATCCAGTTTAATTATCATGGATAGAGCCAGTTATAAGTTCTCGATTGGCAGAACAAATTCCATGTTCTAGTTGTCTTTAAACAAAATTACTAGATTGGGTCGAGACTAAAAATATCAATATTGAAGTGAAACTTATGAAATAGAAATAACAAATATGAGAAATTAAAAAAAGAAAGTTGCCAAAAGAGAACTAACTGTTCGGACTTGGAATGAAACACCATGGATTTTTTTGTACTGTTCTATGAGCAAGACTATATAGATATAAATTTCATTTTTTTAAGTGTGCATCGATAATTTAAAAAATTTCTTATGTTTGTTGGTTCGTCGATGGTTTGTTTAATTTTTTTTACCAGAAAGTTTCTGGCGGAAGACCTAATTCCATTCAATAATCTTTTTGTAATTCCTTGGTCTACACCCACTCTTTGATGACGATGCCATTTGTAATTATTTTCGGATTGTATTTACATCGGATTTTAACTAAATATATACGTAATTGGATCTTCGGGCGTAATACCACGAGTGTTTGAAAATTGCGAATAATTTACATAAAAGCTTATAATTCGGCGAGTTCGAAGAACGGATGAATATATACAACAAGGCTGAACGGAAATTATTCGGTTAATTTTTTAGCATTAGCGGTATTCAGGAAAAAAATTCTTGAATTAAAATATGAAATCGATACTTTAAACCAACATTTTTCAAATATTTGAATAAAGGTGAATATGTAACTATTTCAAAAATTGTACCAAGGGTTTTATACGAAGACCTTGAAGATTCATTAAAAATTTTCTATTAATTTGTTTGAACTTTAAACCAATTTATTGTTTTCAGTTAATAATGGTTCTCTTGTTACATCATTCATCAGACAATTCTTCTCTGAATCGCTCACGAATTATTTCTGCCGATACATGTTTTCTTTCGCCGTATAATGTATGCCCTAGTCGTAAACTACTTAGAATAAGAGGTGTCCATCTAATTTTTATTTCCGTAACTTTCTCAGAGAGGGTCTACATATTTTTTTTTCCATACAGTTTTTGGTGATATCCCCAACGCAAAAGCGTTGGCTTCCCATATGAACATCTTTCCTTCGTCGATAATCCTTTTAACCATATTTGCTTATAGCCATTTTCTTCTTGGAAATCTGCCCCTTCCGTCTTTTTTTTTTTGGGATATTTCTTTAGTTCCATGCTCCGAGACAGTTGATTCACTACCGGACGACTGATTGCCTTCTTGCTCTACGACTGCTCGAGGGGAAAAGTATTCTTCATCTTCATCGGCCTGAAATGGCTCTGTTTCGGTTGATGAAGATTCTGATGTACTGCAGCTTGAAGTACTAGAAGCGCTAGATGAAACTAGAGTGGATGATTTTGATACTTCGGGCAAATAGTTAGATTTTTTCGGACAAGTCCCTGTAGAACACGTAGGAATCTCTTGCAGTGATAAATTATCTACTAGGGGGGTAGATGGTTCAGAAGAACTGTTTATATCAAATGAAAGTACATTCGGGTTTCCACATGGTGTTAAAGGTGCCTTCGCAACAAGAATATTAGAATCATGCTGTTCTTGGTCATTAGTTTGAATACCCGAATTTTTATTTTCAAGCGCAACCTTTAAAATGATATCCCTTCTGCGCATATTGCCCTGGAAATAAAATAAATTCGACGCAACAAACCTGGAAGTCCCAAAAAGATTGTAATTCACATAAAATAAATAAATCTCCTATATTGAATAAACCTTAAATAATTACTAAGTACGTTAAAATAGTTTTTCTCTAAAGTCGCGCGTAAAATGACTAATTACTATATTCAAATGAAATCATCAAGTCGACAAATGCCGAGGATTGTTACTTTACGCTCTAGCGCAAAAAATGAATCTTTTTCACTCGCTTATTTAATCAAACCACGCCCTCCGAATTAACTCAATTGCTGAATATTTAACAATTTATCAGATTAAAAGTTAAATAAAATCATATGAAAATTGTCAAAAATTTTGAAATACGGTCAAAAATGGTCAATAATTGTCAAAAATGGTCAAAAACTATCACAAATGGTTCAAAATTATCAATTATTTTTAAAACTGTCAAAAATTGACAATTATTGTCAAAATTGGTCGATAATTGTCAAAAATTGTTGAAATTTTGAAAAATGGTTGATAATTGTCGAAAACTATCAAAAATGGTCAATTATTTTGGAAAATGGTCAAAAATTTAGAAAAATTGTTTGAATCTTAGAAAAATTGTCAAAAATTCTGAAAAATTGTCGAAAATGGCCAATAATTGTCAAAAACTATCAAACATGGTTAAAAATTGTCAATTATTTTTAAAAACTGTTGAAAATGGACAATTATTTCAGAATTGGTCAATAATTGTCAAAAATTGTTAAAATTTTGAAAAATGGTCGATAATTGTCAAAAACTATCAAAAATGGTAAAAAATTTTAGAAAAATTGTCAAAAATTTTGAAAAATTGTCAAAAATGGCCAATAATTGTCAAAAACTATCAAAAATGGTTTAAAATTGTCCAGAACTGTCAAAAATGGACAATTATTGTTAAGAATTGTCAAAATTTTGAAAAATAGTGGATAATTGTCAAAAATTGTTGAAGTTTTTGAAAAATGGTCAAAAGTTTTGAAATATGGTCAAAAATGGTCAATAATTGTCAAAAATGGTAAAAAATTTGGAAAAATGGTCAATAATTTTGAAAAATAGTCTAAAATTTTGAAAAATTGTCAAAAATGGTTAAAAATTGTCAATTATTGTTAAAAACTGTTAAAAATGGACAAATATTGTCAAAAATGGTTGAAAATTGTTATCATTTTGAAAAATGGTCAAAAATTATCAAAAATATGGAAAAATTATCACTAATTTGAAAAACAGTCAAAATGGTCAATAATTTAGAAAAATGGTCAAAAGTTTTTGAAAAATTGTTAAAATTTTAGAAAATTGTCAAAAATTTTGATTGTCAAAAATGGCCAATAATTGTCAAAAACTATCAAAAATGGTTAAAAATTGTCAATTATTTTTAAAAACTGTCAAAAGTGGACAATTATTTCAAAACTGGTCAATAATTGTCAAAAATTGTTAAAATTTAGAAAAATGGTCGATAATTGTCAAAAACTATCAAAAATGGTCAAAAATTTTAAAAATTGTCAAAAATGGCCAATAATTGTCAAAAATTATCAAAAATAGTTAAAAATTGTCCAGAACTGTCAAAAATGGACAATTAGTGTTGAAAAATGTCAAAATTTTTAAAAATAGTGGATAATTGTCAAAAATTGTTAAAGTTTTTGAAAAATGGTCAAAAGTTTTGAAATATTAAAGATGACCTAAACAAATAAACTTCTACTCAAATAGTTAATTTCAGAAAAATAATTAGCGATAAAATATCTCTTAGCAAAATAATGTTATTTGTCCCAAAATAACATCCTTTTTTTCATTTTAAAATGCCTCAATACCATCAGTAAGACGCTATATTGTATACCAAAATAACAATTTTTACCTTTATAATACTGGCTGAACTGACACTAAACGAAAAATGTCAGTTTTGCACAAATTATAGCATACAACTAGCTCCGCAGACTTTGTCGCTATTGGTTTAATGTCACTGTTGCATGCGGCTAACCTGTAGATTCCACAAAAGCTGTAGTGACACTTGCGCCATCTAGAGGTTTCTGATGCATTATTTAAGAAATTTAGTAAAATTTAGTATAATGACGTTATTGCCGGTAGGGTTTAGGAAATTTGTATTGCAAAAAGTACATTTATGAAAATTTTTGTATAGTGACACTTTTGGATGACTTGTGCGATGTGTTATTTGAAATGCTATTGATGTGTTATTTAGTAATTGATTGTATTCATGCTTCAACTTGTAATTTATATAAATATATTTTATTTATGTTTTGTATGTGTAATGGAATTTGATTGTATAATTTAAGGCCCAAGTAATTGAAGCACCGCTGTCCGATTAACTTTTCTCTTTTAATAGGTTTTATCTCTATTTCTTGTAAAATGTTTGAAACAGTTCAAAATTATTCTGACAATTCAAGTTTTAATGTCAATTAATTTTAATTTACAACGTTCCCAAATCTTGGGTTATTTATTTCTGCGATTATATTTCGAGCTGGTTAATTACTTACCTTGAATCTGACTCACACCATACATCAATTCTCCCTCATTTCCATATTCCTCCCTAAATTTTAACTTTCTAGGCATTAAATCTCCATCACCTTCCAGATTCTTTTTAAAACTATATTCATTCAATGATGGTCTTTTCATGACAAGATAAAGATAAATTTTCATCTTATCTTCTAATAAAAATAACGATTAAATTCCCCTCTACATATACGCTGTAACGAAAAGAAAATCCCTACCGTATTGAAACCCATCATAAATCTGTCAACCAAGTTTTGTGTATACACCTTATGGAGAACTGAGGAGGGAGTATTAGTTGGTTTACGGCGGATTTGCATCTACAAAGTTGGTAGCAATGCGTTTTCATGTCCCACAGGATATCCAATGTTAGATACACGCCGGCACAGGTCGGTCTCTTAGATTTATATGCTAGCGGAGTTAACCTACTTCGACACTAAATCTGTATAAGTTACGACAAATGTCCTCAGGCGGAATCATATAAAGGGTGATAATATTGGGATTTATAATGTTATAGGCTCGAGATTTTTGCTATCGTTTGTACAAACATAAATTTGCTTAGACACAATTGGCAATTCCGAAAATTATTTAAGTTGACAATAATCGATTAGAGTGAAGAGAATCCAAATTTATGTGTCATGTATTTACTTAGATGAGGCAATACCTAAATAATGTGTTTCCCAGAAGGCGTGGTTTTATCGAATGGCCCCCGCAATTACCCGACATGAATCACAGAGATAAACAGTCAGGGATGTTGCAGAATGTAATACAAAGTTTTAAAAATCGCATGGCTTGTTGTATTGTTTTGAGCATCTGCTGTAATCTTCTTGGAGGTGAAGATGTCGCTATTGCCACAACTTTAACATTTCCGTTACTGGAAGACATATTGTTGCGAGGTCACCAACTCAAAGCCCCTGTCTCTCGACTATAATTTTTAGCGAATGCGCTCCTTTCGAGAACATTCTGGAAAATCGTTTTGCTTACGCGTAGGACGGGCGCGGAAGTTCAAGAATTTTTCAGCATTGATAAAGACTATATATATACGCGGGTTTTTGAGTGCGTTAACAATTAGGGAAACAAAGAAAAAGAGTTAGTTCACAGAAATTCTTAGTGACCGGACAGTGAATGAAATAGTAAAGATAAATAGTGTAATATTCAAGTGGTAAAAATAAATTTGAACTATTACACCGAGTATAAATAAATCAGTAGACATCAAATAGAGTGTATATATTGATATGAATTTTTAATTTAAAGTGTTAATATGTATTTTAATTTATTTATTGTAATATATTTATTTGGGCGCCCATTAATATGAATTTTAATTTAAATTTTAGTGATATCATACATCACTCACCTTTTATGATGACTCTTCACCTCAGGTTGGGTTCATGGGTAAAATGCTCACTTAGTTTCTTTTTTTATTTTATTATTTAATATTTCCTCAGGCCGGTCCTGAGTCCTTGCCCTTGAATAATAGGAACTATCCAACTGTGAAGCAGTTTTGCCAACTTAATAGGAAGAAAACTCTTTATATTAGAAATTTATGAAATATTATTTAATTTATTTTTTAATGAACGGCGTATTTATATAGAATTGATAAGTAAATACATAAGAAACAATTCAAAACACTTATCTAAATGATCTTTCGCTCAACGTTCACACTAAATGAAGTTCTTATATCTAATAAATATATCAAAATTATTCAACTCTTTTTACATGTAACACTAATAATCAAAGACAAAATAGAACATCTGTTTTACCAGATTTTATATACAAATTTGACGATATTTTAATCGTAACGAAGATGAATAAATATTAAGTTCTGGATTTAATCACACGCACGTAAGTTTAATAATTTAACTTATAGTTTATGAAATACCTTTTTATCTTGTATTATTTTTTGAAGATTTTCTGTTTTAGACCTTTCTGGGCCTTGGAGTCTCTCGTAGAAGTGGCTTCAATATGGCTTCGGGGTCGGCTTGGGAAGATTTTCAGTTTTGTTTACCTCTCGGAACCTTCACTCATGGTTTGTTTAAGGAATTTTATATTTACAGAGATTATTTAACCTCTGTTTTTAACAGGAACTTGTTAAGGAAAGGTTAGAAACACAAATTCACTTTTAGTTTCACTTTTAACACAACGTAGTCTAATTTTAAATACATTTTTAACATGAAAAAAAACTTATACTTCTCAATTCTGTATATTTTTTGTAACTAACCGTTTTCTAATCAATAGCAACCAATATCAAATTTTTCTATCTTTTCAAAATCTATATGTCTCTTTATTTTTAAGTTTTTCTATATTTGCTGACCAATCAAATTCATTTAATATTTTTTGATTTCTGTTATTTGACTTGATTGTTTTATAATTTGATCTTTTTCTGATATCAAAGTTTATTTTTAATGTCTCCAAATAATTTATTATTATTTTTATCTTTTAGTTAAAAATCTTTAAAATTATTTGACATCTGTTTTAATTTCAGTTGTCATCTCCTTTCTTCCGTTCGAGTTGACAAATCTAGATTCACACTTTGTTAGATATGTTCATAAGTGAACTTTTTCTATTTTTATCAGTGTCAGATTTTATAACCTAACTAATAATTTTTAATTTTCAGGTTCTTTCTTTTTAGATTTATTATGAGCCAAGAAACTTTTGCAAAGCTTTTGAAAATTCTGAAACTATGTGATAGGATTTCAATAAATTAGAGAAAAGTTATAAAGATTCCCGTTTAAAGTTTGGGTTGTAAATATTTGTCAGGTGATTTGTTTATATTTTATTTGGATTTTATACTGAAATAACCCTTGTTTGGTGTATGTGTTGTATGATTTCACTTTCCATATCAATATAGATGTTTTCGTTGTTTACTCTCATATTGATTATTTCTCTGAACCTATTAGACCTCTTTGGAAATAATTATATGATGCAGTGCTTATCTTAATGTTTGTTGAATTTTTCCTGTTAGTACGAGAGTTATGGGCTGTTTAGAGACAGTTTCAAGTGATTACCAGTTTTTTCAAAGTACGGTGGATAGTGGTTCTAAACTTGACTTATTTGGGATCAAGCATGACATAATTCAAGTATTATATTACTTACTGGTGTGGAAAGCGCCCCCATTTCATACGAGTGGAGAAACTTGTGATACTAGCCGTTAACCGAGTGCGACATTCCCACTAGTGTGAAATAAGACTCTCCACACTAGCAATGTAGGTATATCATTTTTCCGACGACACAAATGATTGCACATTCTACAAAAACAAATATTTTTTCTTAATTGCAATGGAGTAAGCAATAACGTTCTTGAGATATTGTCTCCGTTATTTGTGCCTGGATGCTGCTTTCTGGAAGAGGTAACACATAATTTAAAATGAAACTGCTAGTGGTAGGTACTCATAGTTTTTCCCATTTCAAACCACAAGAAACAATATTTCTCACTCTCCGTAATGTAACCTGAAGGTTTGTGATTGAATCATGTCAAGTTTCATCCCATTTGGAATATCTGTGAAGCCTCCGTACTATTGTTACGAAGACACATTTCCTGGAATGTCGTTCATCATAATGTGTCCATTAAATACTTGGCCATAAATTACCAATATTAAAATAACAATAACAACCATAGCACTAATTGTTGCTCAAGAAGATGATGTGTTAAGTGACAAAATTATCTAGAAACGGAAGAACCTATATGCACAATTTAGTGAGTTTCCTTAGTTACAAATAACCACGTAGAATTCTAGAGAAGACAATGTCATTTAATATTCATGTACAGGAAAAAAGGGATACGCCTAAGGGCGGGCTTATCAATGCTCGGTTTAATATTGTAGCCTTCGGCTAAGTCTTAGTTGATGGCCAAAGTGTTTATCAACTGCCAGTATGCGTTAGCTGTCAGTCAAACTTTCAGCTTTCAAGTTGATGTTAACCATAGAACATAAAGTTTAATACGAGAAAGTGGTGTTCCGGGATACTGACTGTGAACTGTGTCATGAGTGTTTGATTACATTTTGCATACTTTCAGTTTGACATTTCAATTATCATCGTTTTAGGGCGAAATCGAGAAGCTTTCATTTTGATTTATTTATAGTAGTTTAGTAGCGTCCAATTAATATTAACTATTAATTAACGGCTACTTTTATTAATAATTGCCGCTCTGACTTAGTGAAATTGGGAAATATTTTTTGTTTTGTGAACATTTTTCATAACCAAAAAAAAAACAACAGAAGCCAATAATTCACACATAAACACAGACCAAATACAATCGATAAATAAAAAAAAGAAGAGTCCAGTCACGGGACTGCCGACAGAAGTGAAAACACCAAAAATGATGGAAATAATGGAAATGTCTATACATTTAGAGTATTCATATATTCTTACAGGGCCGTTGAAAGTTTTCAAAATAGCGTGGAAACTCAAGTTGTTTACATAATTTTAAAAGCACAACATATTCACTCCCTATCTAAAGAAAAATGAGTTGTTGAGGTTGAAAATCTGCTGTTTTATCATTTGTTACAAAGAATTCCAAATCTAAGGAAAAATTAATGAACAAAAGATAAACAGTAGCCGAATAGGATATATTATATTCTTCATAAATATAGTGCAACAGATGACAACAAAACAAGAATATCTATTTTTTTAAGTAGGTGTTCGAATGTGATTTGAACAAGCCTTAATTTCATTTTTTATTTACTTTAAATCCAAAGCATATTTCTCTTGCCGCGCCCCTGTACAACAGATACATTCAAACACAAACGGAACATGGGGATTTAATGTATTGTCCGATATAAATTAATAGTCCACCAACAAAACATTTCTATAAGTTCACTTCAATGGATATCAAGTATTGATCTGGACAGCTGGATTCAGAACCATTATAAGAAACCCCGCCCATTCTCCTTCCAAAATTGGTTAGTTATGTGCGAACTGCGATTTAGTATTGAATAATTATTTGATGGGGGTAGTAAACGTCGCTACATATTGAAACAATTTGCTCACGTTTTATGTTGTTAAAATCGAAAATTAATTGTTAAATTGAATTTTAAGATGTACAGGTTACGTAATAACGAGTGTGTTTTTTATTTCTTTAACAACCTCACTCCTTCCATGTTGGGAAACTACTGAACACAGTGAACCTACTCACAGAGTGGGGAGTCAGTCTCTGCTGCAGCGTTACCAGTTTAGAATGTTTGGTACTTTCTAAGTAATAAATAACTTATTTGGCATTTAGTGGAAGAAAATCGAGATTGGTAATATTGACTTTTGAAAAATAAGTGAGATCAACACAAATAAGAATAAAATAATGGAGTTCAAGAAAAAATTTGGACAAATTACAATCTGCAATAAATAAAATCCGTACACTGCTTTCGATTTAACAATTATTGGTATTTAACATTGTTGCCGCTTGAAATGCCGTTGAAAATTTTAAAACAACGATAGACAAAAAATAAGGAATAATTTTTACAGATAAGTACATTTGGCAACACAACAGTTAAAATAAATAGGAGGGGACTGAATACACGCCAACTGTTTTGGTAGAGGGGGCTGATCGCTGTGCTAACAAGTCTTCTCTCTCTTTCACGTAGATCACCAGATGACCAGTACTCAACGATAAAGAATATTTCAGCGATTGCTTGGTTTTTCGTTGCTAATGGTTAATTTTCTAGTATGTTGCGGTACATGCCGATGGGAATATATCGTTACAAACATTGGCAATGCTGACATCTTTGACATCATCAATAAGTATGCAGCTCTGAGACCATCGCCTTTTCTTTTAAATAATACGAAGAAATGACAATGGAATAATGGACAAGCAAGAACAAAATAAATATTCTTCATCGATGGAAACCAAATTTAAACTTTTCATCAAATAAATTATATGCCCGAGATCTACAATAAGCTTTATTCGAGATAATGCTGTAGAAAAGCGGACTTGTTGATTAATGTTTGTGGCTGCGGAACTAAAGTGAGTGTATCTCTTATCTGCTTTCACGACAAGATTAAGCAAATTTAATGTTTGAAATTTACAAGGGAGAATTCTTCTGATTTATTTACTGTTTGTAACAAAGATTAACGATACCTTTGTCTCCATTTTCTTGATAGTGTAATTGTAAAAACTGATAATGTCAGATAGCGACCTTTGTGTTTTGTTATTATGTTAGATGCGACTTGTTGAATATATTGTAGTTCAGCTTCTATTCACTCCAGGATTCCAAGCGAATTTGAGTATGACATTGTGCTTGTGCTGGATTTTCGTATTCCTTGAAAATTTGAAGAGTTTCATTAACAATAGATTGATAAATCCTGATCCAATGACGAGTGCTGCTGGAACTGATCCTTTTACGTTTAACATGTTGATGAAGAATCGTGTGCTTGTCCTTTATTACGGACTCAGCAAAATAAACAAAATAAAATTATAGATCTACAAGGAATGATAACAATATCGAACAATAAGATCGACGAAATATTTCCGTTTTGAATATAGAAGGAGATAACAACCCTTTATTCCTTAAATTTAAATTATGTGCATCTGTCCTGAAACTTATTTTATTGTACAGGTAATTAGGAGTTTTAGAAGAGGTAATTTCATAATATGAAGATGCTGCATGGAGAATTCTTCTTTGACACAATACATGTTTCTTTCAATGTATATGATATATGTTGACGTCTTCTAATTCCATAAAGATTAATCTTGAATAGGAGTTTGAATTTTCCGCCTATAACACAGTTAAATATGGCCCATAAACGAAATCTGCATAATTAAAGTGTGATGAAACTATAGCTTAACACAAGGGTATTTCAAGATGTTTTGGAAAATCCTCTCAAGAAATTTATACCATTTGGGTTAGTTGGCTTTACGATCCAAAAGGATCAAACGGTTAGTATTTTTTTATGTAACTTTAGAAACGGGTAGTATATGTTGTGAAGCATTCCCGGCTTGTGTGTATTTGCCAAAGACTAGTAAGTACTAATGGTCCAGCAAATCAGTGACATAAAATACAGCATAGGCCAAAAAGAAGCAAAAACAATCGCTCACTACGAATGAATAAGCCAATTGGAGTATTTAGAATTGACAAATGAGGCAATGGTAAGTAATAAAGCACACTTTGATTTCCGGTATCAAAAAAAAAGAATCCCACATTTTCGAGTCTCTCAATGCAACTCAAAGACAGAGGCTCTATTTTGACAACCTATGACATTTGATAATCTCAAAGTCCAACCGGTTTCAAGCAAATAGACGTTTATATCTATATCTAATACGTGTTACCTTCTTTTAATACAACTGTACTTACTTGCAAAATTCCATAAATATAATTCTTTTGGTTTCAAAGATTTTCACTTAGTTACTACTAACACTGTATTTTGAAGAAGGTACTAAATAAGACGACAAGCCACCGTTTACCGTTGAAGAAGAAGAAACTAAACAATGGCGGATGCAACTCCAGCCGGTGGACATAGTGGATTCCATGGTGGTTTTGGTGGTGGTGGTGGTGGTGGTAGAGGAGGTCGAGGAGGCCGCGGTAGAGGTCGTGGAAGAGGACGTGGTGGAGGACGTGGTCGTGGACGTGTTCGTGGAAGACCAAAAATAATGGGTATCAATAACTAAACTGGAACGTTTAGTGAAAGATGGTAAAATTCGATCACTCGAAGAAATCTACATGTTTTTATTGCCCATCAAAGAGTTCGAAATCATTGATAATTTCATTGGACCTGACCTAAATGATGAGATATTTAAAATCATGCTGGTACAGAAACCGGTCAACGTACCCGCTTCAAGGCATTCGTTGCTATTGGAAACAGCAAATGACACATCGGTCTCTACTGCCATCAGAGGAGCCATTATTTTGGCCAAGTTATCCGTCGTACCGGAGGATATTGGGGTAACAAGATCGGTCAACCGTCTCCTGCAAGGTAACCGGAAACTGTGGTTACTGTAAGGTTGATTCCAGCTCCTCGCGGTACCGGAATCGTATCGGCTCCCGTACCTAAAAAGCTTCTTCAGATGGCACTACTTGCTCAGTTTTGTCTTTTTAGCTTATCGCAGGTAAGGTGCACTCATTTTTATCCTGAAGAGACATGATTGTCGTGTTTGCAGTTCTGCACAAAGTCTCTGAGAGTCCAATGAATGACATTGAAGTAGGAGGAGTTTCACAGTTGTGATAAAATGTATTGTTTATGTAAGACTCAATAATTCAAATACGAAATTTAATGAATCTGTGATATACGAATTGGATTTAATAAATATAATTTCAAAATAGATTCTTGTAAACGTGAGGTGAGTATAAATATTCCCCTATAAAAGGTTTGAATATTTAATAGTTTTCCTAGTTTTACTACAGCTTTAGAACGACCCCTTCATATGAATTCCAAGCAGAATTCATAATTTTGTCCTCAACCCTCTTCGAGGAGTGAAACAAGGGTGTAGAGTAATTTGTCTTCTCACCAATTAGTCCTAATTAATTCACAAGAACGTGATTACTGCAGGATTTTTTAATAATTTCTCCGGTGGAATGTACTCAGAGAAACTTGCTTTTTCTGAAACATATCAAATTTCAAAAGTTGATGCTAAAAGAGGCGTAAACTTTTATCAATCGTTTTTGAGCTGCATTTTCTATAACACGTATGTTACTCTTTAGGCTTACAGAAGTTATACAGGGTGTTTTATTACCAATTGAAAATAGTTTTATTGGAAAATTTTAAACTGATTTGTGCCCAGTACTTTAAAACTATTTGACATATTATTGTCATACTTGACGGAAAGTGTGGTTACTAAGCACCCCACTAAATTATGTTGAATTAACGTTTCAGGCTAGTACCAGGAGCGTACGCTAGAGGTATATTCTTGCCAAATTCTAAGCAATTGGAAATCCCCAGCAGATCTGTATTTAAACGGGACTCTCAGAATCAACCTTGATGATGAGAAACTAAATGAAGAGCATTCAGCTGTCCGACAAGTAAGCATGGGAGAAAGAGTTCAAAAAAGATTTTACGAAGGATTTTAATCATCATGGAAATTTGGAAACGTCATTAAAAAATTTGGAAGTTTGTTTTATCAAGTCGAGTTGGATGATGGGTATTGCTTGAAGCGCCATATCGATGATTACCACCTTAGCAGCTCAGAAAAACGTAACTTTTGCAGACAAACCAACTCTTCCACACCTTCCTAAACATCAACGAGACATTGAACTACCTATAATAGTTTGTTCTGCTGTTCCAGAAAATGGAGATGATAGAACTGAAGAACTTATCCAGACGCAGCACAATGTAAGCAATGATATATTATGCTACTAAAACGTTTGTTATTGCTATATAAGATTGTGTTTTTACCGTATTTTAGAACCAGGGTAAAATAAGACCCCACGGTGCCTTTTATGTGTGTTAAAATAACGGTGCCCGTGGCAAATACAGTTTGAAACTTTTTCTATAGTGAAACATTTCTATTCTAATGCTAACTGCAAGTTGGCTTTCTCCTAATGCTACTAATTGGTATGAAAGGTTGATGCGGATTTGTTAATTAAAAAAAACTAGATAGCTATCCATCGAATAAGTCCAACGCGTCTTTCCACGTCATATTATCTGGTAGATTACTATCCGACAGATAACAGTTTTTGTATTCAAGAACAGACCTGGAATTTCAAATTTCTAATGTCACTGAGTTTTGTCTGAGTCTTCAGAGATTGTTTTTCAAATAATTGTTGTTTTTCATGATAAAGTTTTTCCCAAGACACGCATCCATAAGTTAATTGTTCTAGTTTCGTGAGAATTCCAATATTTTCAATGTCCACTGTAGCGTCGATTATCCAGTTTTGGCCTTGGGGAATAGCTTTATTCTTCTTGAAACTCGATTGTGAAAGAGGCTTCCATTCGAAATAATGAAGCCTACATGTGTCATGGGCTACCGGTCTACAATACTCTATTCCTGGTGAGCTTATCACTGTCTGGACAGCTATGTTACTAAATGACGAGATAGAGAAGTTTTGAAAATAAGGTTTTGTCCCAAATATTCAGTGAAAAGTCAACCAGCATTTCGTTGAATTTTGTTGCGATTCAAATATTGGACTGTTTTGTACCAAAGTACATGTCAAGTTCATTTTATAGTGTAACACGATAATATAAACAGTATACAGAAGTTAAAAGCTTGGGTTATCACTACAAGACACGAATACCCAATTATGCAAATTTGGGTGAAAACCAATCAATACATATCACCTGTGGAATAGTAAACCTGGCTACTAATAGCTCGCGGTAAAATTACTGTCAGTTCTCGTACTGAACGATTAAGTCCGATTTCCTTGTATAATCTGTTACTGTTACAAAGCAGCTATTAAGGATGACGGAAATTAAACACCCTCTACAATTACCAGCGAGTTTCGGATTAATGCTGGAAATCTGTGTAATTACAGTAATAACAGGACTGTTAATGTTGATACAACTGCAATCTCTCATGTTAATGGAACTGTATTCATATTGTTTATTAGCAAACCATTTAGGGTAATAATACATCTAAATTGTTACTTCAATACGGAAAATGGATACACCCCTCTCTTATATTTGGTTGTGTTTTAATAACTCTCTTAAGCACTTGGACCTAACTGCACAGGTGAAACTTATGCCCGTATGCACCGTTTATGTATCTTCCTGTTGAGGGGCAGACCCGAAGGAGATGTTTTAGATGTTCTCAAAAGAGCAGAAGACAAGTGTGACATTTACATTTATATCTCTAATATGTTATAATTATCATGACGTTAACGTTAAGTAACAAATAACTGGAAATAAAGTTTAGTTCTCAATCACATGGGAAGTGTTTGATTTCACAAATAAAATATGTGATATGGCGCAGTCAGTAAAAAAGAAAAATAGATTGAAAAAGTTATTCAAAAAAGCAAGAGTTGAAACGTAAGTGCGGCAGTGCTACAAATAAAATATATGACAAATAATATATTAAAAAGAACATGGGAGTGTACAGAGGAATTACATCTATGAATTTTACTGGCAATTTGTCAGAAAACTGGAGGTTCTGGCGCCAAAAATTTGAAAACGATCCTATCGCTTCGGAAGTCATTAAAAAGGACGCAAAAGTACAAATTGCTCAATTACTTCACTATATAGGCGAATAAAGTATGTCCATTTATAATACTTTTACCTTACTGATCTTAAAAACAAAGCAAAATCTTGTGAATTTGGTGACTTGAAAAATAGTCGTATTAAAGATATTTTGACGTGTGGGCTGAAAAGTCAAAATTTGAGAAAAAGATTACTGCAGGATGATGAAACAATTTATAATAAAGGTATTTAAAAGGTGCCAGATTTAATCAAATATTATTACAGGTTTAGAAATGAGATTGTTGAAAGCAATGGTCTTTTATTTGAAGGAAATCAAATAATTGTTAACAGATAACAGAAAAAATACACTTTGGACATTTTGGAATGATAAAATGTGAAAATAGAGCCAAACAATCTTTTTTCTGGCCTGGAATGAATACAGAAATTGAAAAAACTGTATTAAAATGTGAAATTTATCACAAATATAGAGTAAATAATCAAGGAGAGGAATTAAAGTGACATGAAATACCTGAAATGCCATGGTATAAATTAGGTGTAGATAAATTGCTTTAAGGTTGTAAGATTGATGTTGATGTTAGTAGTATATTATTATAAAAAATGGGTTGAGTTGATAAAATTAGAAGAAAATGCACATTCCAATATCTTTATAAATATCTGTTCCTGAAAACACTATTTAGTAGGTTTTATGGTTTCCAGCCATATTAATTTCTGATGAGGGACCTCAATTTTCTTCTGTGCTAATTAATGATTTTCCGAAAAAATGGGATTTTCAACACATAGTTACTAGTTCTCATTATCCACAGTCCATCTGTTCTATTTATTTTGTAATTCAAATCACTTTTTTTATTTAAAATATCCTCAGGCCGGTCCTGTGTCCTCGCCCTTGAATAATAGGAACTATCTAACTGTGAAATAGTTTTGCCAACTTTATAGGAAGAAAAACTCTTCATATTTGAAATTTATGAAATATTGTTAATTTATTTTCTAATGTGCGGCGTATTTATATAAAATTGATAAGTAAGGACATAAGGAACAATTTAAAACACTTATCTAAATGATCTTTCACTCAAAACATTCTCTATAAATGAGGTTTTTATATCTAATAAATATATGAAATTATGCAACTCTTTTTACATATACCATTAAAATCAAAGACAAAATAGAACATCTGTTTCTAACAGATTTTATATACAAAATGGACGATATTATAATCGTAACGAAGAGGAATGAATATCAAGTTTTGGATTTATTCACACACACGTAAGTTTGATGATTTAATTTATAGTTTATGGAATACCTTTTATCTTGTACTATTTTTTGAAGATTGGATAATTACTTCTTTTCTGTGTTTTAGACCTTTCTGGGCCTTGAAGTCCCTCGTAGAAGTGGCTTCGGTATGGCTTCGGTGTCGGCTTGGCAAAATTTTCAGTTCTGCTTACCTCTCGGAGTTTTCACTCATGGTTTATTTGAGGAATTTAATATTTACAGTGGTTATTTAACATCTGTTTTTAACAGGAACTTGTTACGAAGGTTAGTAACACAAATTTACTGTATAGTTTCACTTTTTAACATTACGTAGCCTAATTTTAAATTAATTTTCTAACATCAAAAAGCTTATACTTTTCAATTATGTATCTTTCTTTTTCAAAACCCGACGCTTCCTCTCCCGTTTCTAATCAATAGCAACGTATCTCAATTTTTTTAATCAACAACCATATGTCTCTTTATTTTTAAGTTTTTCTATGCTTGCTGACCAATCAAATTCATTTAATAATTTTTGATTTCTGTTATTTGACTTGATTATATTATAATTTGATCTTTTTCTGATATAGAAGTTTTTTTTAATGTCTCCAAATAATTTATTGTTGTTTTTATCTTTTAGTTAAAAATTTTCGAAATTATTTGACATCTGTTTTAATTTCAGTTGCCATATCCTTTCTTCCGTTCGAGTTGACAAATCTAGATTCACACCTTGTTAAATATGTTCATAAATGTACTTTTCCTATTTTTACCAGTGTCAGATTTTATAACCTAACTAATAATTTTTAATTTTCAGGTTCTTTCTTTTTAGATTTATTATGAGCCAAGAAACTTTTGCAAAGCTTTTGAAAATTCTGAAACTATGTGATAGGATTTCAATAAATTAGAGAAAAGTTATAAAGATTCCCGTTTAAAGTTTGGGTTGTAAATATTTGTCAGGTGATTTGTTTATATTTTATTTAGTTAAATGTAATTCAAATTTCATTTTATTTTTATTATTCATATGTATAAGGTATATTATAAAATTCAAACTATGCCTTCTCTAGTTTGATTTATTTACTTTATTTATTTTGTTCATTTAAATTCAAATTTCCTTTTCAAATAGTTTTAATTATTTAGATTTTATACTGAAATAACCCTTGTTTGGTGTATGTGTTGTATGATTCCACTTTCCATATCAATATATTCCAATAAAGTGAAAAAAATTAGTATTCAGAACCAAAAGGGTTAAACTAATTAAGAAGCACTTGATATTAAGTTCCACATTGGAGCCACTTAAGTGCTACTTCGCTTAAGATCGCGATTGACAGCTGATTTAACCAGAAAAATTATTCGTTCTGAACGATTTTTTGAAGATGACTTGAATATCTTCAAAATAATAGACTTGAAATGCTTTACACTCGATCTGATGATGTTTGCGACATGAGCGAATTTACGGACTTCACGATTGATAGAGGAAACTCTAAAATTTTAAAATTATTATTAATTCCTTTAATTATGTGATAAAAAGTCACTTTTTTAGTTTTGACATACATTATGGGCAACAGCTAGGTTGATTAATAATTATATCTTCGTAGCCGAGTGGTATAGAGGTTTGGCTGCGAAAATTATGAATTGTGGGCGTGGGGTTGGAATCCTGGACACGGCGATATTTTTTTTATTTGTTATATTGTGACATTTGTATATGAATAACCTTCAATATAGTTCCCATTTATCCGAGTCATGTGACCTGTTCATTATCCACACCTATTATTCACTACAAAAATAAATAATAGTGGGAAAAAACTAAAAAAAAAACACACCTCAGAGTAAATCGAACTAAAAAGTAAACAATAAATTATAGTTTAAAAATATTGTAAATTATATAATATTATTGCAATCGTGCGTCGGAGCAGACAGACACAATTTTTTCATTTATTGATGGTTCATCAATACAAGAAAACATATACATGCTCCTGACTAAAGGAAGTGAAAAGTTAGAGGTGCTTTGAGGGGCTGAGATGGTCTTCGACTCAACTCAACGTTTGATATTATTTTAATAATTGTATCATGCACATGTTCCCCGACCAACAGAAGTTTACTTTTTTCATTACAATTGAAAGATGCATGAAAATGTGACCATAAAGTTTTAACGCCGTTTTAAAGCCATACATAAAACATGGTAGCATTTCACGACTCGCATATCCAAAAATATATTTTATATCTTTATTTTTATTATATAAATTTTTTTTGGGAAGATTCAGTTTCAAATAGACTTGCTTCTCCTTCGTTTTATCTACTCCTCTTCCACTCAAGCTACTCATTATTTCAATGATTTTTATTACAACCTCATTTCCACTACAGTTTTCATCCTTCAATTCAAGAAGCATAATTTTGTAAGCAGTTTTTAAATGCTTTGTTGAAATTTTGAGAAAGAAGGAAGAGATTTTTCTAAGTAAGAAACTAAAGTTGAAATTCATTAAAAGAATTAAGAAGTGGTAAATACAAAGTTGACTAAACTAATATAAAGTGATTATAACAATAAATAAGTAAGTGAAAGGTAATACTCACCATAAAATATTTGTTGCTAAGTGAACACTGGTATAAGCCATATAATATACCCATATCTAAGGCATATTATCAATAAATCACAAGTGAGAAGCAGAAAAATATTGAAATCGTTTATCCAGCACAGACAAAACATTTGAAGTAGCCCAGAATTTCTGTCCAGGGCCACTGAACATTGAAATTTTATCATCATCATTTTATCATTCATCTAAATAATTTAATGTTGAATTTATTGATGTCTCAAAATTAAATTGTTCATATTTTAAAAAGTATTTCATAAGAATATACCTACTGACAAAAATTTCAAAAGAATCAAAAAGGCATTGACCATCATTGATTCCATTTTATTCTAGAACGTCGAATGCACACTTCTTCACGTATAAAATCAATCATCTTTTCTGTAGTTTTAAAACCATAGAAATATGAAACCATAAAGTCTGATAAGTATAATCCTAATTTTGTTGTGAATGAGAGAGTGAATGAATTTTAGATAAGAAATAAATAGTGTTAATGATTTTTTTATAATATTTTTGAAAAGTTAATTCAGCAGTTAAGCAAAGTTAAACAATAAACCAAACGTTTCATTTGTTGAACATTTATTTGAAATTGGACGTGTTTGTTTTTGTATCTATGATATATTTCACAATCAACACAGGCTGTCAACGTTGGAAGTTTTTGAAGGCAGAGTTGGCCTCACAAAATTTGAAGTTATAATTTCCTGAGATAGTTTATATAAATTTACAAAATAATATTCAAATAATATAATAAAGAGTCTCATAATAATCATATTAGAAAAATATTAAAATGAAAAAATAAATATTTTGATAATTTCAGACCAGGCTAGATTGATAATAATAAAGATAGGTATTGAGACTAAAATAATAAAATAAATAAGATTTAATTAATAAGGTATGGAATTGATATAGATCAAACCAATTCAAAACAATATCAGTAAATTTTGTTTTAGATTATTCGAATCAGACCTTTCGTTTAGAAATTACGACGGAAAATGAAATGAATAAGTGAAGGTAGATGAACATTTTTGCTAATAAATCAATCCGCTCCACAAATTTCATCGTAAGCTCATGGTAAGTTTTATCTCACACAAATGATATGGTAATTGTTACAAATGAATTTATCCCTTATAAAAATTCCTCTGTGCGCCTATGGTAGATGGAAATTCTTGCAATTTTGTTAACCCTTCTTAAAAATAGTAAATGGCCTTTACCAAAAATCACAAAAAGCGTCTAAAGATGTTTTCGCTCCAAGAAATCGCAATTCAAACAATGCACAGTATTCTCATAAGAATGCTCATTAAACTTATCTATGTATTGTTATTTAGGATATAAAACTGTGTAAATTGATGTCTTACAATTCCCTTTATATTTTCCTTGTCACCATTATAAAAATTGTGAACACCCAAAGCCGTCGTATAAGCCAACAGTAGTCTGTCAAATTTTGAAACAGCAGATCGGTGAAAGCAACGTTCGCTTACCAGTAAAAAGCTCATCTCCTCGTTAGGATCAATTTTTAGATTTTCAGCTGAAAAGAAATCACAGGAAATTCTTTATCGGAAGCAATTGGCAGGTCTAGTCTTTTTTTTTCATAGGCGACTCTGAAAAGGGACGAATAACAAATTATTTATTTATGGGTGGTGAGATTTTTAGATTACCGTTAGATAGAACGGGAAAATCCAATTATCATGAGTAATCGATGGAAAAGAAAATTTAGATTTTTTTTAAAGTTCTTAAAAATAAGATGGAACAATATTTAATAGATAACTTCAATTTCTGGGTTTGCAGATGATGTAACCATCCTCAAAGATAAGAAGCAAAAAAATTCGGCATGGAGATGAATGAGCATAGGACAAAATATATGGCTTACTTGGGCGTAATTGTGGAGGAAAAAGGACATAGGATATGGAATTCAGGCAGGAATTAGGTAACAGAAAAACCTTAAAATATTTACGTCAAAAAATAATAGTTCAATACTATTAAACGCTTTACAAAATTAGAAAAATTAATTTCCAAAGGGCAGACCGTCCACTAAGAAGCAACAACTACTTCTCGGGCTATATGCCCCGACAGACTTTGAATTACACTTCTAAAGTAAACGGGATGGTATATCTGTTAAGATAGATAGAACCAACCATTCTGGTTTGCGATTAGAAGGAATAACATCACTTGTGGACCGGTTTCGGCGTTTTTGCGCCTCATCAGCACAAGGTAGATGCTATTCGTCCAGAAGCTCTGGGAGCATAATCCTGTACTAGAGACTACGTTGATACCACACCAATACATTAGCCTTATTAAAGGAAATGTTAAGAGTGCGATATCGGCGACATCTCTACTTTAGAAGTGTAATTCAATGTCTGTCGGGGCATATAGCCCGAGAAGTAGTCGCTGCTTCTTAGTGGTCGGTCTGCTCTTTGGAATTTAATTTTCCTAATTTTGTAAAGCGTTTAATAGTATTGAACTATTATTTTTTGACGTCTATAGTTCACGCTTTACTTATATGACAATTATTTACAGGTAACTGTAATTAAGTAAATACCTACAAAACCGAGATGGTTTTTTGTCGATATAGAATTTTGGATTGTGATTAGATGTAGAGATGTCGCCGATATCGCACCCTTAACATTTCCTTTACTAAGGCTAATGTATTGGTGTGGTATCAACGTAGTCTCTAGTCCAGGATTATGCTCTCAGAGCTTCTGGACGAATAGCGTCTACCTTGTGCTGATGAGGCGCAAAAACGCCGAAACCGGTCCACAAGTGATGTTATTTCTTCTAATCGCAAACCAGAATGGTTGGTTCTATCTTAACAGATATACCAACCCCGTTTACTTTAGAAGTGTAATCCAATGTCTGTCGGGGCATATAGCCCGAGAAGTAGTTGTTGCTTCTTAGTGGACGGTCTGCTCTTTGGAAATTAATTTTTCTAATTTTGTAAAGCGTTTAATAGTATTGAACTATTATTTTTTGTCGTTTATAGATCACGCTTTACTTATATGACAATTATTTACAGGTAACTGTAATCAAGTAAATACCTTAAAATATTTATCCAGAAAGACAAAAGAAAGAATGAGGTTTAATATCTCTCCAGTCAGCGTGCAGCAGTTGATATTTGATATTTCAAATACTGGTTCAGGACCGCAAGACTGGAAGAAGGGAACGGAAGATCCTGGAATAAAAACCGTGGAGGGGTGGAGAGGACGTACAAACTAAGAATTAAAGGAACCTTATGAAGCACCCTATACAGTAGCAGTTCAAGACACAAAGAAGATGGTTGGGGTATGTGGAAAGATTAAATAGAGAGCGGCTACCAAAACTAGTCCTAAATCAATGACCAGCGGGGAAGAAAATAAGGGGTGAGCCCAGAAGCATATGGTTAAGAGATGGAAATAAACTATCAATGAATCAGAGAACTGTGGAAGATCTGGCTGGATTCACAATAATTATGGCTAGAAGATTTCAACACACAATAAATTGTGAATTATTATCCTGAAAAAATATTATCAAATAGTTGAAAATATTCAATATTCCACAAAAACGAAGCATGCTCAATTTAATATATTGGAAAAGCGGAATAATTTAAATCCTACCCTTAATTTCGTTGTAGTATCCAAACCCTATTGATTTCGACCCTTTCGGATTACTACCTTATTTTCTGTCAAATTCCCAAAACCAATAAAATATTTCAATGCAGAGAAATTAGCGAAGCGACACTAACACAGTTGGAAAGTTCGGAAGATTCGAGGCGGATGAGGAAGACCAAAAAAGGAAAAGCAGGAACATGAATCCTTTTCAAAGAATATTTTCGGAATTGCATCAAAGTAAAAACTCGTTAGTCTTGATTGCAATAATAACGTGTCTGTGAAGGCATATAAAATTTGCTACACCGTAGAACATATTCGCTTCATGTGGGAGTACGAAGAATGAACATACGATGATGAAAAAAGTTTTGACAGTAAATATTGGCAATTGGTTCATCCGTCGACTGAAGGTACGAATAAATTTTGAACTTAACCTTATATATCCAGCCAAATCTGATTTCATTGTCCGTTTTTTAACAAGGTGTGCAACAAAACAGTTTGAACTGAAACCTGGATTGACCTGTTATAGATATGTAAATCATAAACAATAGTTTCTTCTGTATATTTCACTGATATAAATTTCGAACATTTGTAACAAATATACAAACATTTAACATAACTCTTTATCGATCGAGGTGAAAACCAAATAGTAGAAAATTAAAGCTCTGTGAGCTTAAGACTCTAATTGCGTTGAATAATAAGGTTCTTCTGAGAAATGACTTCAAGTGTTAGCATCCGCAAAGGGATTCTTATTGTCAAAGGGCCAATTATAACAGAAACATATTCTCGAAACTTTCTGCGACAACACCGATTGCAATGTACTCCGAACTCCCTACTTACTATTCATTTTGAAATGTTACTACAAGTAGGATAAATATTTATGTAGACAAAGTATAACTCATTCAATAAACATTGAAGACAATTTCTGCCTTTAATTGTTCCCCTGAGTACATTCCAATGGAGAAGATGTACGTTGGAACTCAAACTAAACTATTAAGGAGGTTTCTCCATAAGGTTTGACAAAACATAATCAATTGCTTGTTTTCCCTTTCTCTATCCCTTCTTGCTTCATGCTATGACTTTCCAGCAGGCTAAGATAATTATTTTTTGCTAGATACTTAGACAACATTTGTGTTTTATACACAGGAAAGAGTCTAAAGAAATTGATAATTCACCAAAATAAGTTTTGTATAATTACTTATCTAAACATAGTTTAGTGAGCGAGAAATCTCTCAATGATTTAATTTGGAATGTACATGTTTACTGTTTTATGTTTGACAAACTTTCATTAAGAGTGGAAAGTTCATTAATTCACTTTCAGGTTATTTTTACTGTTCCACATTAAAAATTAGAAGTTCAGCCCATTGGCGAAATAGAGGCTATATCGATTGCTTACGGAGAACTAATTGAGGCGCAAACCGGTCTACAAGTGATGTTGTCCCTTTTAATTACAAGCCAGAATGGTTGGTTATATCTTGCAGATATACCAACCCCGTTTACTTTAGAAGTGTAATATAATGTCTGTCGAGGCATATAGCCCGAGAAGTAGTTGTTGCTTCTTAGTGAGCGGTATCTGTTCTTTGAAAAATATTTTTCAAATACTTCGTAGGGCGATATAATGGCATTAAACTATTACCTTTGACATGTAATGATAACACGCTCCACTAAAATATGAAATTTTTACAGGAAACTATAATTGAGTGAATAGTTTCAATCAGATAATGCCCCAAATAAATCGCATCTATTAATGGAAAACCAGAATAGAGATGGCGACTGAAGTAGAGGTTATAAAAATACATTAGATAGACTAGGTAAGGGGCCATTTATAAATCACATCTCATATTAAAGGGGTGGAGGGTAGGTATCACCGGAATGTGACATTGTGTGTCATGGGCAGGGGACAGGGGGGGTCACATGTTAAAATTTGAAATACTTAAAGTTTCGTATCGTCAAATAGTCGTTTATTGTTTCCTAACTAGTCGTTTGTTTTTTCTGTTATCTAAAATATCTGACTTTATGTTGATTCTATTAAGGCTTATATAAATTTAATAAAAATAAAAAAATAAATTAAAATTGGATTGCACCTAACTTCACGATTGAAATTTTTTGATAATTTAACGAGAAAAAATTATTTAGTTTATTGAATTATTTAAACTGACTGCGATACTGGAGGTAGTGATTATAACACAAGTATCTCGATATAAAACGAAGCGAATATTAAATATTTATTGTAATCAGGTGTCTGGTTATTTGTAAAAATTCGATTTTTTTTGGTAAAAATACTGAATATTTTTATAAATTATTCATTCCTCATCCTAATGTTATCGGTATTACATTTAAAAATTTATTAAAAACATGTTATTTGCCACTTACCTCAACATAGCTTGTTTATCACAATTACGCACAAGAATCTCACTTTAATAAACAGGAATTTCTCGTTTAAATATTAAGCTTCTATTCATTAGAATTTGAAGCATCAAATTAATTTGTTCCCATAAGAATTTCACTAATTTGTAGGCGTCAGCTTATCGAGTGGAAAAAATGTCAAGTTATTTACAGTCGGGATTTACTCCGCTTGAGAAAATTTGTGAATACTTTATTGAAGCAAAGTTGAAAAGTGAAAAGGAATCTTTCAGCGAACAATTTACTGGATAAATGTTAGTATATTACGTGCGAACAAGAAAAATATACAATATATAACTCTTCAAAAATCTCGTCTCGATCTCGTCAATTCCGAAGAAACTGAGTCTCGTTCAAGTCACGATCTCGCCTCGTTTCCGGTTGTCTCGTCCCGTTCAAGTCTCGGTCTCGTCTTGTTACCGGTTTCTCGTCCCGTCTCGCTTAATTCTAAATATTGATAATAAAATCCATAAATAATTTTTTAGAACTATATTTATAACAATCACACTCGTTGACATTTTAATGTAACTGCAGTCCAAAAATCAAAGAAAACGAGTGAAGATATAATTAAAATTTTTTAATTTATACAGTGCATAAATACGGAATTCAACGAATATTGACAAAATTATTGAACAAGTTTACCTGGAAATTCATTCACAACAATTACTCCTGACCTATCTTCTGGGTGAATAAGTTTAATAAGGGGGAATGTTTGATATATATTTGGTCGTTAAGAAGATTACCAGATTTTTATTTATTTATTTATCTCAAGAGCTTATCTAAAGGCTTATCATATTGATGAAACCTCGACCATTCTGCTGAATTTTACGACTCTATTGTATTTGAGGCGATACAGGACGAGTCGATTTAATTTTGGTAAAACCGACCTGTTTTTTCATTTTATTGAACCCAAAACTGAGTCCTGTGGTACACCTCTATTCAGTGGTAAATTTCTCGCCTTTAACTTTACTATTAGTAAAAATATTGTTAGATTAGGCCAGGACAACGTTTGTCGGATCCTCTAAAAATATATAAATTTTTAGTGTGGAATAAAATATATTCAAATTTAATATTAAAAATATATTATTATTTAAATAAAAAATCGATTTGAATGAAGAAAGCTTACGTACAATAATTAACTAGTTTATAAAATATGCGCTCGTTTCCAATCCAGTGGAATTATTCAGATTCAGTGGAAAATAATTTGGATGAAAATTTCGATAATGTAGAGCGAAGCGTTAAACTGAAATTTTCATACAATTCATGCATATTAATAACAGTTTAAAACAAAATCCTCACGAATCGGATAGTCCGAGGATTCCTTTCTCTCGAAACTGGGACAATCCGAAATATTTTAATCATTTCCCGCCGCCCTAATTTTCACCACTCTGCAAAAGTTTATTATGGAAAGCCAAATAACGTAGTCGAAGTTCAATTTACTGGTGGGATTTATACTATGCTACATTGAATTTATCCTTATGTGATGCTCGTTGGTTGGCGAGACATAGACGTGCTAATGTATTCAACAATTTCTGCTTTGAATTTAATGTTTTGGATTGTCGGTTCGAATACAAAACAAATTGTTAATAATAGCAATAGTTTTGAATTTCTAATCCCACTTCTGGAAAAGCATAATTTCTTCGTTTAGAAACGGATTTCAAGTATTTTTTTTTTGTATTAGATCCAGTGGTCCCATTCCAATTTCATGTTTTTTTTTTCGGGTTGAGATGGGAAACTCGTGTCCGAATTGGACTCATCCCTAAGGGGATGCCTACCAACCAAACCCACCTTAAATTCGCCGTTACCCCCGCTTCGGAATCACTACTTTAAGACGGGTAGCGGTCCTTCGCACACTCTCCGCTCACACCTTCGTCTTCTTCCTAACTATCACTCCTACCTCTCATGTCATATCGAGTCCTCCTTTCCCCCTAACCATGCTCTCTACTACGCCACTCACCTCCATCCATTCCTCCTTCCCCCTCAACATTAATTCCACCATGTTTTCCCAATACACCGCCTCCACTAGTTTCCTCTCCAACTTCTTCAGCACTTCCTCGTTCCTCCAGCATCTAAACACATGCCCCACATCATCCTCCACTTCACACCTCTTGCACACTCCAGTCTCTCTTTTTCCAATCTTGTGGAGGTACCCTACTCTCGACCCATGTCCAGTGAACACCTGTGTCAAGAAGTAGTTCACCTCCCCGAATTTCCGATCCATCCAACTCTCCTATTCCCAATCAATCCTTTTGGTGCGCCCTCATACTCCTCCCACCTTCTCTCCATTTCCTCCTCCATCCATTCCTGTACTTCCTCTCTAGTCGCATCCCTCCAACATTTATTCCTGGCTCTAGCCATCACGAACTTGCCAGCACCGATGCTGCCAGTCCACCCACTGTTCTGTATCCCTGTACCACCCTCAGCAGTATCCCCTCTGCACCCTCAGGAGTGGCCTAACCCTCGCATTCACCCCCGCTCTTTCAATCCACACCACCGCACCGTAGAGCAAACTCTGCTCTACCGTCCTACCAATCTCCCTCCTCTTCCACTCTCCTGGCCCTTTCACATTACACATCAATCTCCCCAGCCATGCTGCCCTCACTTTCCCCTTCTCTGCCGCCTTTAACATATCGATATTGGTCCTTGGACTTCAAATATACACAAAAATGTATAGTGATACGCACTCCTGTGGCACAATGTATATTATTGAGCAAGATTTTCTTCGCGGCATATTTTTCGATCCACTGAACAAATAGAAAAATAACTGTTTGCTCTGGAAAATTTCACATTTCATACAACTTACCTTGATCGGCATCGATAATAATAATTGTCAATTATCATAGAATCACTGTTTGTTTTGTCAAAAAATAATATTGAATCAACGTCACTTGCATTGCTGCGGCTGTATAATCATTATTGAGGTTAGATTATATTGTAAAAATTTTCTACTATCATAGCCGTACGATAAATTTTTTACAAGCAATTAATTTAATTGTGAAATTTCTATATAATTTTCGAAGGAGATTAATTTATTTGTAAAAAATTTCCATCTACTGTTGGCGTGCGATCAAATTTTTATTAGGAATTAGTTTATTCGTAAGATTTCTATATTATGGGCGTACGATAAAATTTTCGATGGGGATTAATTTATTTGCAGAAATTTCCATCTACCATTGGAGTACGATAAACATTTGTATACTGGGTTAATCCATTTGTAGAAATTTCCCTCCATTATGTAAACGTGCGATAAAAATTGTATAAGGAATTATTTCATTTGTAGCGTAAGCGTACGCAAAATTTTTTAAAAAGGAACAATTTTTTTGAAAAAATTCTCATCTACCTTGGTAGTACGATTAAATTTCTATTCTGGGTTAAAATATTTGTAAATATGCCCTTCTATCATAGGCGTACGATGAAAATTTTAAAAGGGATGATTTCATTTGTGAAAATCGCGAGGAAACGATTAACTTTTTCAAGTGGTTCAATTTCATTGCAAAAATTTACACCTACCATGAGGGTACGATAATATTTATAAAAAGGGATTAATTCATTTGTGAAAATTTTCCATATCACGAGAGCAAAAAAATTTTTAAGTGGATAAATTTATTTTCAAAAAACTTCAACTACGAAAAAGATTTTTTTAAGAGGGGTTTTTTTGTAAGAATTTCCATTTACCATGAGTGTAAAATAAAAATTTTCAATGCAATAACGGTATATTTTTGAATTCAAAATAAAATACAGGGTGTTCCATTTGAACAAGTTAATTCATTCCGTACTTCTTAGCTATAGTAGGATGAAAACTATCATATATCCTTCCCGCAACTGCAAGCAATGAGTTGTCCAAGTTTTATCGCCATCGTATGAGCGGTACGGTAGTGCATAAAAAACGAACTTTGATACTTGTCATGTGAACAGTTTTTGAGATATTGGACTGTCAAATCGTCGTTTATATAAAATTTCGAAAAATAAACCCTTCTCCGGCGCTGTACAAAAGAGGCTGGAGTGGAGGGATAATAATCCCGTTCGTTACATGCGTGCCATAATCGGAGAATGTGATCATTCGCTTTATTTCTTAGTCATTTAACTCGTTAGATAAAGGCTTTTGTTTGGTTCATTAAATTTGCTTATTGCAGTCAAGAGACTTGACTGTCAAAAATTTACATATTACGTAGATCTCTTCTCTGGAGATGTGTATGTTTGTAGGCAATATAAATGGGTCGTTTTGGTAATTATTGTATGTTCGAATTAGCACAAGAATTAACATGTTGGAATATACTTTTTATAATGTAACAACATAACTAAGAAGTAGGAGTATGCAATACTTGGCGTAATAGAAAATTAACACATACGAGGGTTGTCTCTTATATTGCGCATATAGAACTGGAAAAAAAAACAGTAGATAACTTTTAAACACTTGTTTTTCCAAGTAAGAGAAATGCATTTTTGCATCCTTTGGAACCAATTCTGGAAGCAGTTATTCCACTCGCTCGTTGGTACATTTGAAATAGAATTTTTGAAGGCGTTGACTACATTTTCTGTAGACTGGAACCTTCGACCACGCAGATCAAACCTCGTCAACAGATTACAAAAAATAATGTAAAACTTAAAAAATTCTAGTCTTTTGTTTTTCAAATATAGAATACAAAAAAGCCCACCACTACAGCATTTTGTAAAATATAGTGTAAGGGTCATATACAATTTTCATTCACAGTCGGAATATTTGAGATTGTTAAGAGTATATGGCAAACGTCTGAAATATTCATGGTATAGGTTTTTAATCACACCTTTTTCAAAGATGTGTAAGCCCTCCAGTATTGCCACTGTCAATTTTTTTCTTCCCCTTTGGAGGAGGTTTATTTTATTGAAGTTATCTTGGTCGTAGCTTGATTTAAGTAGCAGGATATTGGGTAATTCGAGATTGGTTTTGATCACTTTTCATTGAAGAAATGAGTACTTTTTCTCCATTTTCATCATTATCAAAATTAATAGCAGTATTTTCCTGGAGCGTTTTGAGGATATACACTTCGTTTTGAGACAACTCAATCACTTCATAGGGTTTTGTTCTCTTAGCTGATCTTAATATAGTGATATGATCTTTTATTTTGTGTTTTATAATTTTTTTATATTTTTATTGTTTGATTTTATGATTTTTGTTTACCCGGAATAATTTCAAATTTTGCAATTTTAATAACTCTACACAGTGTACTCACCTTTTTAATGTAAACTCAGCCTCTCAGGGTTTGGGTTCATGAGTTTAATGTGTAAGAAATCCAATTACTGTTATTTTTTAATGAGCGCCAAAATTCTATGTTATTTAAAT
This sequence comes from Lochmaea crataegi, assembly GCA_947563755.1. Taxonomy (NCBI): domain Eukaryota; kingdom Metazoa; phylum Arthropoda; class Insecta; order Coleoptera; family Chrysomelidae; genus Lochmaea; species Lochmaea crataegi. The sequence goes on from OX387430.1 coordinate 13,551,366, forward strand.
AAAAAATTTTAATAAAGTTTTTAACATCTGATTTGGATTTAAACACTTTCCTGAATACGGTCCTGTGTACTCACCATGAAAGTGCCACAGTGATGTGTAACGGGTGTTTAATATAGTTGTACCAACTAATAAAAGGAATTACTTCGAAATAATACTTGGGATGAAACAATTTTAAATTTATTTTATGAAAATTAATTTTGTGGACATAAATTAGCAAGATAAACGTTATATTTTACATCAAATAGGAAAATAATACTCAATTAAGATGGTCTTTCACTCAAAAATCACATTCATACAATGAAAATTATTTTTAATACATGCAATTATGCATCTTTTTATACATTAGTGTATTTACAGTGATACCATTTTAAATAAGCCAAAACGAAAAGCAAAATCGACGATACAGTTGTATCTGAATTTGCAAAATATCTAAGTTTCTTTTATATACACTCACAAGTAAGTTTTTTATTTTATATTGAAGTTTAAATTTTTCGATTGTCTCATCAACTTTAAAAATTCAGTTTAAGTACAGCTTTAAACGAAGCGGACTGAAACTTTGGCGTTAAGTTAACTAAACATGACAGTTAACCAACTATGTAGTTATATGCAACTCTCGTATAAACAAAGAATAACTTTTGGTCGTCCTACAGTTATTGTCAAATAAATATGCCCAATATCGAATGTCGACAAAAAGTAGAACTCGACATTTCATGAACCAATAAAATAAACTATGTTTACAAAGCTCCGTGTCTGCAGGGATCTAAGAATATTTCTTCCTCACACTTTGTGCCTTTTACGGCACGACCTTACTGCTGCCGTGTACATTTTTTATTTTATAGGATATTGGAAAATAGGAGCAATAATAATATTAGAAGCGTGACATGTTTTTTTATCCCTTTATTGATTGCTTTTTTGTTCGACTGGGTATTTACGCACGTGTGTATATGAGACTGTATGTCAGTGATAAGTATATGCTTCCCAGAACTGCTGCCAAAAACAAGTTTTTGCTTTGTGATTTTCAACTAAATGTATGGCTATTTATTGTGGTTGGTTCGTTAGTTTTATCTATCTAAACAGTACGAGGAAAGAAATCTGGTCACAAAAATGTTTAAAATATGCCATAAACTACAATGTGTTAGAAACACACAAATATATTTGCTAGGGAAATGAATACTTTAATTACGAAAGACAATCAGGTATCATTTATCTATATAATTTAATTTTGAATTTATTGATGTATAAAATTCAAATTGTTCAAATTTAAAAAGTATTACATAAGATTATACTTACTGGTAAAAATTTTCAAAAAAAAATCAAAAATGTAACCATCATTGACTCCATTTTATTCTAGAACGTTGTCGAATGACATTTCTTCACATATAAAATTAATCATCTTTTCTGTAGTTTTAAAACCATAAAAATATAAAACCATAGACTCTGATAAGTATAATCTTAATTTTGTTGTGAATGAGAGAGTGAATGAATTTTAGATAAGAAATGAATAGTGTTAATGATTTTTGAATATTTTCGAAGTTAATTAAGCCGTTAAGCAGAATCAAACAATTAATCAAATGTTTCATTTGTAGAACTTCTATTTAAAATTAAATGTGTTTGTTTTTGTATCTATGATATATTTTACAATCAACACAGGCTATCAACGTTGGAACCTTTTGAAGGTCAAATGACAGAGTTGGCCTCACAAAAATTTGAACTCACTAACAAAAAATTAATTACCTGAGATAGTTTGAATAAATTTACAAAATAGTATAATAAAGAGTCTCACAACAATCATAATAAAAAATAATAAAATGAAAAAAAAAGAAATATTTTGATAATTTCCGACTGAGCTAGATTGATATAAATAGAGATAAGTATTAAAACCAAAATGATAAAATAAAAAAAAAAAATTTATAAAAGGACTACAAATCAAAACCATATCAATATATATCGAATAATAGATTCATACTAATAATTTGAAAATACTTTCACTTAGAAACAACTACTTCTCGGGCCATGAAACTGAAATCACAGTCAATACATATCCTCTAGCAAAGGAAATGTTAAAGTTGTGATAACAGCGGCATCTTCACCTCCAACCGCAAACCAAAATTCTAATTGACACAAACATCTGTTTGTACTATCAAATATTTCTTTTGAAAAACAACTACTTTCCAACTTTAACGTCCTGTACCTGAGAAACGAATGATAGGACTGAAATATGCACATTGACTCTTTTGTACAGGACTACAGCATATCCAAACTTCAGAAAAATTAACCGAGATCAAGTTTGCATAAGAAAAGTCCTTGGAAATTATTTGAATCGTAATTAAATCCTCATATGTCAAATACCTCAATGGATTCTTAGCATGAGGAAGGTTATTGAAATATAGATTCTTGTTTCGTAATTAAATTTAAATTGAACAATTTCTGAAGCTGAAACTGGTATCATAGGTTACGATTAAATATTATATTTGAGTTACAAAGTGATCTAACTATGATTGTCTGAGTAGAATCGCTCGATGAGCGTTGATTTACTTGAAACTACTTTGAAACTAAAAACTTTGTGTTGGGGCGAATTAACCACAAAGCCGCATGTGTGCAGAGTAGGGACTCTCCTCGATCCCGCAGTTCAGCCTATTTGGATAATTAGGCAGTTAATAAAGGGATATTATCAGAGGAAATTCAAATGTCTCTTTAAACAATCCGAACTTTGTTTGAATTGTTCGAAATATGGCGAGCTGACTAGTCATAATCAACGTGGAAATTTATATTGAGGGATTGAGTTTTTACGATTAAAGTTTTTTTTTTGTTTTTGAATCAATTATGTTTAATATTTCAAAACTAAAATCATTGTATCGTTATTATATTCTTCAAATGAAACAATCATCGCATAATTATAATAATACATACAAAATCTGAAACGGTAATCTCGAAATGGTAACTTGAAATATGTTTAGTCGGAAAATTGGAGCCGACAAATTTCAAACATAAAAAGAATATGGTCCGGATTCTCGCAAATATCTCAAAAACTGTTTGAGATATCCGAAACTTGAGAAAAGATCCTCAAAGAACAGGAAACCCCTAAAAAAGTCCTACTATTTATAATTTTAATGTGATAATTAGGCTGGAAATAGATAGTGGCCATTGCGCGCGCGTTGACCGAATCAGCAGCTTGTTCAAAGAAAGTGTCGTTTTTTATGAAAAAACAAATAGTGTGAAAAAATTGCACTTCGAATCGTCTCTTCCTTTCTGTCTTCTTCTTCTTTGTATTGTGACACCACTGAAATTGATAATTCTCCAATCATTTTGACAATTATGATAACACAATACTTAAGATACAAGTTTCGTCACTGAATTTGTTGAATTTTCCAAGTTAACGATTTTGTTTAAAATAACTTAAATATACATGTTGTCTGTATGTCTATGGAAATGTCAGTTTTGATAGAATAAAATTCATTTTTTAAATCAGTGTTTCTGTCCTATTGAATAATACTATTTTGTACGAAAGTCTCCGTACTGCGTACTGCAAAAAATGCCAAACAAAGCAAAACAGTGCGGTATCTCCAAGTCTCTTTCTAATGTGCTGTGTAATGTGTAAACACTGAAATCTTCAGCATGTCCCAAGATCAGATCTAGATTGTTCTGGGACTGCATACAAAAACTATTCCTATCCCTTTCAAACCACAATAACGTAACTCTCAAGTGGGTCCCGGGGGACAAGGGCATTGTAGGCAAAGAAACGGCAGACACCCTAGAAAAGCTAGGGTCTGAAACTGCATTCACTGGTCCTGAACCAGAATTTCGAATATAAAAAACTGCTGCACGTGGTTGTACATTTTGGTAGATTCAAACTAAACATTAAACATACTGAAGCCACGTGTCAGAGCAGGAATACAGCAAACTCTGGTCAAAAAGCCCTCGGAGACTCTAACTAACGAAATAATTAACCTCAGCAGGGGCCAGATGAGGAAGGTGACGGGATTACTCACCTGTCACTGTACCCTGAGGAAGCACATGCTTGTAATTGGCATATATAGGGAGAAATCTATCTGTTTGTTGTGCATGGAAGAGGAGGAAACAACCTCACACATCATCTTCGAATGGGAAGCACTGTTGAGCTACTGGTCTCTTCACATAAACGGTACAAACAAGCCTAAAGGCTGAGGTGATGAGGTCTCGAAGCCTCCAACTAGTGGTGCCGAACCAATCAATAATTAACCTCAGAATGGGCCAGATGAGGAAGGTGACGGGATTACTCACCGGTCACTGTACCCTGAGGAAGCACATGCTTATAATTGGCATATATAGAGAGAAACCTATCTGTCTGTTGAGCATGGAAGAGGAGGAGACAACCTCACACATTATCTTCGAATGGGAAGCACTATTGAGCTACTGGTCTCTTCACATAAACGGTACTAACAAGCCTAAAGGCTGAGTTGACGAGGTCTCCAACTGGTGATGCCGAACCAATCAATCAATCAATATGTAATAATTTTTGTAAATACATATGAATATTATGGAAATATAAATATACCACATTGTTAAGTTTTGAAACTGTATTATTCCAAAGTTCAAAGGTCCAAAACAAACAATGTATTACGTTAAACTATAAAATTTCAAACTGTCTCATGAATTATTATACGTCTTTAACTAAAAGTATACATATAATAAAAGTCAATAGAATGAAATAACCTAACCTATCTTTTCATATCAGTTTAAATGACACCATCGTAGCCAAGAGGCGTATTTGTATTAAAAATTTATATACAACATTATGGACTTGGACAAAGTCAATTCACCTGAAAGGAATGTTATGTTTACCGGTTTTATCTATATCTATATTGTTCCTAGTCCGAAGCAATCTCATATGGTCCTTTATTGCTCTCGCTGTTTGCCTTTTTTTGCTTTTAGGTGTCTCCTGTTTACCTTCTCATGCATATTCTATGAAGTTGTATTATGTAAGATTCCAGATAGAGGTTTTTAAAAGTTATTACTTACATTTTTCGTTTCCATGTTAAAATAAAAATCTACTTCATTGCCGAATATGTAAACGGAAGTCGAACAATTCATGTGTATTGTATTTTCTGACTTTATTAGAGTTAATAATTCAATAGTTGAATTAAACTAATTAGTGAGATGCGGTTTTAACAGTAAGTTTTTATATAAATGGCCCACTTCTGGTTTAGGAAGACAGTAGATGTTATGTTTTAAATGGCACACCCTGTACATCAAGCAATATTCTTAGAGGCACATATTTTTAATTTGTAACGGTACCTTGCTTCAAAGTTTGAAATCGGTACTCGGAGAGTGAAGCCACAGTGTCCTGGAACCCACTCCAGTTATTTTGTTGTGTTCTAAGAGGACTCCCATACCAATATTGATGTCACTGTTGGATTTATAAGAAACTGGCTGTCTGTGCATGTTTTGATCCGTGCAGTTACCTCTTCCTCCATATTTCTTTTTCTTGCGCAGTGCTAAAGAGCGTACATTTCCGCCTGGAATACGGGTATTTATTCCAGTACTGTGTATCTCCAGAACTCAATTGATGTTTATTGATCCTGGAAAGTGTACCTTGTACAGTTGTTCAGAAGTATAGTCTCCATTCTGCGTATAGGCCCCCGATTCTAACCTAATGGTTTCAATCGCTCCCCCTTTTATATCCCCGCACTGCTTTCCCCACGACTCTATTTTGGCTGGCTAGCCTTGGAATTTTGATATACCAAGTGAGAGAGTTCTTCTATTCCCTTCACTAACCTGGAATATTTCCTTCATTTAATAGTCTTTTGACCAATTCCGAAAGGTCCTGTCCTGGCAAGTCCTGTTTAAAATTGCTGCGAGTAATATTCAAAATTGTTGATAGAAAAAAGAGGAATAAAAGCGGAAAATCTACGTATAAAATAGCGGGTAACCCCCAATTTTAAATTAAATAACGACAAAGTAGTTAGAAAGAACCAGAATCAATTTTTAATTACCAGTAAAGAAAAACAGAAAAAAGGACATTAATTTATTAGAAATATCACAGCTATCTACAATAAATACACAAACAATCTTTCGCAGACAGGTTCGTACTTAGAAAAGTTGTTAATTAGAAGAAAATCAAGCAAAGCCAGCCTAGGTCTCAGGAGGGGTTTTGAATTATAAATATCAAAAATGAAACAAAATATAGAACAAATATTGGAGATGTTGAACAAAATTGAGAAAAGAGAAGATAGAATAGAAAGTAAATTGGATTGCATCAAGGAGGAATTGATGCAAATAAAACAAGAAAACATGAAACTACAATTTGAAGATGGGAATGGAGCAACAAGAGAAAAGAATCGAAGAATTAGTGAGAGAAATCAGAAAGAAAAAACTTATAATATACGGAATTGAAGAAACTGGGGAAGAAAATACACTAGAACTAACAGAGGAGGTAAAAGAAATAACAAACAAAATGGAAGTCCCTTTGCAGGAGAACGAAGATATAATGGATATTAAAAGAATAGGAAAACGAATAGAAAATAAAGTAAAACCATTGTGGGTTGAACTTAAAAACGCAACAAAGAGAGCAGAAATCCCGAGAGGAAGCAAAATCTAAAAGGTTTCAGAATATACTTAAATGAAGATTTTTCAAACGTTATCCAAACTCAACGAAGAATACTAAGTCAGCACATGAAAGAAGCTAGGGACCAAGGATATAAAACTAATATGGCATACAATAAATTGCATATAAACGGGAGGTATATGATGTACAGACACTGGGGTATCCACCAAATGCCTTAGACGCTGAGGAAAACCAAAAACAAAAAACAGGAAGAAGAAAAGTTAATGAAACATCTCCAGAAGAGGAATCAGAAGAAAATACCAGAAAAATCACAAAGCCTACGGGAGTACAGGAGAAATCTCAAAAAACTTATTCAAATAGCACCAAACAAAGAAGAAAAATTAAAGAAAATTATGGCCACGACAAAAAACTTAGATATAGAAGAAATTAGATGTAATAATATTATTAAAATAATATAAATGAGATTGGTTATAATAATAATAGTTGTAAGGAAAACAAAATATGTACAAAGAGTAATAAAAACGATAAAAGCAAATAATAGCAAAAACGATAAGTACAATTGAACTGGTATGGACACATTGTAAGAATGAACGAAAACAGGTTAGTCAAAGCAGTTACAGAGGCAGGAAGGGATAGAAAAAGAAAAAAACGAAGACCAATGAAAACATGGACGGGGAGGATACAGGAAATCGGAGAGAAAATAGAGAAATCAATGGAAGAGATGAGAGGACTGGCCAGAAACAGAAACGATTGGAAGAAATGGGTGAAGAAGGGCTAACCCGACGCTGAACGGCATAAGGGTTTTTAGAGAAAGAAGAAGAAGACTAATTCCACCAGGGCACGTTTCTAGTGTTTACCTTGCTATTAAGTGTACAAAGGGCCATGCTTCTAATCTTTCACCTTTTCGGTTATCTTTAGAAGAACATAAAAGTACTCTACCTCTGGAACAATCAATGCTTCTTACTAGGCGATTTTAGGAAAAAGTAGGAAGAATGATTCATCAACACTATGGGAGATCAATATCAAGGGCGATGGGATAGTCACATAAATCATCAGCTCATGGTATAAGTGTAGACAGCAAACATCCAAATGGATATCGGAACTGCTCACATTAGAGTCGCAGAGACGAGGACGAGTAAATACATTGTTTCCATCTGCACAACTGGATGATGTTCACAGCGAGGAGTAGCAGCCCCATTAATATGGAGTCTGACGGTTGCCGAATCCATGTGTGGTTTGACTGACCTCAGAATATCCTGCCATCATGGATATGCCGACGATATTGTCATAACGACCAGGAGAACACCCTTTGTAACATAGTACAAAAGGGTCTGAACTGTACAAATAGCTGGTGTAGGCAAGTTGGACTTGACATCAACCCCACCAAAACCAACTTAATAGCCTTCACTAAGAAAAGAAAACTCAACCTCAAAACCATTAAACTTCATAAGCGTCAGGTTGAATAGAGACAAGTCAAATATCTAGTTTTGAATCTAGACAGTGGAAAATGTTGCAGAAAGAACAAGATACAGACTGAGTAGAGATGGCTTAAAAGCAATAGAAGGAACTGGGATAGGAGTGTACGAGCCAGGAATCAAACATTGCGAAAGCTTGAAAAAAACCCCAAGTATGTTTCAAGCGGAAATTCACGCCATAGGAGAATGTGCCCAGATCAATATTAATAAAGGATATAGAAGGCAATCCCTCGGCAAACTCAATGAACTAGGCGAGAACAATATAGTCACCTTACTGTGGTTTCCAGGACACACTGGAGCATATCCACTAGCAAATAGGGGGACGGAAACACCCTTTTGGGGACCGAAACCTCTTTGCGGTATCAGCTCCAATGTATTATTGGCATACATTGGCAAAGCCGAAATAAAGATAAAAGCTGACCACTGGAAAGATCTAGTAGAGCTTAGACAATCAAAGATACTTCTGTGGTATGGAAGAAAAAACCTCCAACAACATATTTGCGAATTCCTAGCTGCTGTGCCCTAGGAATATAAATTGCTGTGCACATCACCCAGGAACTACTTGATAGAAGAGGGACACTTACCTGAGTTAATGCCTGCAGATATCCTAAAATTCCCCCGGGATATAAGACTAGAGTAGCTACTAGTCTCTGAGAATTTCTTCAGGAACTAAGTAGAAGTAAGGGAGCACAATAGATCTTTTAGGTCTCAGTGGATGTCACCCCAATATACATACATACTGGAAACTGATATAAAAGGTAAGTCCCAAGTAAAAAGTATTGAATGTATGTACGACTATTTTTGACAAATACTTAACCCATCTCAAAAGCTACATACTATAAGATAGATGAAATCTAATGGATATTACAGATTGTATATCCAAAAATTACTGGGAAACAGTTTCAAAATCGATACCTCTGGGATAGCTCATGACATGTCTATTAGATATACAGCTGTATAAATATATAAAGTGAGAAATATAACCTTAGTGATGTATGTTTTTTACAGGAAATGTAATAAAAATCAATTATGTATTTTCATAAACAGTATAAATTTATATGTAATCACAGAACGTAATTGAATTGAAACAGTGAAAATTCCAACGTCTCAATTGAATAAAGTTACCCCTTTGTAGGATCATAAAATTTCAATATTACTTCCAACAACCGACATTTTTCCGGCTTTCACAACGACTTCCATTACTCACGTACTTCCTACCACAGAGATATCCAATATGGCTGGCTCCAAACACTAATCAAAATTCCACCAGTGTAAATAACCACAATTTTTTAATATTTCAACGTGTATGTGCACCGACCATCCTTACAGACAAAATTGGATTCGCACATAAAAGTATTAAATGGCAATAAGTATTATGTACAATATGTACCGGGAGTCTGATTAAGAGAGGTAACCCGCTGTATCTCAGAAACTATTTATCGTATGGCTTAAAAAAAATTATATTACAAACTCGCATTCGAGAAACTACTGGACATTATTTTCAAATTTTCTACTCCACCGCCTCTTTCAAGTAAATGATTAAAAATTATAGCATTATAGCAACAAATGTTCAATCACCGCCACCTAGCGACCGTTAAAACAACTGGAATCAAACAATGATATGATATTTTTTCAGGCATTAAAGAGACCCTGTATTCCAGTTTATCATCCTAGAGCTCAATTTTCCTGAAAAAAAATATACCTCATGATATCTTCAGTATTAAACATTTAAAATGATTGTTTCTTGGAACAGTAAACGGCAGACGAGACTTTTAATTCGGAGTTAATCGCACATATATTAAAAAAATAATAATTATCATCGATGCCAATCAATCTTAGTACAAGAGCTATTTTTTTCCTCCATTGTAACGAATATTCATAAGAGATGATTCAACCAAGAATAGAATTATTATTATCGATGCCAATCAAGGTAAGTTTTAACTAGATGAAAAAACAATCCGTGAAAATGTATTCACATTTCAAAGCAAGGTGAAAACATTAACAAATATTCTTATTCATAAAAAATTATAAAGAAAGCATTGGAAAGTTGTAGAAAACAAAAGATACAAATCTATCTCTAAAAACGAAGAAGGTTTCCAGGCACTTCCCTGAATGCGACCTATCTAGAACACACGTCTACGCAATGAAAATTTAACAATTTTATAAGTAGCAGTAGGCGCGGCGTCCTCATGAAAATTTAATGTTGGAAAGTGAATTGATATGTTTGCTTTTGCCATGTGACTTTGAAACCCAACTGAAATGAAGGATCATAATATACATAGTGCGGAGAGCCTACCGGTGCTATTTTGACAAATTGTTTTCAAATCCGAGCTTCACACAAGACAAGTAATATATTTTATTCCGTTCAAAGTGCTAACGGATGTCGCTGAATTCGTAAAGAATAAATTGTGTAACTAGAAAACTTTTTGTATTAAAAAACTTTCAAAGTCGTATTTTAAATTCAATCATTCTCTTTTCGTTGCGCCTTGACATTCGTTAGAGTTTGTGCTTTGGTAAATATTTTTTGTAGAATTTATAACCTGGGTAGATACATAATGAAAGTAGCAGAACTACATTTTAGGTAAACAAAGTTACAAAATAAAAATGCACTTAATTGAACAATAAATTATCTCGACTACCATAGCTAAATGGCTTCTACAAATCTCTTGGAGGGGATGGTATCTTTTCAGCCCTGCTACAACAGGGTTTTGATACCTTCACTCCTCACCTAATTTAGATATTCAAGATCAGCTTCATCTTGGGCTATGTTCCAAAAAGATGGAGACAGGCCAGGGTCTTCTTTATTCCTAAGAGTGTCAAACGGCCTCAAAGGAACCGACGTCATATGGACCTATCGGCAATACCTCCGTTCGCCTTGAAAGTATGGAAAAAAAGGTGAGCGGTCGTCGGACCGCCGACAGAAGCTTGCTTCTCATGCACAATAGAATGACCATTTTTCGTGAATTTTTCACCATTTTTCAAAAATTTTGACAATTTTTGACCATTTTTGACCATTTTTGACAGTTTTTGACAAATTTTGACAATTATTGACGGTCTTTGACAATGATTGACCATTTTTGACAATTTTTCCAAAATTTCAACATATTTGGCAGCTATTGACGATTTTTTCAAAATTTTGACAGTTTTTTCAAATTTTAACAATTATTGACCATTTTTGACAATTATTGACCAATTCTGACAGTTTTGACAATTAATAATCATTTTTGACAATTTTTCGAAAGTTTTGACCATTTCAGACCATTTTTCCAAATTTTAACAATTATTGACCATTTTTGACAATTTTTGACCATTTTTGACAGGTTCTGACAATTATTGTCCATTTTTGACAATTTTTCAAAAATTTTTACAATTTTTAATTATTTTTTGACCATTTTTAACAGTTTTTTATAATTATTGACCATTTTTTCAAAATTTTGACAATTTTTGACCATTTTGGACAATTTTTCGAAAAATTTGACCATTTTTCAAAAATTTTGACAATTATTTACCATTTTTCCAAATTTTTAACCATTTTTGAAAATATTCGGCAATTATTAACCATTTTTTTTAAATTCTGATAGTTTTTGACGATTTTTCCAAATTCTTGACAATTTTTGACCATATTTAGAATGTTTTGACAATTTTTCAAAAATTTCAACAACTATTGACCGTCTTTGACAATTATTGACCATTTTTCTAAAATTTTAACATATTTGGCAATTATTGACCATTTTTTCAAAATTTTGACAATTTTTGACCATTTTTCCAAATTTTAACAATTATTGATCTTTTGGACCATTTTTGATGAATTTTGATTGGTTTTGACAATTATTGACCGTCCTTGATAATTATCGACCATTTATAACAGTTTTTAACAATTTTTGACAATTTTTGACCATTTTTGACAGATTCTGACAATTATTGTCCATTTTTGACAATTTTTCAAAAATTTTTACAATTTTTAATAATTATTGACCATTTTTGACAGTTTTTTATAATTATTGACCATTTTTTCAAAATTTTGACAATTTTTGACCATTTTGGACAATTTTTCGAAAAATTTGACCATTTTTCAAAAATTTTGACAATTATTTACCATTTTTCCAAATTTTTAACCATTTTTGAAAATATTCGGCAATTATTGACCATTTTTGACAGTTTTTTATAATTATTGACCATTTTTTCAAAATTTTGACAATTTTTGACCATTTTGGACAATTTTTCGAAAAATTTGACCATTTTTCAAAAATTTTGACAATTATTTACCATTTTTCCAAATTTTTAACCATTTTTGAAAATATTCGGCAATTATTAACCATTTTTTTTAAATTCTGATAGTTTTTGACGATTTTTCCAAATTCTTGACAATTTTTGACCATATTTAAAATGTTTTGACAATTTTTCAAAAATTTCAACAACTATTGACCGTCTTTGACAATTATTGGCCATTTTTCTAAAATTTTAACATATTTGGCAATTATTGACCATTTGTCCACCAATCAGGCAAATCCACTATGGGTGCCTTCATAAAAGACCCAGAGAAGGCAAAGAAAGCGGCACTATGTATTAATATATATAAAGAGTGCACTTGTCACATATCATTCACGAAATAGCGTCAGAAATTACTTAACTAATACTTTTATAATATTGGATAGATATGTTTATCAAAACAATGATATTAGAGTATTAGTAAGCATAAATATATATATAGTTTTGCTCAGGATGACATATTACATTACAATGATTATAATTATAACTTGAACTCCACTGAGGTCAGATGGGCTGACTGGAGTTTAAGTAAATCCATTTTTATGTAAACCAATAAAAAAAGTATAAACCACAAGTGACAATTTAATAAGTGTTTTAATCAGACCCAACGTCAACCTTTTCAACCTGTAGCAACAGCAAAAGGTATACAACCTCCCATAATTCAATGGGTTCAACCCATGCTGAATTCCAAAAAAACAATCACCTACCTCGGAGGTCATTCGACTATTATATAGTGAAATATGTCATTAAGGAAGAGTTTTATCATTTCTACTGTTGTCACTAGTAGTTGGTTATCCCTTAGCGCAGCTCAAAAGAGAAGTATTTCGGGCTCTGGACTATGAAAGACTCACGTGAAACGCATACGTCGCATATACTACCTCAAAACCAACAAGTACTCTCTGGATGTGGCGTAAGCTTTTCGGAAAAACTTAGGGTCTGGAACCGGAAGTTATCTACTGGTCATATCTAGAGGTTGTCAGACCAATTATTACCTATGCTGCACTGGTTTGCTGGAACAGAACAACGCACCAAAAGGCAAAAACAGAGTTGCAAAGAGTGCAACGACTTGCCTGCTTGGGAATCGCGGTTGAAATGAGATCGTGCCCCAGAGCAGCATTAGAGGCAATGCTAGATCTTTCTCTGATAAATTACGGAAGGTCGCTCTGGAAAATGCGTACAGGCTAAATCTTTGACACCCGGTGATTTGACGGATCATCTTGGGATACCAAGAGCAACCCAATCCATGAAGATGCCATCAAACTTTATGTCTGCGAAACAGAATTTCGAACTCACGCTAGGGGAAGGAGAGAAGGAGTTAGAATAGGGGTTACAGTTCCCAATAATCCTACCACTCCAACAATATTTCAAACGGAACTATCAGCAGCACGTTTTGAGCTCAGGAGTGATTTTGAAAACGCCCTAGCTCAGCTAGAACATTCATTGCGTCAGATAGCCAGGATGCTTTGAAGTCTACAACTTAGTCGTACAAAAAACTTTCTATGTTGACAAAATTCGTGTTGTCGCGATTTTAGTGGTTGGGTTCAAATTTGACGTTTAGTTATCTATGATTTGTCGTCTTCACAAGCGACAAATATTTGTGAAATTTATCTTTCACGGATTAATGCTTGCATTCATCTAACCCAACAATAAAGTTGGAAGTTTAATTTATCAAGTCTTAGACCTTCCATTACAATAATAATGGAGAGCAGCTTCGTCAAACTTGCCACCTGTATGTAGTTCATGTAAATTTGCCGCAAGATTACTGTTTACCGTATGTTAAACATATCACGGTTTCCATATTATTATATATCTAAGAGAATCCCTGATTATAAACAATAATCATAAACCTACAACAGTTGGTTCTCTATATAATCCATTGTAACAATGTAACACGCTATCAATAAGGAACAAACCAGTGGTGACAAGACAATTACTAATCTCTTAATCGATCGTCTATTAATCAATCAGAGATTTCGGTACAAACAGTACATTTCCACTAGAGTCTAGTTAACATAACAATAGGAGGGCTTATTAGAGAAATAAGCGTCAGGACTGCTAAGCTCTCAGACCTGAGTAAACATAGTTTAGGAATATTCCCAATGTCAAGAAATAACCCCCATATATACAGTGTATGTGTACCATTTGTCTTAGGCCAATAATTCCTAATACTTGGTATCTACCTTAACTTGAACATTTAGATTCTATGTACTCGTCATGAATTATTCCATATACAGGATGAGTACATTTATATAAACAAGTATGGTAAATAGTTGTGGAAAAATTTTTGTGCAGTATTGTCCCTGCAGTATCACAATTCCGTTTTGGACATGATTATCCAGAACAAAAATAAAGAGCAAAACCTTCAAAGTATATGATTAAAATTTCGGAGCTTTTGCTTCACAACCGTAGTAAAAGCAAATACTTTAGATTCTATGAATAAAATCATGCTTTTGCTAAGGATCTGTAGCAAAAACTTAATTTCTCTGAAGGTACCTTTACTGAAGACTTCGCGTCCGAAAGCGGAGAGGCGGAAATAATTGGAATTCACCAAAGTAGTGTGTAAAAAACAATTGCTGAAGTAATGGGAAAAATTTGGCAGAAAGCACATCTTTGGATCAAGTTTCCATCTAACTATGAGGAAATACGTAAAGCCCAACAACTCTGGCAGCAAGTTTACACGTTTACAGCATCAGTTGGAGTTCTGGATTGCACAAATATCCGTATTTCAAAGCCCTCCAATTTGGAGATGAATAGAAAAACAGGGAAGGCACAGGACAAATTTCCAAGTGTAGATGTGCTACACATGACAGTAGAATCTGGAAAAGGTCTGATATTCGTGCCTTAATGCGTCGCAATACACAACGAGCTTTGCTCCTAGCAGATGAAGGGTATGGAGTTGAGCCCTGTTTAATGACTCCTCATCGAAATCCAAATACACCACAAGAAACACGATATAATAATTTGTTAAAAAGGGAAAGAGTGTGTATTGCACGTTGCTTTGGATAGCTGAAGCAAATATTTTCCATACTGCAATATAAAGCTAGACTGAAGCTGGAAAACATCCTTAAACTAATAGTGTGCTGCATTGTCCTACACAACATTGCGCGATCCAGACTTTCAGTTGGATGAAATTGAGCAAAATAACGACGCAAATAACCCTATTGAAGAAAACGATGAGGTCGATATTAACATTAGGAGGAATGGAATGCGAAGACGGGAGGAAATTACTCACCTCATTCTTCAACAAAATTTGTAAAGTACCTAAGTTGAAACATATAACCCCCTTAAGGATGGATTTTCGCAAAATCTACGTGCAAAATTTCAACTTTCTAGGTCCAACCGTTTGGGCTGGGAGTTGATCTGTCAGTGAATGAATTAAAAAAAAACCAAATAACATAAATACAAACCATAATCATAATCCGAGAGAAGAAATACTAAATTTACATAAGACAAAATAAAATAAATACTTAAATTCAAAACGCTAACCTAAATATAACTCTCTGAAAGTGCGTTAAAGTAGTTTAAAGCTGTGTATACACTTTCCCATTTTCGGTAAATGACTCTTCTTGCTGTAACTCGCTCATCAGTTTTCTTTTTTTATGCCTCAGGACTTCCAATTGTTCCAACAAAACTAACCTTTTTCAATTCAGCCGTTGATAAGTTTTGTGTTTCTTCTGTTTCCGGAAGACGATATTTAATAAAAAAAATTTAATTGTGCTTTTTGCAGGTTCTGGAACGAGAACAGTCAGAGATGAGTCAGACTCCAAGTGAATGTCTCCCAAAACAGTAGCCGCTATTGGAGGAGACACGCCAGCTTGCACAGCACCTAAAGAAATTAAATTTAGCGAAGTGATCTGTAATCAAATAAATGTATGATTCTTATTTGGTATTTTGGCCAACGTCGGGTTTCTGTTCCCATCCATTAACTTCCAAAATGCCTGTTCCCATGACTACAATTTTATTTGTTTGTTGCCGGTTTTATTTATATCTGCTTTATGTTTGATTTTTTTTAATGTTATTGATTTTCTCAGATAATTGATTTAAGCCTATAGCTTTTCCGGTGACTGCCCGCTACTCCGCTTGTAACTGTATTAACGCCTTCTCTTTCGCTTTTGTAATAGTGGGTACTTGCGATTTTTCGAGTAAGTCTACAAGTCTACAAATTTCACATGATCGTTCTCTTCGCAGGTAGTGCTTTCTTCATTGGAACTCATAGCGTTGCTTTTTCTCTCGCACTCACCTTACAACTAATAAAGCATGCCTTTTTTATTCAACCAAACATCACAAAAATATTCCTGTGTTTAAATAACGGAGCATTTGCTACGGAGCAAAAGCAAATCATTATTCATACGAAAAGAAGTAAATGCTTTTTCTTCTACCTTTTGCTTCGATGCATTTGCTTTTGCTTTTACTTTGTATTTTGAGCAAATGCTCCATTTTTATTAATGAGACCCAATATTGGTAATAGGTATCGAGAAAATATTCAACAAATTATAGATTCTTTTATAACACCACTAGAAAACTATTTAAAATATTGATAAAAAAGCACATGCTAATTCGTCTAGCTTAGTTGCATTTGTACATTGAAGTGGCAAAAATTATTCTGGATATCAAAATATTCCATACATTCAGTTATGAACAGTATAGTTTTCTTATTATTTGTGTATTACAGATTTAGCATTGGCTAATATCAATAAAAATGAGCATTAAGTTTATACTAATAAATTTGGAGCAAATACTTCACGTGGTATGAATAAAAACCAGAAGCAGATACTCCGCTTGAGAAGGTACTCTTAAACAGGAAAAGTGTCACAACTCAAAATTTTAAGAAAATCGTTTTATTGCACTATAATACTCCTAAAATTCATATATTATGTACTGTGCAAAATCGTCACAAGTATAGTTCCAAAAATATCCTCCTAGATATCAGATGTGTCTCTTTTCCACCAGCTGTTTTTCCAGTTGGTGCATAAGCAAGAACGTCACTACTCAAAATGATTAGTTGTCCGCAGACCATTGTGCAGGGAAGAGGATAATGTTGTTCATGAAAATTGTCACATTTGTAGTTATAACGTTCGTTAAGTAGATTTTTATCACCAAAACAGTCATATTTAGAGTTGTGCCAGTCTTGCTGTTTAGTTTTAGTAGACAAACGTTGAAGATTATTGTTTTATTCATAAGCCTCATTTTGACATGCCAGTTTTTCTAAGAAGGAAAGTCTATTTTCATATTATTTAGTAGTATTAATTTGACTTGCACTCTTTTGATTATAAACTGTGCATAGTATTGGTCTAGAGCATTCATAGTTTTGACTTGTGCCGTTTTTCTCCAAATATAATTCCTACTTTGTAAATTTTTTTTGAGTTGTTATCTAGATAATAAAACTGCTCTATTATTCATTTTAATTCAAGTTATAACACAGTAAGACACGGACTACTCGACTGCGAAAAACCTATAAATTTCCCCTTAACCCCAAGTTAAGGTTCACTCTCTAAATTAGCTCATCTAATAATGAATATTCTGCTACTTTCACATGATTTATTGTTTAGGTATTTTTATTGGGCTTGAATTTTTTTCAGGAAATGACAAGCCGAGGTCATATAATCTTGAAATTGCTAAGGAAACAAGAAGAAGGAGTTGATGGAGATAGAACTGTTTGGAAAGCTGATGAAGATAAAACGTACGCAGAATTGACAACAGTCGTAGCAGGAACGTCAAACAATAATCATTTAGGAGATGAAGTGGTGGTTTATCCTCAAGAAAAGCGAAGTAATGATCTTTCAAACACAATATTCTTCTGAAAGTGAAGATTCAGTAGAAAATATATTTTCAGATGATAGTGATAAAGATCCTGATTATGTGTTTGATGAATCATTGGAAGGTGAATCCCAAAATGTTTCGGAGCACGGTGAAGAAACGGCTAGTGATAGAAATCATGGTCAAGATTACGTGCTTGATGAAGCATTGATAAACCGATATGTCGTATTGGAGCATGAGGAAGGAACAGCAGTCGAGGAAGATGCGGTAAAGGAGACAACAGCACGTAAAGGAAAGAATAGAGACAACTGGAAAAAGAATTCAACAAAGAGTCGAAGGAACCTTGGACAAGCTTACACCTCTTCATCTAAGAGTGAAAAGATAATTGAGAAAAAGTCTGTGAAGCCACCTTGTGTTGAAAAATGAAGGCTGAAATGTAGTACAAAGCATTGAGAAGTTGAGCGTCAACAAATCTTTGATGAATATCGGGCTGCCGGTGATGTTTAAAAACATCGTAGTTTCATCTTGTCTTGTATGCAGACCATGACTCCACGCTCTAGATACCAAAAAGAAGGAAGCCATCGTAAAGAAAACCAAGCCTATTATTTCCAAAAAAATTATAGAAAAATTAAAGTTTGTAAACTATTTTGAATATACTAGATATAAATTCTGGTCCAATAAGAACGCTTTTTGTCAAAAAAAGTCACAGGAGCACACAGGAGGTAAGTATAAAAACCATATTAAAGTACCAGAATTTGTGAATAGTGATAAGGATTTTAGTCTAGTGAACTTGAATAAGTTACAACCAAAGTAACAGTCTACTCGAAAATCAAAGACCGCAGTACCAACAACAAGCACAGTAGATGTGAACAAACTTAAACTGAAGCAGTTTTATAAGTCAAAGTTGGCCATCAGTGAATTGAAGAAGAAAAAATAGATGCATCTTGTGAAGAACAACATTATTCCTCCTTTTTATTCAGCAAATCTCTAGAATGTAACAAGCAAGTACTTGTGTACTAACATTCTTCACTTTAATTTTCCTTTGTTTGTAATTTTTAATATGGGAATTAATATGCCCACTGATATAATTTGTGACAATAACGTGTAATTCAAAATAATAGAGGTTTCAGTTTGATATAAAAAAAAAATATTATTAATATAACATGATTCAAATAACAATATTTGGAAAAATGGATATATTTATATTGAAAACTGTCACTTTTCTTGTTTATGAGCGTTATGCACAGTTTGTTGTGAGAATATTCTCATTTTTGACATGCATTAAAATTTAGTCGTGCTCTTTAGAATGAGAATCCACTCCATAATTTTGGAGTCTAATAGTCACCAGACTTCAATTTGACCGTGTCAGAGCTATGGCTGAACGTATTTTTGAGATATGTAGGTGATTCGAGGTTTCAAACAGGAGTAGGAGGAAATATTGGTGTTCACCAAACTTCTGTTTCTAAAGTTGCTGAACAGCTGTTAGAAAAATGCGGACGGTGGATAAGATTCCATTGCACTCCGGAGGATGCAATAGAAGCCAAAGTACACTTTTCCATGTGCCATGAGTGTGACCGATTTCACCCACATAAAAATAAAAAACCACATTTTCATGGTAATGAATATATCGCAAACGCAAGAGCATCGATGTTCAAGGTCTTGGACAAAAGTCCCATTTGGTATTCGCAACTTTTATTACTTTCTTCTTCACTGTATTCACTTATTCCACGCGAATTGACTGACTGTTGAGTGTGCACTGAATAAGCGTCAAATACTCGGAAAGCCCTTCTTTGCAGGTTCAGATGACAAGTTTAAAAAATAAAATGTTGAATACCTACTTTATGTATTGGGAGTATGTACTCATCAAAGCGGTTTTCATTCTTAAGAAATGGAGTATATAGCTCATAATTCATGCTCATGCTCAAGAGTATATACTTCGAGTTTAGAGTCAATAAACGGCTAATGAAACACCTATAACTAAATATCAACAACATTTTGCTTCGTTTTCAGTTCATTTCCATAGCATTACAAACCACAATCTCTACAAAATACCTTCCTAATTGATGCAATAAATTAGTAGTGAAGTGGGATTACATCGAACAAATCTTGCGATATTCTCTAATTCAACCTCCACTTTCGAGGTGAATTCAAACATTTATTGGAAGTAGACGAAGTTATCGAGTCAGACATAAAGATTTCTAAAAAATTCGATTTTGAATTTAAGTAAATCAACGGTTTGCTTAATTATTAATCTTGTAGGGAACCTAGTTAAAGTCATAAAGTTTACGCCTTTAGAAAATAGAGTATTCCAAGGATCAACAAATGATGTTATGTGGCTAGGGAATATGGAACTTTATGGCAGAAGTCTGAACTGCTCAAGTTTGTCACTTCAACTTAATTCTGGGTTTAGTATATTAAGTTTAAATGAATTTGGTCGCTTAACAACTATAAATGTATTACGATCCTCTTTAGGAGAAAGATGAAAATTAAACTCCTCAAATACTTAACAATATTGTTAATACTTTGCAGAAAATGCTACTCACTTAGCGATGTACGGGGTCCAATCTGCATGGTAAAAAGTAGGGTCAACACAGTTACGGCTTTGAGGAAGCCATACGGTAAATACACCGAAAATGAGGAGGAAAGAATGAGACTCTTATTAGAAACTCATTTCCCTGGAAGTATCCCAAATAGGGGAGATAATCCTCTCGAAGGTCATAACAGACCTTCTAGAGAAAGTACTTCAATGGCTAAGCACATTTGTAGTAACGAAAGGTTAAAATGGGCTATGAACACCTTTCCTCCTTTCAAGGCACCGGGAGCCGATGGGATTTTCCCAGCATTGCTCCAGCAAGGACAAGACGAGATTCTACCACATTTGGTTAAGATCAGTCGATGCAGCTTAGAATTGGGTTATATACCAGAAGCATGAAGAAGGGCAATAGTAACTTTCATTCCAAAAGCTGGAAAAAGGGACACAACAAACCCCAAATCCTTCAGACCAGTTAGCCTAACATCGTTTGTACTCAAAACGATGGAAAAAGCTATTGACAATTATATTAGAGCGGAAATCTTAGGGAGACTACCTCTCCATCCGCATCAGCATGCTTACCGGGTAGGCAGATCAACGGACGCTGCACTGGTACAGCTGACGGAGCATATCCGAGGTGCTCTAGACAACCAAGAAGCCGTAGAATGCGCCTTTTTGGATATGGAGGGAGCTTTTGACAATACTCCTCATGAGGCTGCCAAAAGAGCATCAAATAGAAGAGGTGCAGACAGCACAATATCCAAATGGATGTCGGAACTGCTTAACACTAGAGAAGCAAAGACGAGGACGAGCAAAGACATTGTCTCCATCTGTACAACCAGAGGATGTCAACAGGGAGGTGAAGCATCCCCATTAATGTGAAGCCTGACGGAAAGTTCGAAAGTACAGTTTATACAAAAGGGTCTGGACTATACAAATAGCTGGTGTAGGCAAGTGGACTTAACATTAACCCCTCCAAAACCATCTTAATAGCCTTCACTAAGAAAATAAAGCTCAACCTCATAACCATCAAACTTGATGGGAGCGAGGTTATTAGGAGTATATTTGAGATTTCTACAGTGATACCGTCTAATAATAAAGAAAACGACCTACAAGTTTCTACGAAGAAGCAACGAGTATAAAAGACCAAGTCGAAATCACTGACTTCAGTCTACCTTGGGTGTTGAACTTCTGTTTCCCCTACTTCACCCTGATTGAACCCCAAGAATCCCTCTACGTGTTGAGATATTTACCTTTACTTTAGGAAGAGTATACCTTTAGTTCTATGATAATATATGGGAAAACGCAATGAAAAATAACATAACCACTTGAAAAAATAATACCTTATGGCAAACACCCACAAGATGCTACCTACTAATTGTAGGTACCAAAATTCAATATTACAAAAGAAATATTTTTCAGGACATAAACTGATAATCCTATAAGCATTTCACCAAAATACTTTCAACATCGCTTGTTTTCAATTCCCTTTCTTTTGTGTTGAAGGACTTAAAAGTATTCAAGGTCATGTTTGATTACTGATTATGAATAAGCTGAATTTATCATTACTGCTGGGAACATTTTTGATATTGTTGGGAAATAAACACTATAAACCAGAGATAAGATATTAGATAAAGCTTGGAGATATACATTGCCTTTTTCAAACTATTTATAAAGGTGTGTATTATTTTCCAGCTGGAAGTAACAGAAAGGAATTCTTCAACTCATCAAAGACATATTCTGCAATTCTGAAAGAAAATGCGAGTTATAGTATATGTCTTTGAAATACTATAAGAGACGAAATATGGTAAGTCTCACCGTACGTCGTTGAAAAACAAAAGGAACGAAAAAAAGTCACATATTCATTTCTCACTATTTTATTGCCAGACTGTTCAAGCAGCTGGCTTTCTCGTATGAACAATCCTTCGCAAGCCAGTCGTTGTATAACAATATTAATTAAACGGGAAGGTTGGGAGCAAGGGATGAAAAGAAGGAATCTCTGTTTGTCTCTAATTTGTAGACGCTAGAATGTCATTAGGAAGAATAATACCATAAGGGTGGAAAATTGGTTACAGACAGGAGGTCTGAAGGATGAGGTACATCTGGGAAACTGAGTTTGGCCAAACTAGAGCAAAAGGGTCTGGGTTGACGGTATTTACGCTGTCTAAGGGGTGTGTGTGGCAAAATGGGGGATTCAAGCTAGCTACTTTGGAGAGGAATTGATACAACCATCTCAACTACTGAAAATCCCTCCAGTCGAACTAGTGGCCTTTATAGAAGACACGAAGCTTCTGGAATGGAAGTAGATAACATGGGAAATGGTACAAAGATTCAGTTCAAGTGCCTGGGCTGATGAGCACAACCCAAATATATGAATGAATGAATGAAGCTAGTTATTGGTTGGCGTGATGTAGTTTCAGTTATTTTGACCGATGATGCAATTTTTTTCAGTGAAAACAAGATTTTGCCGATGTTGTTTTTGCGGCGTTCGTTAATTTTAGAAGAAGAAATTTGTAGTATACAGAGCCGGACGAGTTATGGCAAAAGGGTTAGCTCAGGTGATAATTGATTATTCAATAAATTGAAGATGTGATTTTTTCATTGTAACAATAAGAAGTACGTAATATTGCAAGTGAAAGTGGAATAACATAAGATAAAAACCTACTTGTGTCTTATGTTAAATATGCTAAATTATTTTCTTCAATTTCTTTGGTCTAGTCTATAAATTGATGTAAGCTGACTTTGAACAGGTTGAAGAGTTAAATGATAAAAAATTGGAATATAACTTTCAACATATTAATTTATAACCATGAAACTTATTGAAAACACATTATTTCACCAATAATGACAACTAATTAAATCTATGAGCTTTCGTTCCTATTTTTTTTAATATGAACGTGAAATGATCTTCCAAAATGCGTGTCAGGTATTTTCAGAGAGTATCAATTTACGTTCATAGCTTCATTGTCATTTTATGCCACACGTTTGTTGAACCGGAACGGTGTAGCATGAGAAGAGAAACAGAGCAGCTCTTGATCAGATTTAACTGTCAGAAAAAAAGGAAATTGTGTCACAAATAATTTTCACATGTATATTTTTTGTTTAATGAAAAAATTTTTTGTATAGAAAATAAAACAGGAAAAATGTCACTGCTGTGAAAATAAGATGTTAAAGTGAAATACGTATGATAGGTTTTTTAAATTATGTGTATAACATTCGTTATTTTCCCACAATTCGCATTTAGGCCCGGTTGAACAATCTAAGTTTAAGCCAAGCTTGAATTTGAACGACGGTCTCAAAATAATATAGAAAGGACTAACCGTTTCAAGATTTTGGATAAATCCTAGGAAGATTTAGATTAACAAGATAAGCAGCTATATATCAATAAATCTAATTAGAAATCAAATAATAACTATCCTACTTTACCCCAAGTTTTAATGTGGATTATCCTTTGAAGCCTTTATTTGAAATTACAGAAACTAGGATGTAACAGTTAAGCAGAAAGTGCTCCTGATTAGGATTAATATCACTTGCCGAGAATTTGGTAGGATTTAGACCAAATATTTCAAGATGAAAAATCTAGTTAAGCTTCAAATGGATTTTTCTCAAACAATGGCAAAAAAATATCATAACCGTCGTCATTATTGATATTGACAGCGTTTAGATCTTTGCACCACGTTAGTGCTCATCAATCATTTGTATATCCTTTGCTGCTAATGTAGTCACTTCTTGTGCTTGTACCTGAATATTATACACATTTGGACTGCAAGGTCTGGCTTTCACTTTTCTAGAACAAAATCCAATACAATCCAATCAGAAGAAGAAGAAGAAAACACAATCCTCTTCCACCGTTGCTAAACCTAAATAGAAGACACAAAACGCTCAAGAGGCTGGGGTGTAGCTGGCGATAGGACTAGCAACCGAGAAAAAAATCCTAAATGGAAGTTGCTTTAAGTCGTCGATCAACATAAATTTCCAGGTATTATTTTGGTAAGGAGCTCACATGGAATCAGAATGCTGAAGACTGTAACTGCTTCAACAAGATTAGAATCCTGAAATCACAAGCACATCATCAATGGGGGACTGACGAAGTGCCACTTATCAGGATTTATAGATCTGTGTGTGAAGATCACGGAAGTGATCTTTATATGATTGCTTGCCAAAGCTCTCTGGAATCTTTTGACATAATCCAAAACACAGCACTACGAATATGTCTGGGCACATTCAAATCTAGTCCGTCGGAAAGTCTCTATATCGAAATTATAAATTTATTTCCATACGACGACAAACTATCTCCTTTATCTACTCTTCAACCTAATGTTGGTCAAAAAGATTTACCTGTCATGTGCTGGCTGCATGAATATTTTTTCATTATCAAACGTTGACACCACTGGCCTAGAGTTAAAAAAAAGTGGTGGGCTATGGGGTGGCAAATTGTAGATTCTTTTATTCGGGTCGAACTTTTCCGTCGGGATGCAGCCAAGTAAGTCCTTAAGGACGAAGACGTGTCGTTTCCAATAGTAACCGGAAAGCAATCTACATAGATACACACTCTTTCCGGCTGCCGGAAGTGTTCCAAAGGACGCATCAAGATATGAAATACGAAGTTTAAGGCTGAGTTTAGTGGGTTACGGGGTATGATTTTTGTGTGCCACTAAATTTTATATTTGTGATGAGTCGAGACATAATTTATAAATGATTGTGAAGTTGTGTACTTACAACGATATTATGGATAAGATTGACGCAAATATTTTGGTTGTGAAAAAGAATTTGGAATAAAAGTGGCGGTATTTGAAAAAACTGATGGAGTTAAAGTTACCAGGTTTGACGGAAATACGTCATGGACCAACTGAATTGAAGAATTTAAAATTGGCTCTAAAGCAAACGGTTGAAGTGAGAAAGAGGAGTGGATGATCTGGAGCTACTATTTTCCGAGGAAATGATTTGAACATTCATCAGACTATACCAGAGAAAGATTCAGAAGATGTTTAAACAACTGAAGATGGAACCAAATATTTGATAGACCAAGATCATTCCATTTATTTGGGTGTGTGCCTCTAAAAGAATTGCAGGCCGAAGTGAGAGAAAAATGATGGAAGAAAATTTTCTCAAATTCATAAACCCCTTCCAGACATTTTATAACAAAAATTATGACACTCGCTATCGGTTGGGTGGTGACTAACTCATACTGTTTTGAAACCACAATTGTATGTAAAGCCAAGAAATGTAAGGAATTCAGGACTTTTGGGAAGATCAGCAATAATTGTTCCGTTGCAAATGAAAACTTTTCGAATATATACTTGAAAAAAGACTCAATTTCCCCACAAGCTGCAAGAAAAAGCGAACTTTCCCTTCAAATCATTCAAACAACGAAAAATTTAAAAAACATGGTACAGAACATGTTATCCTTCACATCAATGTAAAATGTTACACCCATTTACTAAAAGCACAATATCGATGGCCTTTTTTATAATATTATTAAGCCATTTTTCCCCCAGAAGATGTAACAGCTTGTTATCAAAATAAAAAGTTTCCAACTTTTTATGAAGCTTCTTACAAAAAAGTTTTATTCTTTCATTCTTTTCCTTACAAAAGTCTTTTTGGGATTCAAATCACAAAAAAACAAAAATATTGTTTTCAGATGCTATCATTTACTTTTAAGGAGCTTAATATTTTATCTGCTCTTTTTAGTTCAAATTGATTATTCATATTTATCAATTTAGTATAATATTTTCTTTGGTCATAATTTTAACATCACAATGTAGCCAGATTTTTTCAGTACATTGGTCCTATATTGATACAGCTCAAGTGCCTGGGCTGTTGAGCACAACCCAAACGAACGAATGAATGGGAAAACGACAACTCAGTTGGTGAGGACTAACAGACTGATAAAATGTATATAGGAACTTAAAACTCAGTTGAAAAAACCAAAAAACACGCTTTTAAATAATATCGGACTGAAAAGTTCAAAATAATTTTTAAAATTAGCTAAAGCAATAATGAACGAAAATTACTAGTATTATTGTGAAAAAAGCGTGGGCGCTTTGTGCCATATTTTTCGTATATCTAGCGCCCGATGCTTTTTTCACAATAATACTAGTAATTTTCGTTCATTATTGCTTTAAGCTTATTTTAAAAATTATTTTGAACTTTTCAGTCCGATATTATTTAAAAGCGTGTTTTTTAGTTTTTTTGAACTATATTTATTTTTCACTTTTTAGTTTAATATGCTATGAAAGCGGTTGCATTACAAACAAACAAACATACATACATACATACAAGTGAACCTTATATAAAAAAAGGTGAGCGGTCGTCGGACCGCCGACAGAAGCTTGTTTCTTATGCACAATAGAATGACCATTTTACGTAAATTTTGCACCATTTTTCGAAAAAATTTAAAATTTTTGACCATTTTTGACAGTATTTGACAAATTTTGACAATTATTGACCGTCTTTGACAATTATTGACCATTTTTGACAATTTTTCAAAAATTTCAAAATATTTGGCAATTATTGACCATTTTTTCAAAATTTTGACCATTTTTTCAAATTTTAATAATTATTGACCATTTTTGACAATTACTGACCAATTTTGACAGTTTTGACAATTATTGATCATTTTTGACCATTTTTTAAAAATTTTGACCATTTTGGACCATTTTTCCAAATTTTAACAATTATTGACCATTTTTAACAATTTTTGAGCATTTTTTACAGTTTTTTATAATTATTGACCATTTTTTTTTTAAATTTTGACAATTTTTGACAATTTTTCGAAGAAATTGACCATTTGTCAGAAATTTTGACGATTTTTGACAATAATTGATCATTTCTCCTAATTTTTGACAATTTTTGAAAATATTTGGCAATTATCAACTATTTTATCAAAATTTTGACAATTTTTGACGATTTTTCCAAATTCTTGACAACTTTTGACCATATTTAAAAAATTTTGATAATTTTTCAGAAATTTTAACAATCATTGACCATTTTTGACGAATTTTGACAATTATAGACCGTCTTTGACAATTATTGATCATTTTTGACAATCTTTAAAATTTTTAACATATTTGGCAATTATTAACCATTTTTTCAAAATTTTGACAATTTTTGACCATTTTTCAAAATTTTAACAATTATTGATTCTTTTGGTCCATTTTTGACGAATTTTGATTCGTTTTGACAATTATTGACGGTCTTTGACAATTATTGACCATTTTTGACAACTTTTCGAAAATTTTAAACATTTTTCAAAACTTTTGACAATTATTGACCATTTTTGACTATTTTCCGAAAATTTTAACATATTTGGCAATTATTGACCATTTTTTCAAAATTTTGACAATTTTTGACCATTTTTCAAAATTTTAACAATCATTGATCCTTTTAGACCATTTTTGACAATTTTTGATGAATTTTGATTGGTTTTGACAGTTATTGACGGTCTTTGACAATTATTGACCATTTTTGACCATTTTTGACAATTTTTGACAATTTTTGACAATTTTTGACAATTTTTGAAAATATTTGGCCATTATTAACCATTTTTTCAAAATTTTGACAGTTTTTGATAATTTTATCACAATTTTTGACCATATTTGAAATTTTTTGACAATTTTTCAAAAAATTTAACATATTTGGCAATTATTAACCATTTTTTCAAAATTTTGACAATTTTTGACAATTTTTCACACCTATAGCTGTGCGAGCGCAGTGCGGCAAGAGATTGCGCACAGTCGCTTGAATGAGTTATCGCGTGACGAACGCTCTTTCGTAACATCACACGTTTCACGAGTTCACTTGCCTTCCCAAAAGTCCTATGTCGTGCAATAAAAAGGAATCTTCAATTTAAATTTCATTGGATTAGTGGATTATTCAGAAATCTGGCAACACTTTTTAAGAAGTAGGTAATCTTTATTCAGCTCCAAGCTAATTACAAACAACTAATTCTATTTATATACAATATAAAAAAGAAAATTACTTAAAACTAAAATGTCCCATCACCGTTGCGTGACGAACCCTTATTCGCTTTTTCGTAACATTACATGTTTTACGAGTTCACCAGCCATCACAACAGTCCTATGTCGTGCAATAAGGAGCAAGCTTCAAAAAAAATGTAAATTTTAGCCGTGGACGGGATTAGAACCCACAACCGGTGAATCTGACGTCATCGAAGACCCGCGCCTTAGCCCGCTCGGCCAACGAACGTACTTAAATTGTTTGGATATACTAACAGTAATAATAAGCCACTTGCTAGGAGAGTTACAAACAAGCTTACACACATACAGGTGAAGCTAATAAAAGCGTGTTACGAAACATGGCCAAGAGCAAGACAAACATGGAATAAAGATATGGATTCCGTAATAAAAAATGAAGAGAAGCAGAAAAACGCTGAATTTTGGTGTCATGAATACAAAAAATTAAAATTGATAGCGAGTTCCCAAAAGAGCACATTTTTGGAGTCTACCTCCTTAAGAAATGATTTTCATATTTAGCCCGCGGTATAAAAGTTTTACGAGGAGTAAAATCTAGTGTTAACTAAAAGTGAGATCGATGACAATAAAATAATTTTAAATAAATAAATAAAAAATACTAAATACTTCAATTATGTGATAAAACGTCACTTTTTTTAGTTTTGACATACATTATATGATCCATATACAACAGCCTGGTTGATCAATTATTATGTCTTAGTAGCCGAGTGGTATGGAGATTTGACTGCGAAAATTGTGAATTGTAGACGCAGGGAAGAATCCTGGGTACGGTTATAATTTTTTTTTTATTTGTTATATTGTGACATTTGTATAACCTTCAATATAGTTCGTGTCATGTAACCTGTTCATTATCCACACATATTATCCACTAGGAAAATGAATAATAGTTTAAATAAATTAAAAAACACACTTTATAGGAGGAGTAAACTGCAGTGGTGCGACGTGACACACACAGTTTATTTTTGGAAAATATAATAGTTTTAGAATTCAATGTATAATTTGTCAAAAAAATTGATACACAAAAAATTCAACCACATCTACCCGTTGCCCATCCCACGTTGAACTCTTGTGATGACAATAAAAAATGCGGGTTTGTAGTAAAAAATTGTTCACGGCAGGGTTCTACAATGTACCAAGTTTTTTTAAGATAACATGCTTTGAACGCTGACTCAACAGCTCCCTCAGGAGAAACTTATAACCTGAAAATTTCAGAAAAATGATAGAGACAAAAATTTTCTTGTATGTTCTCCATTCATCACTTTGTTAAATTACGGGATGCTCTTAATTTTTCTTCGTAACAGAAAATTAACGCAATTGTAAAATTAAATGATACATCCCGTATAGAGTAAAAGACTGGAAGTGTAAGAGCACGAAATTGGTTTCCATTTTAGTTTTCCCCCGTGTCTCGACACGTTCTGAATTCTGCGGCGTCGACTTTTTTTAATTGTTTTTGTGGATTATTTTTGTAAGGCGGCTTGTTAGCTTTGGCAGTTACTTATTCCGAATCGTTATTTTACTTCCGACAGAGTAGAAGTTAGGTAAACATTAATGATACTTTTAGAACTTTAGTACAATTTTGTCCATATTAGAACCTACATCGAAAAATAACGGTCATTGAGTTTTTAATTTTTATTTCATGTGAGAAATTGGTTTCGTTTAATCCCCCCACACGTAAGTCAATTTCAGCCTGTCCTAGGTCTGCGACTATTTTTGAGCCATCTGCATACCAAAAGCTATTTTTTGTTCTCAGTAGCTCCTCCTTTCAGAGGATATAGTATATAAGATTAATATCTACTTCCTTTAACATTTCCTTTAAATTTCAATATAACTTATTTATCAATGCTCTACAGGTGGACAACTCTGTATGAATGCGATGAATATAGTGAACCTATATGTTTAATTGGAATTTAAATATGACCACAGTGTGTAATATTTTTAATTCATTTATGAATAAAGTACCCTATACTCAACGGACTTGAAAGAGGATCTCGTGTTTTCAGACGGTAAAACTCACCGGACTGGTAGCTGTTCTGGACACAAATAATTTCACAAAGCAAACAAATTTCGTAAATTCTCTGCTGAATATACTGAAACTGAGTATCTTTGCATTATACGACTGGACTAATTACCTACCCTTGTGTGATGATGCTGCATTTCTCTAGTCTAGATACACATTTACACATGTATTTTTTTCAACTCAACTATGAACTAACCCGATCTATTGATTATCTTAATTTAAGTTTTCCATATCAATTAAGTCATACTTTATAATAATTATTTACAGGTAACTGTAATTAAGTAAATAGATTCGAATAGGTTCAACTTTGCATAGATTCGATACTATTTTACCGATAATAATCAATTTTGAACTCAGAAAAAAAAGGCCAACACTTGTGAGGGGGTAAATACCCTCAAAGCTGCATTTTTTTAAATTGAAAGAAAAAGTGCTTGAATCCGTTGGCTATTTTCACCGAGGTTTTTTTTTCACATAAAAAAATCCTGCAAAAAGGCCAACACTTTTCCGGGGCTTCATAATTTTAAACAATTAAAATAAATTTCACGCTAATATACTCCCGTCGGCCAAAAGTGCGACAGAGAGCGACGGTCATCGGTACTGTTCTAACACACTCTTCGCGCTCCCACTTTTGGTCTTAAATCAATCATGTTGGCATGAGTCAAAACGAAATATCTTGGAACGAAGTATACTAATCATTTATATAGTCATTGGTGAAGAAGAACTAAATCAAAGTCTGTACCAAGACTGCATTATCTTTTCAATTCCCATATCATTATGTATAGAACCCATCAAACCTCCCGGTGAGGATGGCATTTTTCCAGCTCTGCTGCAAAACGGACTGGAATTACTTTCACCCATCCTCATTAGACTGTATAGAGCTAGGGTCGTTTACATATCGAAAGTGGTCTGCACAGACCCACACCCTAAATCAGTTGGACCAATTAGCCTCACATATTTCCTGCTTAAAGGACTTGAAAGAGTCCTGGATTGCTACATCAAGCGGGTAGCTTTATATAACTTTCCCCTGAGCACCCACCAATACGCTTATCAAACTGGAAAATCAACAGACTTAGCTTTACACAACCTTGTTGAGAAAATCACACAATCCCTTAACAACAAGGAGATTGCGGTGGCCATATTTATTGACATCCAGAAATCATTCGACAATGCACTATCCACCTCCATTGGTTCAGCTTTGGCTGAAAAGGGCATTAAATCAACCATTACCGGCTGGATATATGCCATGCTCACTAATAGAACAGCCACTACTTCTCTTCAGGATGGGACCATTAGCTTTAAGGTTTCCAGGGGCTGCCCACAAGGCGGTCATTATTGATGAATGACTGTCAAAAAGGTTTTTTTAGCTAAAATTGAATGCAAATGTTCCATAATCTATTCCCAATAAATTATCTCTAGTTTTGTTATCCTTATAACTTATAACCCAAACTTTTAGTTATTTATGAAAAAAGCTCTTAGTAAAAATAAAATATTTACGTTTGTCAAGACAATATCAATGTTTTAAAGCTAATATTTGCAAAACTGTTTTGTTGCTTGACGGAGCTTTTTTCTACAACACCCTTTTCTCACAATTCCACTGGGAGTAGCCAACGAACGAGAGAAAAATGATGTTATCAAATGCGTAGGAATTTGTGGAAGATAGACGTTTGGCATTGTGACTCGCACAATAAATCACCAGTTATCGATCGAACATTCTTGAGGAATTGTGTGAGCTTGTTACAATGGATTTTTTAAAGTATTCATCAAAAGTATTGACATTATTCAAAGTGAGTTAATTTCAACGAAACATTCAATATGTACTCAAAGTTTACTTTAAATATTACCAAGTCTCATCAAATCTGCTTGTTGTGTTCCAAGGAATTTTGGAGAATAGTATCATAGGTAGTTAATACAAAATAGTGAAATTTCCGCTAAGCACTTGTATAACATTCAAAAAAAAATATGTACCTACCAAAAATGATGAGTATGTTATCGAAAAGAAATTGCTTACAATAGTAAATTGGAGTGGAGGAAAAAATCGGAAACATCCAGTGAATTATGCCTATGAAGACAGTGAGGTTAGAAGTATAGAAATAGTTTTGTTGCTGGTTGCCGCAATCTGTTTATGGATACAGAAACAACAGCAAAAGTTCCGTAAACATTCTGTCCACATCAAGGTGACTTATTCTTGTGAATGTTTCGTTGTGTTGCTGCAACAGGAAACTTTGTGTCTACACCAGTGCAGTGTGTGTTCTAAACAATGTGGTGCGACGAAGATTTACAAGCAGCAACAGCTGCAATTGTAATTATTTTACAAAAACATAAAAATAGACCAAGTCTTTTAGACATAAAAATGATATAATATCAGAATATATTGTTGCGAGGTCACCAACTCAAAGCCGGCCCTGTCCCTCGACTGTAAAGTTTGGTGGCTACGCCGGGATTCTCCCTGCGCCAGCATGTTCTCGAGAACATTCGAGTACAACGGTTTTGTTGGTGCATAGCACGAGCGCCGAAGGCACTAGAGTTTTCCAGAACCGATAAGGACTATATATACGCGGGTTTTGGAGTGCATAAACAGTTAGTTAGTTCGAGAGAATTAGTGAAACGGACAGTAAAGAGTTAGTTCACAGAAGTTCCTAGTAATCGGGCAGTGCATAAAATAGTGAAGATAAATAGTGTAATATCCAAGTGGTAAAAATAAATTAGAACTAATATACCGAGTGTAAATAAATGAGTAGACATTAAGTAGAGCGTGTATATAAATTAAGTTTAATATAGTGTGTGTGTTTCTTTAAATAAATCAATAGATAGTAATTAGCCATAGAGTGTATAATTTTATCCCACAAGTAAAAACTGTTTAAATAATTAACAAAAACATTACAATATTGATAATGGATATTAAAATTTTTTTTCCGAATGAGTAATACTGTTTTGGTATGGTTACTGTGCAAAATTTCACCTTTAATTCAAAAAGATGATACGAACTATAGAACTGATATATCTCCATTGGAACGTCTCCTATTAACACTTCGATTTCTTGCAACGGGATATCCATATACTTCCCTGTTGTACTTATTTAGAATTTCCAAACAACCAGTTTCCTCAATTGTACCAGAAATCCGTGATGCTATTATATATCAGCTCTTCAGGATCAAATCAAGGTAAGTGCAGGTCTTTTAACATTTAAATTGAAGTAACTATTTTATTGAGAAAATATAAACAATATACATTCTGCACTTGTCTAATAATAATGTTATTGTCAAAACGATATTACATTAAGAACTATATGACAAAGCATTGTAAATAATATTGTGTTGGCTGAGTAAAAACCATTTGAAATAGCTAAAATCAATGGAAAACATTAAAAAAAGAAACAAAACTGACCAAAATTACCAAAAACAACTAAAAACATAAAATATCAACCAAACAAAACAAAAATAGAAATTGAATGAATGCGGCTTTTACTAGATGAAGATCTATACTGACACGATGAAATAAAACAAATTAAATTGTTTTATTTCATGGTGAAAAAAAAATACTAAATTGAACTGAAAACACTAAAAAACAACTAAAAATCAACTTGAAACAACAGAGGTTAACTAAAATTGAACCAAAACTAATAAAAAAAATTAATTTCAACTGAAAACATTCAAAATAGTTAAAAGGAACTAAAAAAAAATAACTATAATCAACCAAAACCAAAAAAAAATATCAAATTTGACAGAAAACACTTGAAATAACTTGAAATAATTCCAAAGAGCTAAAAATCGCAAAAATTAACTCAATAATACCAAATTCAACTGAAAACAACAAAAATGATTATAAAAAACTTGAAGTGCGAAAATCAGCTGAAAGAAAAACAAATACAATCTCAAAAAAGCAGAGAGTAACTAAAATCAACCAAAACCAATAGAAAAATACTGAATTTAACAGAAAGCACACCAAAACAAATTAAAAAAACTATAAATCGCAGAAACTAACCAAAAAAATATACCAAATTTAACTGAAAACAATCAAAAACAACCAGACTTTGATCTACTGAAAATGCAAAAATTAACTCAAGTTAACAAAAAAATAACAATCAATTTTTTTTTGGAAACGCCTCAAAACAACTAAAAACAATAAAAAACAACTAAAAACCATTTGAAATAGCTAAAAAAAACGAAAAACAATAAAAAAAAGAAACAAAACTGACTATAATTACCAAAAACAAATAAAAACATAAAATATCAACCAAACAAAACTTAAAAATGCAGAAAGTAACTAAATTCAACCAAAACTAAACAAAACAAAAATAGAAATTGAATAGATGAGGCATTTACTAGATGAAAACCCATAGTGACACGATGAAATAAACCAAATTTTATTTCATCGTGAAAACAAAAATAATAAATTCAACTGAAAACACTAAAAATTAACTAAAAGTGCAAATATCAACAAAAAAACTAAAATCAACTTAAAACAACAGAAATAAACTTGAATTCAACCAAAACTAACCAAAAAATATTAACGCCAACTGAAAACATTCAAAATAGTTAAAAAGAACTAAAAATCGCAAAATTTAACAAAAAAATACCAAATTTATGTGAAAACAACAAAAACAGCTAAAATGACTAAAAATGCGAAAATTAACCAAAAAAAACTAAAATCATCTTAGAAAAGCAGAGTGTAACTAAAATCAACCAAAACAAAAAAAAAATTAACTGAAAAAACATTAAAACAACTCAAAAGAGAAAATTAATAAAAAAAATTTAAATTCAACTGAAAATAATAAAAACGATTCAAAACTAACAAAAAAATAGTAAGTTTATTTGGAAACTAAACTAAAAACAACTTAAATAATCTAAACGTCCCAAAAGTTTACCAAATACACCGAAAACAATAAAAAAAATGAAACTAACTAAATAACCAAAATCAGTTAAAAATCGAAATTCAAGTATAACTAAAAACAAAAGAGGAACTAAAATCAACCACAACTAACCAAAAAATATTAATTTCAACTTAAAACATTCAATATAGTTGAAAACAACTGAAAAAATAACGCAAAACTTAACCAAAAAATACCAAATTTATGTGAAAACAACAGAAACAGCTAAAAATGACTAAAAATGCGAAAATTGACCAAAAAAAACTAAAATCATCTTAGAAAAACAGAAGGTAACTAAAATCAAGGTTCTTGAATGTTGCTTGACATCTCAGTATTGTTGATGGCAGTGTTTGAGGCAAAGGTGAAAGCACATACTCAGGAGAAGAAAGTGTCACAGATGATGAATATGGCGATGCCCCGAGCGATGCTGTAACTGTTTGCATATGAACCTGAGGTGGCCCATTGTATGTATATGGGTGATGCTATTTGCCAGTGGAAGCCTCCCACAATATATTTCGAATTGAATGTTACACGGTGTTTTTTGCAAACTCCGTCGAGTTCTACAAGCCACATGTTCTCCAAAAATGCTGAACTGGTCTTTCGTTTTTTTTTTTTGTTGTTGCAGTTCCTTTAAGAACATGTAGGCTTCTCCTTGTCTTTCCTCCACCTCTCCTTTTGACTTTTGTGTACCTCGTTTTTTCTTCGATCTCTCAAATCCTGCGTCTAGTTTCTCACTGATTTGTGGCTTTTCAATAAAAGTAGATATTTGTTTTTCATTCTGTAGCTCCACACCATCATCGATATGTTTCATATTTTCACTATACCATCTTTTGTTTCATTAATCACATTTTCGTGCTCAGTTGAAAACTGCATTTTTGTCTGATAGAAATTGCAGGTGCTTGTAGGCAAAACATTTGCTAACAAAATATGCTCCAGT
The DNA here is from genome assembly GCA_947563755.1 of Lochmaea crataegi. Taxonomy (NCBI): domain Eukaryota; kingdom Metazoa; phylum Arthropoda; class Insecta; order Coleoptera; family Chrysomelidae; genus Lochmaea; species Lochmaea crataegi. The sequence continues at coordinate 13,587,756 of OX387430.1, forward strand.
ACCAGATTTTTGATTGGTGCGATATTTTTTTACTCTGTAGAATTGTGACACCAAGTTTTTCATTTTTCTTTTAACTTCATCAACACTAACACCATCGCCATTCTCATTACCTAATATCTCCACCAATTAACCCTGTTTTTGGTAACGGTCTTCATACTTTTTATCCCATGGATTCCACAAACACTCTGAATTCCGGTATATTTCAATTAAACATATTATATTTTCTGTTGTTCATTTAAACAACATGTTTTGTATTATTACTTAATATTTCTATTAATAATACTGTGTGATCAAATCAACTTGAGTTGATATTTTCGGCAGCTTCAGGACGCAAGTTTCGAGATTTGGGAACAATCAACAACGTGTCCACTCTAATAATAATACCGTTGATAAACAAAAAATGTCTACCAATGTTTCTATATTTGTTTGGATCTTTGTCGCTAAATATAGAAACAAGTAACGTATAGGAACTTTTGTTGCTGCAACCGTAAAGAATAAGGAACCTGTATAAACTTTTGGCAACGTCCACATAATGTTCCTGTGTGTTGCTTTCAGTGTGGATGTAGCTTAAGGATTACGAAGCATCATAGTGTTTACCGAGCAAGTAATAAAGTGGTAACGTTCTCGGCTTCCATTCGCAAAGACCGGAGTACAAATTGCAGATTCGCCTGACCTGCTGGATCAGTACACACCTCACAGACATCTACCACCATTCCCTCCACTTAGGGAACAGGTGATATACCCGGGTAATACTGGAGAAATCATCTGGTTCACCGATGGCTCCAAAACAAACCATTGCACTGGGGCTGGTATAAAAGGACCTAGAAAGAGAATGTTCTTCAGCCTTGGTCGATATACGACTGTGTTTCAAGCAGAGACGATTGCCGCTATAGCTTGTATTGATGAAAACATCAGAAGAGGATATACCGGACAAAAAATTGAAATATTCACTGACAGCCAGGCTCTGCTTAAGGCTATCAGTAATCCTACAACTAGGACTAGACTGGTGAAAAACTGCAAAGAATCCCTCAACAGACTGGCAAGAGACAACAAAGTGTCTCTAATATGGGTGCCGGCACATGAGGGTATTGCAGGTAATGAAATGGAGGACCAGTTAGCTAAAGAAGGCTCTAAAGGAGACTTCATAGGTCTGGAACTGTTTTGTGGAATCACAAAAGATTGCATGAGAGGGGAAATCGGAAACTGGCTAGATAGGGAACACCAATTCAAATGGAGGGTGACACAGGGGCACCTTCATACAAAAAGTTTACTGAACAAGGTAGACAAGGAACTCTCAACCAGGCTACTGAAACTGGGTAAGAGACATTTGAAGACAGTTACCGACCTGGTGACTGGACACTGCACCTTGAGGAAACATCTGTACAATATGGGCAAAGTTAGTGAACGTATGTGCAGAAAATGTGAACTTGATGATGAAACACCTACTCACATACTCTGCTTCTGCGAGGACTTACAACTTAGACGGAAGCACTTTGGAGAGGAATTAATACAACCATCATAACTACTGAAAATCCCTCCAGCCAAACTAGTGACCTTTATAGAAGACACGAAGCTTCTGGAATGGAAGTAGATAACATGGGAAATGGTACAAAGATTCAGATCAAGTGCCTGGGCTGATGAGCACAACCCAAATTTATGAATGATGATGAATGATTCCCTCCACTTCTATCCCCTGATCCCAATAATCCAAATTCCTTCCAATGTTGGTTGAAGAGGCTCTGGCAAGCCTACCGGCCCTCTCCTCTTAAGACGGGAGAACAAAATACTATGCTTTTTCTTCTTTTTTTCCATGGTGTAAGTTTACCTTCTACTGTTATTGTAGTGAATGTAAACTGTGTTCAGTATCGAGTATCGCCAACGGTTCCAAAATCCCCTACTTAGATGTTATATCAGTATTTTCATTTTATTTACTCAGTAACTCTGAACTTGTTTACATCAGTTCACAAACAACCTATGGGATAATATTGTTCCAGCAAACAATATTACATTCTGTTTATCTTAGTATACAGTAGTTACTGAAATCGATAACATAAGATCCTAAATAAATTACTTTGATGTGGGTAGGATACAGGTATTCTAAATACCAAATTTTGCTGCCAGGTATCCAATCAATTTAATTCGGAAATAATCCGGAAACTACTCGTTTATTTATCCGTCTGAGACCCTTTGTGGGATGTTATCAGCTATGTCAACAAACCGCCAAATTGAATTCGGTAGAAACGCCCAGTACAACTTGATTTTTAATATTTTTGCAGCAACTAGATTAGGTAATACATACTTAACATCTTGTACTGACAAGTGGAATTATTTTTAGACGGAACAATACAAATCACATACAAAGTAAAACTCATTAGATAAAAAAAGATATAAAAATCAGGACAGGAGATTCTCATGAAACGCTTTATAATTGCACTATAGAAAGCGGTCCAATATATCCAATACATATAAAATTCAAAGAAGCAAAGAAAGAACACCAGCATCGAAGTAAACTGCAAAATGACCCTGACAACAAGAGATGGAAAAAGTTTAAAGAGCACGAGTGAAATAATTCCCGAAGTGCTGGAGCTTGCTCTAAAATTATCTTTTGTACATTAGACTGGAGAAAATAAGCAGTCCTGATGGATTAAGCTAGAGGAGAGGCAGAGCCCTAAAAGTACCTTCTTTCAGTTATCTGCCTTTACCCAAAATTTCTGAGTTGTACTAAAAAGTATTGAATACAAAAATTAAAGCTAACAAAATCTCCTACAAACAATATTTCATGCACTCTCCTTATATGACTAACCATTTCAGAAGTTGTGCTAGTCGTAAATGCTCTCAAACACACTCTTCAATCCATTAGACGAAGTAGAAATCAAAACATATTCTTCTGTGGAAGTAGTAACTCTCTTGGTGGGTATTTCAGGTGCAGGAACATTTATACCTCCAGTAATGATTTTTCCTAGAAAAAAGTTTAAACAGCATATGATTAATGGGGCACCAACTGGAACACTTGGCCTAGCTAATTCATCCGGGTGGATGACAACAAAACTATTTGTTTCTGTAATGGAACATTTCATCAAATACACAAGTAGTACAAAAGCTCTTTACTCATATATGTGATAACCACGAGTCTCATATGGGTATTCAAGTTTTAAACATGGCCAAGCAACATGGAGTCTGCCCTAGCTATAAAATGAAACCATTAGATGTGATATAACAGTCTTTGGGCCATTGAAGGCATACTACAATGCAAAAGTCGATGTATGGCTGGCTGAATATCCTGGTATTCCCATAACTATATACCAACTTGCTGAAATTACTGGAAGAGCTCTACCAAAGGCAGTGACACCTTCACATATAATTTCGGACTTCAAGAGGTCCGGAGTATTCCCGTTTGACCGGGATGTATTTACAGATGCTGATTTTTTTACTTCCTCAGTAACTGTTAGACGTCTAGAACATCTTGAGGCCTCTGTTGAAGAAATATCTACTGAACCTGAAAATAAAGAAAATGAAGAACCTGAAGTAGTTGTAAACAACCGCAATCAAGAAAAGGAAACATAATTTACTTCCCCGAAAATATTTCGTGGGTTTCCTAAAACTTCACCACGAAAGAAGAAATCATCTGGACATCAACGTGGAAGAAGCACTGTGTTGACGTATACGCCAGAAAAGGTCCTAATTGCTGCAAAAACAGAGAAGAAATTGGAAAACCAGTTGAAAATGCAAAAAAGCAAAGAAATAAAACGTGTTAACAAGGATTTATTTCACAAGACTAAGAAAAATTCAAGGACTCAAGATAGTGACAATACATCAGACGACGGAGAAGATTCTCAGGTAAACAATGGTGATATCTCTATAAATTTAATTTTCTACGGAAAACATACTTTCAGATAATTTATGATGATCAGTCATCAGATGAGGAGGAATCGTTTACGAAGTTTCAATAATTAGTTCTGGTTCTGTTCTGTTCTGGTTCGGTTCCCAAACGATGTCTTCTTCGTGGCAAAGATATTAAAAGCAAAGGACGCAGCAAACGATTAGGAAAACCTTAGGAAGGGCCTAAAAACCAATGGATTTACACTTCCAGATATACCCGATTAAGCTTCTGTGAACCAGTACGATATCATTATGCTTTTACCGCCACCAAGTGCAATGAAAACTAAACGTTTGAGCAGATATATTATGCATCCAACTTCTTTTTAAAATTTGAATGTTCGCTAAGTAGGTACTTTTTAAAAATAATTTAGACAAACTAATATGTTTTGAGTGAAGTGTAACATGAAAAAAACAGAGTCTCATTGTGCACGACTGATGGTACACAGTGAGACATAGTTTATAACAATATTTTGACCATTTCAAAATTTTTTACTAAACTGAACAAAAGATGCTTATTAAAGCGTATTGGTATACTGTTTTGTATTGTTGTTCACACAATTAATTTAAAAATTTAAAAGATATTTTTGTCTCACTGTGGACTACCCTCCCTTATAGATGGACCTCCAGTACATCATGAATAAGAACGACCAAGAAGACTACTTGAGTCGCCTAGGTTGAATGATATGGCACATAATAATTGTAATCATACACATTATTATGATTGATATCATTATTTGAGAAGAAAATTAGGTACTTGTACTTTTGAATGTAAATAAAGCACAATTTTAATTACTGCTTTATTATTGGCCTTGTAGCTACTGAATGAAGAGTACGAGGATCTGACAAAAAATGACAGAGAAGACAGAATATTGGCCTTGAATTTTTCAACATTTACGGGAAATATTACAACAGAGTTACTTTTAATTAATTGTGAATCAATTTGAAAACAAAAAAAAACGCTTAAGAACCGCCGGAAACTTTTTCCAATCAAAATTAGGATAGATTATTTCTTTCATCATTCCTTCTTCACAATATTGACCCTACCATATTCAAACTTTATGCACGCCTCCTTGAAATGAAGCTATGCTGCAAATGTCTTTCAGTAATTTCTCAAAGCATGATTCTCCTAGCTTGATACTTATACAGCCTTTTTTTAATAAATACTACGTCCTATACTCGATAGTCGAAATTCTGTAAAGTGAGTCAGAGCTATCTAATCAACACTTTGGTTAAAGCGCAGTTGCCATATGTATTCTAGAGAGAAATGCTGTATTTTATAAATACACTTCAAATCCATTGTGTCAATATTTCAGGTACAAAAGATGCAATGTAATTAAGTCAATACCAATTTAATATATTTATTTCAAATTTCAAGCAGACTAATAATAATTAGTTTACTTGAAATGTGAAATAAAGTGTTTATGTATATTTCTTGAACGCAAAGTTTGTTGTAAAAAACTCGCCGATTTGACAATGTTGGAGAGTCGCTTCAATGTTCCGGCTTTGAGAACGAGATAGATAGATCGAGCTACGCGAATGAGACAGTGATAGTAAACAGTTATGTGAGGTGTTTATTCTCTTCATGAACGTAACATCAGTATTTGTGTTGTGGTTTTGTGTGATAAATCGGTTATTATTGGTATTTATTGTAATATTTATATCGGTATATTTAGTGACAATAATGGCGGAGTGTAGCGGTGTTGGCGATAAAAAACGGCGTCGTAACAATTTAATTCGGGAAGAAAAAGTCCTCATATTAAATGTGTACGAAGGACTGCGTGCCATGGACAAACAGTTGGGTGTTAGTGACGCTGTGATTAAGTGCAGTTATTTAACTAAAGTTTCTGAGAGTACTATATACAATATTCTAGAGAAATCGCGGGACGGATCTTTGACAAGAGAACGAGGTGAAAACTGTAAACCGGAAAGTAGGGGAAGAAAGAAAATTGTTTTGGACGACCAAACACGGAATGCTATACGTAGGGAAATACATTCTTTTTATTTTAGGAATGAAATCCCCTCGGTAGCTAAATTGAGCAAGGTAATAGAAGCTGATGATACTTTACCAAACATCAGTGATAAAGTTTTGAGACGAACTTTAAAATTAATGAATTTTCGTTACCAAACAAGAAGTAGAAACAGTGCCTTAATTGAACGAAATGACATTGTGGAATGGAGGAGAAATTATTTAAAACAGATACGACAGTTTCGTAACGAAGGACGGCACATATATTATCTTGACGAAACATGGTTAAATGAAGGCCACACTGTGTCAAAAGTGTGGCAAGACATGAATATACGAAGCAATCGACAAGCCTTTATGGAGGGTTTCTCTTCCGGTTTAAAAGCTCCCTCTGGGAAAGGACGTCGACTGATTATCACTCACATTGGCAGCGAGGAAGGATTTGTAGAAGGTGGATTACTAAGTTTTCAGTCCAAAAAAACTGTCGATTACCATGAAGAGATGGATGGTAACCGGTTTGAAACATGGTTTAGATCAATTTTAACAAAGGTAACTCCTGGTTCAGTGATAGTTATGGATAATGCTTCATACCACTCTCGTCGACTGGAGCAAATACCTACTTCAGCTAGCCGCAAGAGGGTTATAATTGATTGGTTAGAGAGTAAAAGCATTCCGCACAACGAGGCAATGCTAAAAGTTGAATTATTATCTCTCGTACGGAAACATAAAAGCAGTTATATTAAGTACGTTGTCGATGAAATGGCGAAAGATTTCAACGTCTCAGTTGTTAGACTTCCTCCCTACCACTGTGAGTTAAACCCCATCGAGCTGGTTTGGGCCCAAGTGAAAAATTATGTTGCGAGAAAAAACAGTACATTCAAAATGGCTGACGTTGAGAAACTGTTTGACGAGGCGCTGCATACCGTTACTGCTGAGAGTTGGCGTAAATGTATTCAACACGTATTAAAAGAAGAAATAAAGTTTTGGGATTTAGACATACGTGTAGAAGTAATGACGGAACCACTCATTATCGATATAGGAGGAGAAAGCGATGATTCTGAGGAGTCGTCAGGGAGTGATACCGCTTCCAGTTAGTCAGACATTTTACAAGTGACCTCGCAACATACCTATACTTATCGGTAATTTATTTTGGTCTTGACAAACAACTTTCTTTTACGTAATGATAATGCCGATTAGCAAATAACGAAAATGTTACCTCAATTTTAGTTTTAGTAGTAGTAAGTTGGAATTGACTTTTAAACATTTTTTTATTTTGTTTTAACTTACTTATGAACAACTTGTGATAAGTTATTATTTCAAATGTTAAAAATTGAAATTCCAGATATTTCAGTATTCGCACCCTTGAACTATGATACGCTCATGGAGTTCACTTTAAATCGGTAGATAACCGATGACGTCACTTTACAGAATTTCGACTATCGACTATAGTGCTGTACAGAAATGCCTCTAAAGCAGATAGTGGGGTCGATTGTGCAGCCACATCCAATCAAGTTATTAAAACATGTCTTCTAATACATACCTCCAGTGCTCAGTCTGAAGAGTTATTTGGTATTCTTCAAGCTCTGTATTCCTGCAAAAAATAGAGCAGCTAAGTGCTCCAGTAATGTGAACTCTTTCCTCTATTAGTGAGACTAGGTTAGAATTTATGCTTATTGTTAAATTATAGATTACTAACTTTAGTATGTACGTGTTTAGTTATAATAATTATTGTAATCATAAAATATATCGACTAAGCAGTTTGATTATAATTTAATTATCGATATAAGTAACAATTGGAAAAATAAGCAGACACGCGCTCTGTTGAAAGAATGTCTAGGCTGGAAATTGTTACTTATGGGTTTTTGGTCGGAGAGTTCAAATTAAACATTTGTCGAAGAAAGATGTGTTTCATTTAAAGAACGACAACCCTAATTAAAAGGAACCTAAACCGAATGATTTAACATTATCAGAAATAATTACAAATTAATTCCATTGAAGGTAAATATAGTTCACAAGGTTAACAAATTTTACGAATGGTATATTCTTTAAATTGTATTACGAATAGACTGCAAAACTTCTCAACAACTCACTTTAATGAATTCAAATTAAACGTCAGTAAATCCGAAACTATTCGACAAAATTCCTAGTTGGAAACATTAAATTAATTGTAAAATTTAAACAGTTTAACGCAGAAGATATTTCCAACAATCCAGGCAGCTTTGAAAATGCCGAAAACAGAAATCCCTGAATCGTTTAACCAAAGTAAACTGTGTCTTGTGTAGTTAATTGGATATTCCACTTTAATTCTGCGATCCTTATGTCAATGTTTGTGAACATAAACAGCATAAGTGGAACTAACAGTTTATATTTTTCAATTCTAATTATAATCTGATGTTTACACAGAACAATGTATGTATTCTGCATAAAAGATACCTTTGATTGCATTATTTCTTAATTTTCAAGAATATTTTGAGTGTTTTTCTCGGTATTTCACCAAAGATTGATGAAAAAGACCAGAAATTTGGAAGCTATTACAAAGGACGTGAAAGCAACCAGCAGCTGGCATTTTCCTTTTGCACAGTCCAAAAGAATAATATTCTCTAACGAAGCTGAACCAAAAGCTCTGGTACGTGGTGAAGCTATCTATAAAAGCGGCTTAGGAGGTGGTTAATCTATTCGCAACATTCTCAAATAACAAAATGGAAATGAAGAAAAAAATTGCTGCAGTTACTGCTTTCCTTGGAGAAAATTTTGGTGAAGGGTGAAGAGAGCTAAAAGATTTGAAAAATTTTTTGTTTCGACGTTCAATTTTTTCATCTCTATACCAAAGAAAATAATTTTAATAAAATATAATTAATGGTTGAAGAAAAGAATATATTCCACTATGAAAATTGCAAGGGTAGAAAATGCAGGCAATTGGAATTTATTTTACTAATACATTATGGTGAGCTTTTGGTTTTGATAAAGATAGCAGCACTTACGGAATATAAGTATAGTTTTAACAAACAATATTTTATACCCTACTGCAAAAGTGTCTTCTTCAGTCCGGCGATTATGCTGGACGGGAATAATCTACCTCGCACTGATGATGGCGCAAATCTCAAAATTCCAAACCAAATGAGATGAAAGAATCCCGTTTTCCGATAAATGTAATTCAATGCTCGTCGTGGCATATAGCCCGTAGATTAGTTGTTTTCTGTCATAAAATGGTCACTCTTTTGTGAAATTTTCTAGGGATGCTACCAAGAAGAAGCCGAAAGTCACATAAAATAGGAAGATATTTTGTTTGTTATTGTAACCTCTATACCCAAAAAAATAATGGAACCATAAAGTTGATGATTAATGGAAAGGAAATATTTCATTAGTATATGACTCCTAGGTTTTCTGGATAAACCGCGTTCTAAATAATAATTTTCTCAACGTTTCGACTCCCGGTCTGGAGAAATTATCAAGAGATAGGAAAAGGTAGATTAGGAAGGATGAGGTTGGGTAGGCAGATTGAGACCTCGAAGATAATAGTCGGGTACAGAATGACTTGTGGAGTGGGCGAAATCGTACTGAACCTTATCCTTCCTAACCACATTTCCCTATCTCTTAATAATGCCTCCAAAGCGGGAGTCGAAATGTCGAAAAAATTATTTTTCTGGGCGCGGTGTATCCAGAAAACCTAGTAGTCCTAACTAACTAATTCACTAGTTCTTCTCAAGTTTTGTTAGTTTTATAATTTGTTTGTATAGTATAATACAGCAGCATTTTCTCATGTGAATCACCTTAATATTTAAATGATAATACTATTTATATATCAGCAATCCTATATTTGTAGTTAGTTCGGGAATGGTTTTGTTAAACAGCTCCAGGTCATTTCCCTGAGGAAAATGTACATGAACAATTTAATTTATACAATAAACTACTATGTATATTGTTGGAAATTTATTGTTCAATCGAGCTATACAAATAAATAACTTTGTATATAACTTACTTGAATGCACTTTTGAGCTACTAAAACAGGAACAGTAACTGTTTGGTTGAGCGTAATTGTTAGGGATAAGTCAATATCAAACTTTCACATTTATATGAGAACTTGTAATAGACAACGTTTTATTTTTGGGTGTTGGATGAGGAATCGTTTACTTGAAAGGGCATGTTGACCGGCAATACAGAATGCCATATGCAAAGACCACAAAAAATCAACGTATGTATTGTTAATTGTTAGAAATACAAGTATTCGTCCATATTGTTTTAATTAGTAAAAGTACCTACTTTAATTTTATTAGTCCGGTCAAATTAGACCAAAAAATGAGAGTGGAGGTCATAAATTCACAAAATTCCCCATCGTTCCGGTACATGGAAGGAAACTGACTCGAGGTCAAAGGTCAAACAAATAGGTTTTTCGCGATTTTCTTCAAAACGGTGAGTTTTATCGCAAAATTACCTCAAACAAAAATTTTAGATCACTTTTTGAATAATTATATCTCGGTGGCATTTAAGAAAAAAATTATTCATACTTTTTTTATAGATAATTTTATGATGTACAATTTTTTCTTGAAAAAATTTTGCGATAAACCCCACCGTTTTGAAGGAAATCGTAAAAAACCCATTCTTTTGACCTTTCACCTCGAGTCAATTTTTTTCCATGTACCGGAACGATGAGAAATTTTGAAATGTTGTTTTTAATTATGCTTCGAACAATTTCATTCACTCTAAGCTTGTTGTGAATTTATGTACCTTCGAATGTCTAGAGTGACCGGACTATATTGTTTTTTGTCTTTTTCTCGTGAAATAGTCATGTTGAATACTACTAGAGACAAAATTTTGTAGGAAAAATTGTTCTCAAGGTTTTATTCAAGTTTGTCATTCGCAAAATTGCCAAGCAACAAACTTTCATACCTACCTTTCGAAAATTTTGCTAACCAAATTTTTTCTCTTGTGATATTATATATGAAAATTTAATACGAGAATTGTATCTTTATCTATTGCAGCAAACATCAATTCCTAATTGGACCCAGCTTTGTCCTGATATACAAATCGCCACCACTATGGTGGCAACAGAAAGGCGCACCGACACATTCCACTATAGTTGTGTGCCAGTTTTTACACAGAACATTTCAATATCGATTAATCGAAAGAAGAGGAATGGCCCACTAGATTACCAGATCTTGACTTATTAGATTTTTTATGGGATTATTTAAAATCTATAGTCTACACCAACAGATCTGGCAATATCCTAGAACCAATTAATAGACTCTAAGGAAAAAAAAATAAAATTTAATATGAAATGACCGATATGCATTTTGTGTATGGTTTGCCTCTGAAAGCTAGAGGTTTTTATGCTGAAAAATATCCACAAGGAGTGACGGCACATCATTCTTTATTTGCACGTATCCTTTTATTTTCCTTCAAGAGTATGCAAAGTTTTTCAAGAAAACAAAGATTTTGAATTATATTTTTATTAATCTCAAAAAAAATATATTTTTCTACAGTCGCGCGTAAAATGACTAATTACTATATTCAAATGAAATCGTAAAGTCGACAAATGCCGAGGATTGTTACTTTACGCTCTAGCGCAAAAAAGGAATCTCTTGCGCTCGCTCATTTAATCAAACCACGCCCTCCGAATTAACTCAATTGGTGACTATTTAACAATTTATCAGATTAAAAATCAAATAAAATTTTTTTTAAATTGTCAAAAATTTTGAAATATGGTCAAAAATTGTCAATTATTGTCAAAAACTGATAAATATTGTCAAAAACTGTCAATCATTGTTAACATTTTGAAAAATGGTCGATAATTGTCAAAATTTTTCAAAAAAATTGAAAAATGGTCAAAATTTTTCAAAAATTGTTAATAATTGTCAAAAATTGCTGATTATTGTCAAAAATTTTGAAATTTTATTGAAAAATGGTCAAAAATGGACAATTATTGTCAAAATTGGTCAATAATTGTTAAAAATTGTTAAAATTTTGAAAAATGGTCGATAATTATTGAAAACTATCAAAAATGGTCCATAATTTTAAAAAATTTTCAATAATTTTGAAAAATGGTCAATAAATTTGAAAAATGGTCAATAATTTTGAAAAATGGTAAAAATTTTTGAAAAATCGTTAATATCTTTGAAGAATTGTCAAAAATGGCCAATAATTGTCAGAAACTGTCAAAAATGGACAATTATTGTTAAAAATTGTCAAAATTTTGGAAAATAGTTGATAATTGTCAAAAACTATTAAAGTTTTTCAAAAATTGTCAAAAATTGTCGATTATTGTCAAAAACTGTTAAAAATTTTGAAAAATGGTCGATAATTGTCAAGAATTTCTAAAAAAATTGAAAAATGGACAAAATTTTTCAAAAATTGTCAATAATTGTCAAAAATTATTATTGTCAAAAATGGTCAAAAACTATCAAAAATTGTCAAAAACCGTGAAAATGGACAATTATTGTCAAAATTGGTCAATATTTGTCAAAAACTATCAAAAATTGTCAATAATTTTGAAAAATGGTCAAACATTTTTGAAGAATTGTCAAAAATGGCCGATGATTGTCAAAAACTATCGAAAATTGTCAAAAATGGACAATTATTGTTAAACATTGTCAAAATTTTGAAAAACAGTTGATAAATTGTCAAAGTTTTTGAAAAATTGTCAAAAATTTTGAAATGTTGTCAAAAATGGTCAAAAATGGTCAAAAATGGTCAAAAATTTGGAAAAATGGTCCATAATTGTCAACAATTGTCAATAATTATCAAAAATGGTCAATAATTTTGAAAAATGGTCTAAAATTTTGAAAAATTGTCAAAAATGGTCAAAAACTATCAAAAATGGTTAAAAATTGTCAATTATTATTAAAAACTGTTGAAAATGGACAATTATTGTCAAAGACTGTCAAAAATGGTTAAAAATTGTCATCATTTTGAAAAATGGTCACAAATTATCAAAAATTTGGAGAAATGGTCACTAATTTTGAAAAACAGTCGAAATGGTCAATAATTTTCAAAAATTGTCAATAATTGTTAAAATTTTGAAAAATGGTCAATAATTGTCAAAATTTTGAGAAATGGTCAATAATCGTCAAAAGTTGTCAACATTTTGGAAAATAGTCAAACGAGCCGTTTCCGAAAATCGATTTAAACACGTAATTTATAGAATCGGTTAATATTACTATTACGATTATAAGAAAATAATAATAGATTTGTATGAAAATCGATTATTTTTGAAATAGTTTTGAGTAGATCTTTTTAAGGTTAATCATGATGAATAGCGAAAATAAGGATTATTCTAACACCTAAGATAATATGAAAAAACTGTTTTAATTATTGGAAGGGTAACTGTAGAAAAAATTATGTGTGTTCTTCGAGCGTAAAGTAAAATTGCCGCTCTCAAAAGATCGCCGCGCTCCGCTCCGCGTCGCGTGGCAACATTCTTTCTCAAGCGGCAATCTCTTACTTTACGATCTAAATACACAAATAACTATTATATTAAATAAAGTAAAAGTTGATAATTTCAGCCCCTTATAATGTAATAGGAATGTTGAAAAAATATTGGTGGCTAGTCATTGCGAGTGTACGAAAATGACAAAATTCCAAGTTTAAATCTTCACTTAAATTTGAGAAAAAAAAATAAACTCAATTTCACTGAGAACCTCAATTTAGGGGTGATATCTCGAAAGAACGAGGAAATTTCATTAGTGAAAAAGACCCATTATAATTTTATACAGCTAATCACGTCCTGAATGTTTTCGCATGACCCTGTAGCTATTTATTTAGCTATTAATGAATTCATGTATGCATCTTCATCAGATGGATCATGAAGAATCTAAACAATATATTTGAATTTATATTCTGTTTCTATCAATCACATCTTTCAAAACTTCCACAACATACTTTATTGACACAATCCCTAGGGAATCAAGGGAGTTACGTGTGAGTCCAGTTTATAATATATTACAATATCTATTGTTTGCTGTAACCGTTAACAAAATTTTAATCCAGAGATAAAATTCACGCTCCGTCGGGTCACCACTAGAATTAGTTCCAGTAAGGATGTCGACAATCCAGCCCGACTAACTATAAAATATGGGTACAGTAAAACAATCCATTTCGAGCGGAGGAGCTGCAGAATCAGAAAGGAACCTCTTAATTTTATTTCTTGTTACTAGTTAGAGGAACAGCACTTAACTTTTCCTGAAATAAATCTCAACGACACGGTCTTGCCTTTTAGAATGAGATTGAGCAATACGTAATTAAGGGCAAAGTAAATGTAATGAAATTTTGCTATTGCCAGGATTTATTCGAGATTTCGTGTAAACTGATTATTCGATTGTCACGAGGATTTTTAGTCAAATGCAACTCATACCAAAGAAATTTTCAAGATTTTGTAAATTGATAATATTATGTGGATGGAGGTTTATCCTATCCATTCCACATAACCTACAATTTTCTTGCTCCACTATTTTGTGCTTTTTATGGTGCCGATGGAGGCGACAGTGTTAAAACTCTTAGTGCAGTTTTACTCTGGCTTAGACATTCATTTGTTCTCACCTGGTTGTAGTCTAAAAGGAGTATATTTGATTGTCTAAGCCCCACTATATTTTTCCAATGGTCAGATCTTCTCCTTTTTTCGGCATTGCCTATTTCTTCCAATACTACTTTGGAGCTGATACCGCCAAAGGGTTCAGGCCCCCTAAAGGGTGTTCCAGTCCCTCTTCTTGCTAGTTCATCTGCTATTTCATTTCCTAACTGGCCAACAATAAACAATGCATGTAGATGTATTGTGGACTGCCTATAATTACGTCAGACATCATTTTATAATGCATTAATCTCAATTGCAAAGTGTTACACTTGAATTCTATTAATAAAATGGAGTTCATCCTGCAATGTTGCTAGAGTCATCTTCGAAACTTTCGATAAGCTTCCTAACTTCCGCTGGGCTTTTCAAAGAACGAAAACAACTATGCCAAACTACGTCAAAGAAAGCAATAATATTGGAATACATTTATATTTTATGAAATAAGTTTCCCGCTTATATGGAGATTCCCTATCTCCTAACCGTAAAGTCCATTCGCTGGAAACCAGTAATTTTATTTAGAGCAAACCAAGACAGAGACCCCTACCACTCAAATCATTGGCGTCTCAATATCCAATTTTATTGGTTTCTTATTCCAGTTTAAGCTCAAATGTTATGCAGCACTAATAGAGGATATATAAGTGATAAAAGGAATGTTCTTAATGAAAAACGTTATTGTTAATTTACATAAAAGACTGAAAATAATTGGAATTTGGAATTGAAATTTATCATGATTTTATAATGTTCGTGGCGCCCCAAAATACCAAACTGGAACAACTTTTCAATATCAGCCTCAACTATAGATTGTGATACATAAGGCATACTAAATACATTATTATTGTACTGATTCGAATAAGGTCAGCTTGTGCTGACAAGAGAAGATAACATACTAGTTAATGTAAATTATATAATTCACAATTGGCGCATGGAACTTTAAATCTCACTAGAAGTCCATCCGTTACATAGAATTTATGCAACTATAATTACTCACATTTATATATTTTACCTGCTTTTTGTAATACCGGCATAATCAAATTAAAATGCAATAATTGTTTGTTTTATTCACCTATGGTGATACGTCCCTGTTTTGCTTTTTGGTCAATATGAAATTCACGTAAGGGAAATAACTTTCAAATTGGATGCAGTGTCCGTGTATAAGCTTTGTCTCCGTTTGGGTAAAAAATCCGGGAAAAACAATCACAAAAGAAGGTAGGTTTGTATAGGAATTGCTATATACGTGAAGCTATAAAAAACCGTATTATATTATGTTGTGCTAACAAATGTAGTAGGGATAATATCATTTTGATTTATTGGTCTTATAAGCACGATGTAGAATGAAAATTGAGGGTATTAAAAACAGAGATATATAATTCATGCTTACATTAAACTTATATTTCCGCCATCTCTAAATTTTCCATCAACATTCAATTTACAAGCTCATTCATACTCTATTTCTCAACTACAATTACAATTTAAAAGAGTTCGTTGGGAAGCAATAACCTTGACTGTTGCGAACGGTCAAGAATTGGGATCGATCCGCGAAATCCTTTGAATTCGTTCACGACAGTGACTTTTATTGAAACATTTCGTCTTTCGTAGCATTTGATGAATTTTTTACTATATAGATAGGTACTTTGGAGTCTTATATAGCCCCACAACACGTAATACATTATTTGGGTCTATTCCATACACGAGTTTTAAACATACATTATGAAACATAACCCTAAAATTTGACAGCGTCAAGAAGTGCGAACGCTTCATTCACGGTATTGCCAAATTCATTATTTTGCTCAAGGAATCAAGAATTGTATAGTAGTGGTCTTCGCTAACTATTGCTCGAGAGCTAGCGATGTCAAGAATTGGTCTCCAGAACTTCACCCATTGCGTTCTCACTCACGCTCTGAGCCTTTATTGTAGTTTTCAATCGCTCTATATGCATGCGCGCGCAACTCACCTCAAACATGTCCGAAGAGTCTCGCTTTTAATAGAATGACAAAACCCGTCCAAATTAAGCGCGGGTGCACAAGCAATTTTTTTATGTTGACCAAAATTATGGCCCACGGAATGCGTGCTCAAGCCGTTCGCGTGAGACCACGAAAGCCTTGACCAGATTTGCTTACTTATGCATGTACGCAGCTATGGTGGATTAAAAGTCCTTTTGTACTTTTACTATTTATTTTTAAAACTCTTCTTGTAAAACCACACTTTTACAAATACCTTCATTAGTAATAAGAATGCAATGTCAGTATGAATATATATTTTATCATAAACATCGAGTTGATGTTTAAGCACAAAGTCTAATTATATTCGATCTATATTTTCGGAAGACCATCTATAAGTAATTTATTATAGTTTTGAATAAAGTCACGTACCGATAATACTCGTGTCTATGTTTATTAAATAATCTAAATATATTTTAATTTAATTGTTGAGTCAGCTAACTATTGAAATTAGTACAATGATCTACAGGCTTCTGAACGCATGCGTGTGCAAGTCACTACGCAATATAACAATAAACAATAATAGTAACAAGTAATTAAAGGCGAATTCATGCAACGTTCATTATAATTACATTTTCATTATATTACAACCACATTTAAATTACATTTTAACTGCCTAATGGAACCGGTTCATGGAACGAATTATGGATTTGCAAATGCGCATGAACTGACAACAGTGACAAAACTGGCAATTGATGAATGTCATATTTGAATCGTTTGTTGTTGTGTTGGAAATTCGGTTATTTGCAATAATTTGAAAATTATGAGGTTCTCGCCGCAAAAACTTGAAATATTATCAGCTTCACTACTTTTGAAACTATTAGTGGTTGCTAGAAAAAGAAGGAGACGGTTTCGTCGTTATGGTGCCAGATCTTTCCTAAAAAATAATAAAAAACATGGTCTGTATGAAAGATTGGTAAAGTACATGCTGAATAACGACGATGACGAGTTTTTCAGCTTTACCAGGATGTCCACAAGAGTTTTCAGATATCTGTTAGAGCTGTTGGAAGGTGAACTCCAGAAACATCTCAGCCGCAAGACTGCTTTGTCTCCACAATTCAGGCTTGCAGTAACAGAAATTGTCATAAATTTCGTCATTGGCAGATCGACGATCCACTACATCATTAAAGAAACCTGTGATGTGATATGAAACAAGTTGATGCCAATATTTCTGCCGCCCTCAACACTTGAACGATTTTCAGAAATTTCAAATGAATTCTGGAAACGATCGAATATTCCAAATTGCATTGGTGGAGTTGATGGCAATCATGTTGTTTTGGAAGCACCAGCTCACACAGGAACTGATTATTTTTCCTACAAGAAAACATTCAGAGGTAAGGCAATGTGTAATTTGTATTTCATTGAAATCCTATTTTCAGTTTAGTTTTGAAGGCAGTTTGTGATTCCTATTATAAGGTCATTATGGTGGATATTGGTGCACAAGGATCACTTCATGACAGTACTGTGTTTCATGAATCAGCTTTTGGAAGAGCCTATTTAAATGGCAGACTGGCAGTACCCCCCCCCCCAAAACCTACCTGGAACTGATATTCTTCTTCTTTACTTCATTGTGGCAGATCAGGATTTTCCACTAAATGAAAAAATTATGAGACCATATCCATCAGACTACCTCACTGATGAGCAGAAGATTTATAACTATAGGATATCTAGAGCTCGTCCGACAATAGAAAACACCTTTGGAATTTTAGCCCAAAGATGGAGAATTTTGAAAATCCGTATGGATACTGACATCTCCATGTGTTATCTTTCACAATTTCCTTCAATGTAATGAGGAAAGTTTTTCTGCAAATGAGAAGAGATATTGCCCTACAGGGCTTACTGATCAAGAAAATCTAGATGGTTCAGTGATAATTGGTGCTTGGCGTCAGGGGGCTAACTTACAATCAGTAAGAAGATTGGGATCCAACAATTCTTCTCGAAAAGCACAAAGGAACCGATACAAGCTGTGTGATTATTTCAACTCACCCATTGGAAGTGTTCCTCACCAGCAAGTACTCATAATAAGAGGGGCTCTTCCTATTTGATGATGAAAAAACTACATGTTACCATTGTTTTTCAGTTAAGTCATGTACCCTTTTGAATGAAGTATATTATTGATTTTCAGTAAATTTCTGAACAATACTTTCTATTACTAAATTTTCAGAGGAAATTCAAAGATAAAGTGATGGATATATTATATTAAATAGAATATACATACTTACGAAAATATAAAGAACACGGCCTCAGATTGAGTTAAAGTGTCACAAAAATGAAAAAAAATTGTAATTCCAGCAACAAATAACTGAAAAAAATACTCTGGAATGAGCGAGTTATAACATTTCTAATCTTCTTCATACCTTTCAAGTATTTGACAAATTTCTATTTTGGCTTTTGCTTCGATTTTCCGTCACTTCAGCAGTTTTAGACTTCTTCCAATATTTTTCCCGAATATCAAGTCCTCATCTTCATTATTGGAGTTTGAACCCTTCAACATATTTTCCATGGTTCCTAGAGTGGATACAATACTGTTCTCATAACTTGAAATGTCATTTTTTTTAATGTTTCATAGAATATTATATTTTCTTTGTGTTGAGATGCAGTAGTTGCCAAAGAACCACTTGGTGTTTGAGTAGAGACAACTGGTGATTCAGAGTGAGATGCAGGTAGTTGGGAGGAATTGGAAGGTTGAAAAAGATGGGAAGTTGCTTGAGTGGAATTGGAGTCAGTATCTTCTTCCCCCCCTTCAGTTCCCCATCCTGCAACTCCTCAGTTTCGAAAATATTAAATTCTGTTGATTGCTCCATACTAGAAATATTTGCAACCATTTCTACATTCCCAAGACTCCTGAAAATATGATTGATGAGTGAACAAGATTTGAAATATTAATGATGAATTACTTCCTGACCACCACATATTGTTCACGAAAGGACATTTGATAGAAAAAGCGCCATTCAGTGGTCGCTGCACTACCCGTTGGAGTGCAGCGAATTTCCCATCGTTCTGTAACAAACCTATTTATAAGAGAAGTCCACTTCTTCTCCCATAAATAAAATCTATTAATAATGAGAAATAATAGATCATTTCTCCATTACTTGAGCAGTCCATTACGCTGGCAATTATTGACCTAGCATTTTGCTTTGCTTGCTTGTTCTTGAACTCTCGGTCTTTTTTGTTATAAAGATGAGTATATTGACGTACCAAGTCAATTAATGTTCCTTGGTCCATTATTATTTTGGAAAATTATCAACAAAAATGCCTTCAGGCGATTTTATTATTATTGTTCGAAATTATAACACTGAAAACTAACAAAACATAAATCAAAAAAAACCTGGGAATGACAGCCGAGACATTTTTGGCGCATGCGATTTCTTGGTTTTCACTAAAAATATGATGTAATTATAATTTATAGCTGAAAGAAGACCAACTTCTTAATGCAATAGTGAAAATGAAATTCAATAATGTGGTTGCATGAACATCATAAAGGAAACTATAGTTATCAACATTTTATAATGTAAATGAAATTATAATATAATGAAAATTTAATGATAATGAACGTTGCATGAATCGGCCTTAAGTACCGAGTGTTTCCAGTGAGTGCTCGAGCGACAGCCTCCATACACCTTGGAGTATATCCCTTGAATAAGAAATGATTCAAACAAACTATCGCTGTCATCATCTATAGCTTCAGTTCTACAGAGTGTCTTTAGCTTATAGTGGAAAGATAATTTTGCTTAAACCTGTATACTATAAGCGTTCGTTACACAAAACATTTGCAATTTAAATTCATTGAAAATTTGAGCGGTGCCTGTGAGTGCATTTAAGAGAATACACCTGTAATTTTTAACCAATCAAAACGTGTATTTTTGTCAGATCACCAAGGCAACAGATGAATTTTAGTGGAATTTTTTTCCTCGTGGGTACCCAACAGCGAATTATACTGGAAATTTTTTGACGTTTATAATGACAGAATATTTTTTGACAGTCTGGTGTTTATTTGCAGAAAAGCAATTTTCTACCACTTGTACTTACTCAAAACTTATGTAAAATTAAAGAATATACTGTGTTGTGTCTTGAGATGGTATTTTCGTGCAACTACACACTATTACTAGTGATAATTAAAATAAATTAATAAGGATTTATTGGTAATTTGCTTGGGTGAAAATTGAAGAATTATTGGTTCACACACTGTATAACTAACATAAACCTTTTTTACAAACTACCTATATATTATATTGTATCATACCTAATACCCCGGGCAATCGTATTGCTTCCTCTATACCGTTTCATAACGACTCGGTCGGAAAATATAGTTCTAATGGTCATTAAATGATACCAACTACACACTGAATAGCCGTAGTTAAGGTCGCTTCAATAGTGTATAATAGAGTCCAAATAGATCCAACCAACTTTAATAATCATTTGAGTTATTATCAAAGGGAGTTCCAATAAGGTCCGTTCAAAGTGGGTGTAATTCCATTGCCCCATATTCGAATCGGAGAGAATTAATTGACGATGATGACGATCATGAATACATCGAAACCATGTCTCCAATCAGGTAACAGCTACGCACCGCTCTGATGGCGTTTTGTGATGGAAATGCTTTGCAATTGTTTTAGGTGTAATGGTGACAAACTTCAATCACGTACATATGTTTTATCATTATGAATATATTGGATCAGTATGATAATTTGCAATATTCTACACAGTTATTAACAGAACAGATGAAAAAATTCACGATTTATTAAGGATGAAAAAAAGAACCCAACTAAAGTCTCCACATTATATGAATAAATATCAGTGGATTTGTTGAATTTTATCATGAATGCCATACAACAGCACTGTGCGCTAGCGAAAGCTAATAGTTTGCCGGAAAAATAGTGAAATCATCAGTTTTTTGAATATCGTTGCTTTATTTCACAATTTAAACGTTAAATTACAAACATATAGGTATATGTATGAGTTATTTGAACATAAGTCACTAACTAAGCGCGTTACGTTACATACCAGAAGCATTGAGAGGGGCAATAGTCACCTTCAATTCCAAATCCTGGAAAAAGTAACGCAACCATCCCAAAATCCTTTAGACCATTTAGACTAGCATTGTTTGTGCTTAAAACGTAAATCCTAGAGAACTACCTCAAAACCATCAAGCATTTACGTTTTGCTCTAGAAGGTAACTTCTGTAGAACAAATTTCAAAAATAAGATAACACAATCCCAAGAAGGGTTTTAATGGTATGCAGGCACCTGGCAGTGATCCTGAGGAGGATTTACACAGCCGTAGTGACACCAATGATGACGTATGGAAATTAACGACTGGCGACGATTTCTCCAAAATTTTAACGCTAGTCTGTATGTGCAATTGAAACATTGCTAACAGCGGAAATTAGGTATCTTGGGTCACACACTGGATAGTATTATAGAAAATATAACTTTTCAATGAAATTTGTTACAAAATATAGTAATAAGGAGGACTGGGATCCCAACACCTTTACCAGACTTGAAAGCATGGGAAAACCCCCAAGTGTCTTTTGTGCCATAGAAAAATGTGCCCAGTTCAATATTGATAAAACATTAAGAAGGCAAAGAATTATCATCATATAGAATAATCCAGACACTGACACTACTATCCGTTTTAGGAGCATCACTTTGAAGCACCTGGACCCCAATTCTTCACCCTTCGCAACACTCAAGGTCAGTCGTTTCCTAACGAATTCGTTAAAATACTATTCTTGAGCGCCCTCTGCTTTGCGCATTCGCTTGATAGTGTTCGTTATGGAGCGAGCCCATTTTTGTACGAGATAACCATAGATAATATTTATATTTATACTGAGAGTGATAAGTGATGGCGCGCGTATAGTTAACACTATTTTTTATAGAAAAATTTCAAATTGTAATTGTGTTTGAGTAATCCAGGATGGATGAATTTGTGAATTCAATGTTAGTGGAAAATTTAGAGCTGGCCGAAATAAAAGTTCAAAATTTCCGGGTTTCGCGCAATCCTTCGAAACCGGAATGATTTTCTTTTTGATCCTTCCCTTGGAAATATTCTAACATCATTTTTTTGCTTCTCCGAAGATTTTCCTCGGCGTCCGCGTAATTCATAATTTAGAATGTTTTGATCCATATCAAACAACACTTTTAAACAGACATACATAAAACATAACCATAAAATTGGAATAATTTGACAGCGTCAAGAAGAGCGAACGCTTTATTTACGGTATTGCCAAATTTCTCATTTCGCTTAGGGACGCCCTTTAACGAATCACCTCAAGAATTGCATCGTATTAAAGTGTTCGCTAACTACTGCTCATTATGCTGCGAGTTCGCTCGATAGCGAGTGATGTCAAGAATTGGACTCCTGGTCGAACTCAGCTATATCTTTTATTTCAAAAAAATTATGTATAATTATCGAGTTAGGATAATCATGCAATGAGAAATTACAGAGAAACATATTGAATTGTAGCATACCTCTACCTTCAGGAGGAGTGGGGAAAGTTAGAATTGGTAGGGTAATTGACATTAATGTCAATATTATGAAAACGGAATGAAAAGATTTGAGTAAGGCTTTGAGTCTTGAATGGACAATGTCAGCTTCGTTGTTCTTCACTTATTAACGAGTGGACTGGATTAAAATGATTAGATGATACTCTTTCTGTATTTGTTAAAAGGAGCTGTTGACGTATAGAGAAGGTTCAGTAGCTTCGCAATATAAGTTATCTACAGTACTAGACCTTAAAGCACCTAGAGATATTCTCAAGGCAGTATTGTGACTTATATATGAATGAGATCACCGTTGTCCAGTTTCGGTTGAATAATAATTGATTTATATACTTTCAGGGATATCCTCTTTTGATAATTCACATCGCTGGTTGACCACAGTTTCCATTAGAATGAGTCTGGTTCGCAGTTCGCTCTATTTATTGAATATGCTGCTTTCAGGCTACTCGACTGTCGAACTCAAGTTTCATGATTTTCAATAACTGATTGAGGCTGGTCATTCATTCATTCATATATTTGGGTTGTGCTCATCAGCCCAGGCACTTGAACCATTTTCCATGTTATCTACTTCCATTCCAGAGCCTTTGTGTCTTCTATAAAGGCCACTAGTTTGACTGGAAGGAGTTTCAGTAGTTGTGATGGTTGTATTAATTCCTCTCCAAAGTGCTTCCGTCTTAGTTTCTGTAAGTTCTCGCAGAAGCAGAGTATGTGAGTAGGTGTTTCATCATCAAGTTCACATTGTCTGCACGTAGGTTCACTAGCTTTGCCCATTTTGTACAGATGTTTCCTCAAGGTGCAGGGTCCAGTCACCAGGTCGGTCTGTCTTCAAATGTCTCTTACCCAGTTTCAGTAGAGTTAAGAGTTCCTTGTCTACCTTGTTCAGTAAACTCTTTGTATGAAGGTGCCCTTGTGTCACCCTCCATTTAAATTGGTGTTCACTATCTAGCCAGTTTTCCTTCTTATGCAATCTTTTGTGATTCCACAAAACGGTTCCAGGCCTATGAAGTCTCCTTTATAGTCTTTTTTAGCTAACTGGTCCGCCATTTCATTACCTGCAATCCTCTCATGTGCCGGCACCCATATTAGAGACACTTTGTTGTCTCTTGCCAGCCTGTTGAGGGATTCTTTTCAGTTTTCCACCAGACTAGACCTAGTTGTTGGATTACTGATAGCTTCAAGCAGAGCTTGGCTGTTAGTGAATATTTTAATTTTTCCTCCTCCACCAGACTATTGTTCCATAGGTGATCGTTAGCCTTATCACAGTTGTGTAAAGCCAGGGAACCACCTAAGGTCGTATTCCCCAGGTTTTGCCCATAACTCTTCTGCATTGCCAGAAAAGCCCAGTCGTCCTGGTAGTAATTTTTTCCACTCACAGATATTTAACTTTGGATATTTCTAGTTTTCCGAACAACAGTACTCTACCCTGCGGGAGAACTCTTCTATTCGTAAAAGCAACTAGTTTGGTTTGTTTGTTTTGGATTAACTGAAAGGTCCTCTTTAAGTCACCATTCCTCCACAATTCACAGTGCTTCATGTAGGACTTCTTGTAAGTGCATTTGTAAGACTTTTTCCATGGTTTTCACCATGCATGAAGTCAGACTGATTGGTCGGTAGGATTTAGCCAGGGTATACGTTTCTTCTCCTGGTTTAGGAATATTCACCACCTTTGACTCTCTCCATGCAATTTGTATATACCCTAGAGCATGGCTGCTTCGAAGTAATCAAAACTAAAGGACCCATTATGATGTCTAGTCCCTCTTGCAGATGCTTGGGGAATATGCCATCTGGTCCTAGAGTTTTGTAGGGGTCAAATAAGTTTACAGCCCATCTGATAAGATAGGGTCTGAATATCTTATTCGTGAGTTCCCAGTCCTCTTTGTTTTGCAACTGGCCCGTTGTCATAGCTTGAGGTTGGTCATTCGTTTAATTATTTGGGCTGGCTCAGCAAAAGTTCTACTACAAAATCTCATAACTTTAGATTTCTAAGTAGCAAAATTGATACCGATTCCAACGGTACCTAGATGGAGATTATCTACAGCATTTTGGATTAGCCTATGACATTTTCCTCTCAATTACTACCTATTTTTGGGTTTACACAATCATTTCCAATTCTCACCCCCAGTTACATTTTATTATGCCTATGAATATTTTTCACCATTCGTTTTGTTCAGTATGTTTGTAACCCTGTTTTCGTTGTATCGCAGTAGTAAATTCTAATAATCGGTAGCTGAATTTTGAGAAAGATTATGAAAAATACTCAAGAGAGCAGTGAGCACTGGCCTATTATGCTTGTGCCACTTAATTTGGGGTCTAGCGCCTTTCTGAATAATTTACGACATAAGTTTTGGGGTCCACGTTTCTACCGTCGAGCCACGCCAACTTTAACCGAAAAATCGATGAGCAGCCGGCAGGCAGCCAAACAAAACACCGAGAATGAAGTAGCAAGTACGCGACCTTCCCCTTTTGTCTGTTCATTTTACATACCCATATTTCGTTAAATTATTCACATGAAATGAGAATTGTTAATAAATCAATATTGTGTCTACTCTATTTTCCAACAAATCGCGTTATCTTTACAATTACTAGATCCGTAATTCAAGATTATTTTACAAAATATAGTGTTTCTGTTCACAACAAGTGCCCAAAAAGTTTTTTTCTCAGTTTTAAGCTGAGTTAAGTAATAGTATGAGATAAGCTCCTTTTTTAAATATAATACAATTAATAAAGAAGTCAGTAACTTTTGTGTCCTATATTCAACGAAATCTAGTCGCACGTGTGCGTTACAAATGTTGATAGGCTTATTATTTAATTTGTCCAATTCAATTAAATACATAATAAGATGACGTATCATAACTCAGTTTAATCAGAAACATCCTGTGTATCTTTTTAGTATGCATAGGAAGTAGAATTATCTCAATTGAAGTATTATCCGGAAACTATTGACACGTGCTGGAAAAATATTTATTAGTTCGCGTTGAATATCTTTTAACAATAATTAAACGTAATTTAATACATTTTTTCGTCGATTTATCGCTGATTAAATAGAATAATTGTTATTTGAAAAATTTAAATGAAATCGAAATAAAAAAAATGATAAACAAATCGAGTAAATCAATTATTAAAATGAAATTATGCTTGTTCATTGTTTATTGTTACGTAGGTGCTCATTACCTTTAGACGGATTTATTAACTACATTTAAAGCTTGTTGGTCTTGTACGGAAATTAGACGCTCTGATACACTTTCACAAGATCAATTCTAATACTACATGTGTGGCTTAATCCACATGTTCATAATTTCGACATTCAATCACGGTTGGATTAATCTCTTCGCACGTAGTTGATCAAATCATGATTCACCAATACAATATAAACGCCAAGCTTCAATTTAATGAAATTTATTGTTGGTCGCATACTCGGTTGAAGATTGAGCCTAGGTGTAATTTCTTTTGCAGTACCAAATATTCATATATTGATATGGTTTTGATCTATATCAATTCCATACCTTATTATAAATTAAATTTTATTTTTTTTTATTTTTTAAGTTTTAATACTTATCTAGTTCAGTCGGAAATTATCAAAATATTTATTTTTTTTATTTTATTATTTTTCTATTATGATTATTATGAGATTTATTCAAACTATATCAGCGAATTATATTTTTGTTTGTGAGTTCAAATTTTGTGAGGCCAACTCTGTCCTTTGGCCTTCAAAAAGTTTCAACGTTGACAGCCTGTGTTGATTGTAAAATATATCATAGATACAAAAACAAACAAATTCAATTTTAAATCAATGTTCAACAAATGAAACGTTTGGTTTGTTGTTTAACTTCTTGATTAACCTTTCAAACCTATTCAAAAATCATTAACACTATTGGTTTTATTATCTAAAATTCATTCACAACAAAATTAAGATTATACTTATCAAAGTCTATGGTTTTATATTCCTATGGTTTTAAAAACGACAGAAAAGATGATTGATTTTTATACGTGAAGTGACATTTGACAACGTTCTAGAATAATAGATGGAATCAATGATGGTCGATATATTTTTGATTCTTTTAAAAATTTTTGTCAGTTACTATAATCTTATGTAATACCTTTTGAAATATTAACAATTCAAATTTTATGCATCAATAAATTCAACATTAAATTATAAAGATAAATGATACCTGATTGTCTGTTAATGTTTGTCATGATGCAATCTGCAGAGCCATTAGCGGAAATATTTAAAATTAGCGTTAAAAAAACTTCTTCATCTCACTGTTATGTCACTTTATCTCACTCTAATGTCACTTTTTTAAACTGCTTAACAAATATATATTTTATGTACGAAAATCGATTAAAAAAACGTCACTTTAATTAATGATTGTAGAAAAAAATTATTTTACGGATAGGACTCGATAAATTGTTGCTATTATTGAAACTGAAATTTAAAATTAATATTATAGTTACGATTCAAATTGGTATAGGGCGCGCTTTTGTTTATATTAAAAAATCATATGAAACCTTGATTAAATGGCCAATAGTGCTTACGGCCATATCCAGCATAATATGAAATTGATCAATAATGCCTAAAAGCATCAATCCAACCCTCCTATCATCATCCATCTCCTCTGCAGCCCCAAAGAGATAAATTTTACCAGGCTGTCATTTCAAACAATAAACTGCTATATCCACGAGCGAACATCCTCTCTCAATTATCTGTAAATACACTGGAGATTTTATAAAAAATCACGATACAAATTGCTTATTACTGAACCAGTTATAAAAACCGTTGGGCATATGAATACACTGAAAAAATTGAGGCACATTTTTTTTTCAACAAATTTTATAAAATACTTAATAAAATATTCATTGAAAGGATGTGAATATGTCTTGTAATATGGGCCATTTCATTCCAAATCTAACCTGGATAACCGAAAATTATTATTTAGGGCGCATTCGATTCGAAGTAGCATCTAGAAAAAATGGAAAATTGGGGCCAGCCAAAATTGAAAGAATTATAAGTAATCGGGTTAAAAAAATATATGATTGGGTTTTTTGAAAATATTTCAAAGAAAAAATAATTTACTCAAAGCTTCTTCCCACCGCCTTACTACTAGCTCAGAATTTTATTTCTACGTCATATCTTATTTTTTGTAACAAAATAGGAATAAAAATTAAAACACCCGGTGTGACGCTTGATGGGAATTAATATTTTTGATGAATTGTCCTATTATACCGCACAAACAAATCAGTAGCTATCGTTATTCAAAAAAAAAATATAAACAATCGAAAAAAATGAACATAGGACTTGTCAGAGAAATGTCCTGAAATTAGGCGCAAAATCCAAAAATATGTTGTCAAAATAACAATATTATAGATAGACTCGTGACGTCGAAAAAAATCCCCTAGTACAAAATTCCATAATTCTATCTTATGTAATTTTTGGAAGACGTCTAATGGTCGCTGTATAATGTATTGGAAAAATGTTAAGTATTTTTCGAGTTCGGTCCTGGCAGGTTTACTGAAAAATGCGTTAAGAGTTAGTGGGATAAATAATCATAAATTTTGAGAAAATTCATCAAAATAATTCAGTTAGTTCACAAAAAAGTGATTAAAAAGTGCACAAATTAGTGGAAATAAAGTCTGAAATAGAAGTAAGATCAGTTTTTTTACATATAATATAATAAATAAATACTTCTAACCTTAAATTTGGTATTAAAAAGAACAGAGACGAACTGACTACATCAGAAATAATAAATTACTCCAGACTGATAATTATTGTCAGCTTCAGGTAGGGCTGGGATCTGAATAGAGTAGGGTTCTGGTATTTAACCTGCAGGGAGACACAATGTCAGATACGATGGAGGATATGATGAAGGAAATAATCGAAAAACTAAACAAAATGGATTAAAAAATGGACAATTATCAAGAACAAATAAAGAAAATAACTAACGAAAATAATGAATTAAAGAACAAAGTCACCCAAATGGAACAAAAAATCGAAATGCAGGATAAAAGAAGACAACAACTAAAAAAAGAAAGCAAGAAAAAGAACCTTGTAGTATACGGAATAGAAGAAACTGAGAACGAAACGTGCGAAATAAAAAAGAACAAAATTAAACAAATTTTAGATAAAATAAAGGTTAAAATAAACATGGAAGCAGATATAATAAAAATAAGAAGAAGCGGTGGAAAAGAGACAGACAAAAACAGAAATAGACCATAATGGCTAGGGCTAGCAAGAGAAGACAAGAAAATAGAAATAATTAGAGAAGCCAAAAACTTGAAAGGTATAAAAATATGGATATCAGGGGATCTAGCAAAACCAATACAAGATAAACGGAAAGCACTTATCCCCTATCTAAAATCGACTAGAGAAAAAGGGTGTAGAGCAAGTATAATATATGATAAATTAAGAGTGGAGGACACAATATATACCTTAGAACAGCTGGAACACAATAGAGAGGAAGAAACAAAAACAAATGAAAATAAGAAAAAGGGAAAAATTGCTAGCCAGTGGTCACCCAGCATCGAAGACGATGAAGATATAGCACGAAGTCGGAAAATGATACAAACAGGGTACCCAAAAAAATTGAAGACATAGACGAAGATAAATTAAACAATAATAATAGTATTAAGGGTAGCAGTAAGAATAGAAGTAGTTTTAGCAATAATGATGAAGAAGAAACTAATAGAAAATTTAAACACAAAAATAATAATAGGGGACAGGATAGAAAAAATGGTCAGAGCACTCAATGGGGATAAATAATCATAGACAATATATAAATAGTGCGGACCAAGAACATATAAATATAGGTATATGGAATATTAACACATTAACAGGAAAGGAAATCGAAATAAAGGAGGAAATCGAAAACAACAAAGTACATATTCTAGGAATAAGTGAAACGAAGAAAAAAGGATCAGGACAAATAAATTTAACAAATAATCACACATTATATTATTCCGGGGTAAAAGTAGAACAAGGAGCAAAAGAAGGAGTAGGAATAATTTTAACATAGGAAAAAAACAAAAAGGTAATAAATATCAAAGATATAAACTCAAGAATGCTAGTTCTAAGTATACGAATAAAAGAAATATTAAATATAATACAAATGTATGAAACTGTTGAAGGAACAGGAGAAGAAGAGGTTTTAGAATTTTACATACAATTATAGGAAGTAGTGGATGATATAAGAGAGCAAAACGAAAACATAATCATTATGGGGGATTGGAACGCAAGAGCTGGTAAAGACTACAATCGAGGAATGGATTGTATGGGAGTTTATGGAGAGGAAGCAATGAACAGAAATGGTCTTAAGATGAAAGGTTTTTGTCAAAGTAACGATCTTATAATAGGAAATACGATGTGGAAACAAATACTAGGAGATAAATATACCTTTGTAGAGGAAGAAAGAAATGCAAAAAGTTTAATCGATTACATAGTTTATACACAAAACCTATCAAATATGGTGAAACAAGTAGAGACAAGAAAAGAGGCTGAGCTGGGAACAAACCACATCTTAGTAGTAGCGGAATATGAAGCAAAAATAATTAATACAGAAGAAGTAAGATTCAGTAGAATTGCAATAAGTGAGTTAAGGAACACAGAAAAAAAATCTAAATATCAGGAAGAAACTGACAGGGAATTCGGAAAAATCATTAATGAAAACAACGAATGGACACTCGAAAAACGGTGGACAGTATTCAAACATATAATACTTGAAAAATCATAGGATATATTATTATGTGGAAGAATTAATTTCAGCAAAGATTTAAAAAGGACTAAGTGGTGGAACAAAGAAATACAAACATTAGTAAAAGAAAAGAAAACTTCATGGAAAAAATATCTTCAAACAAAAACACAAGAAGATAAGGAAATATATAACGGTAAAAGAAACATAGTCAAGAAAGCGGTTAAGAAAGCGAAAAGGGACTCCTGGAAAGAATTTGGAAGGGAGATGTCAGAGACATATGCATCAGATCATAGAAAATTTTGGACAGCAATAAAAAGACTACGAGGAAGTAAAGGAAAAAATAACGAATTGGAGACCGAAATGATTGAAATACTAAAGACTTGGAAAGAACACTATGAAGAAAAATTTAGTGATAGGTCGAAGAAGAAAACATCAAATATAGTTGAAGAGGAAGGGAATGAACATGAATACCATGCATTCCAAAGAGAAGAAATGGAAGTGGCTATAAATAAACGTAAAATAGGAAAAGCCAGTGGGGAGGATGAAGTAGCGCCAGAGATGATAAAATGGTTAGGAGAAAAAGGAAAAGATTGGCTGTGTCTCATATGCAGGGAAGCATGGGACGCTCAAAAAATCCCCAAAGACTGGGAAAATAACCTTATACTGCCAATACATAAAAAAGGGGATCAGACACTGTGCAATATTTATAGACCAATATGTTTAGCCCAAACCAGCTTTAAAATATATACGAGAATAATAGAGATCCGATTAAGACGTTATATAGAAGCGAAATTAAAAGAGGAACAAGCAGCTTTTAGACCAGGACGACAATCAAATGACAGTATATACATTGTAAGAAGGCTAATTGATAATATAAGCGGGGAAGAAGAAATGTATTTAACATCTATAGACTTGAAGGCAGTTTTTGACACAGCGGAAAGAGAAAAAATTTGGGAGGAATTGGAAGACTTCGAAGTACCGAAAGGTCCAATTCATATAATTAAAAGCAAAATGAAAGTAAGATTGCAGAGAGGAGGTCAAAGATCGGAAGAGTTTTTAATGAAAAAAGGTATAAAACAAGGTGATAGCTTAAGCCCACTATTGTTTGTCATTATTATGGACAAAATAGTGAAGGTAATAAAAAGACAAGGAGGAAATCTGGACATGATATAAGGGTATAGAAACATGGTGCCGGTCAGATTAAGTAATCTACTGTATGCAGACGATATTGTACTCATAGCAAAATGAAAAAATAAAATGCAGAAACTAATCAACTCATTGGCAAGAGAAATGGAAAATATAAAAATGACAATAAATACAGAAAAAAACCAAAGTAATGATAGTAAACGAAAAACAGCGAGAGAGGAGTAAGTACAAGGAATTGAAATGTAATCACAAAACATTAGAAAGAGTGGCAACTTATAATTACCTAGGAAGTATCATAACAGAAGAAGGGAAAATAGATGCAGAACTTAAGAACAGAGCAAATAAATTAACAGGATTATATTATTCCTTAAATCGAACAATACTAAGCCATAAACACATTGATATGGACACAAAGCTGGAAATCTACTGGGTACTGCAGATAAAGCAGGAAACAAAAATGCAATGGAAATGAAACATTTAAGGAAAATAGCAGGTAAAACAAAATGGGACAAAGTAAGGAACGAAGAAATCAGAAGCATAACTAATCAAGAAGCAATAATATCAAAAATTAAAAAGAAACAAACTGGTATGGCCACCTAGTAAGAATGAAGCAAGATAGAATTGGGAGAAAAGTTATGGAAATGGGAATATTGAGAAAAAGACGAATAGGAAGACCCAGGAGGAAATGGATATACCTGATTGAGGAAATTGGAAAGAACAAAGGAAAAACATTAGGAGAGATGATAGCATTGGCCAGGGACAGAAAAGAATGGAAAAATGGGTACAGAAAGAACTCCAATTTGACGCCTGATAAGGCATAAGTACAATGGAAAGAAAGAAAGAAAGTAACAACGACACCCTTATCAGTTACCATCATTATAACTGCTTATTTCACTACGATTCCCTCAGCTCGTACTTCATGCTCTTAAATTATAGTGCATATCATACATCTACATATTTTATGTATTATCGACTGGGCCAATAACAATGAAAAATATATTTTTCCCTAAACATATACCGCAGCTTGTTTGGATAAAAATAAATTGCTGTAATTCAAATGACATTGTGATATATATGAAAATTGTTGCCAACTGACAAAACTAGTAATATATTAAGTGTAGGTAACCAATTTACTTGTTATTTTGTGCTCATAATTCCGATCAACTCGATTTCCAGAATGCTGGTAAAAAAGTAATCATACATGCTGGTTACAATAAAATCACGTGATTGAATAGATAACTCAGAAGTAGTAAAGTTACGTATTTTATTTAATGAGAAAATAGTCTAGCTACCACGGAAAGTTATAAACACACCGTAAATATACAAGGAGGGTTAAAGATCGGTTAAATAAATTAGTTTATTCTGGAGAAAGGTGATTTTATTAGGATTGTCTTCTGTAGTGATAATAATGATAAGCAATAAAAAGCAACAAGTTGATGAGCAATTATAATACTCAATTAATAGTGGATAGATTTGCAAAAATCTCACTGAAAAGTATGAACATTTTCAAAATAATTATTGCTACGCTATATTTAATATAAAAAAAAAACGAAATCACTCAACGTACAATAAATACCAAAATTCCATGATTCTAATTTACCGCCGGAAGCTGACAGGTAATTGGGAAGTATCGGTACATGCCAATGAAATTTAAAACATTTTCCGGTGCTTTATATCCCGATGACCCTTGAAAATCCCAAATGTATGACGATTACGTGAGCAAAGTCAATCAAATGTGGATCAAACAGCATTTTAACGCCAAAAGCGCTCAATGGCTATATACACTGTAAAAAGGTCTCCACATATTCATTGTATAAGTTATAATGAACAGATCTTTAAAATTACTTTGCTTGTAAAATAGCATAATTTAATAAATATGTAAATACAACAATAATTTTTTCATGACTAAAAATATTATTTCTAAAAAATGTATCATACTAACTAGAAATTCAATAGCATTGTCAGTAACTCATGTTTTAATTCGTAAAAACTTAATGGAGAGCGGCTGAATACTTATTTATTTATCACCACAACATTTCGCCTATCAATTAACAATTTTGCCTCTAACATCTATTGTATTATGAAATAGACGAAGTAGACTCGCCGTATTGCCAAATTTATTATTATTAAGGCACGTAGAGTGAACCCTTTCACCTAGCTGGATCATGAGCGTAGGTTAGGTTAGGTTTATGATGAGTGGGTCTATAAGGCCCTCCACTGCGACTCGCAAGAGTCTATTGTGGCTCACACCTATTCAGATCATGAGCGTAGAGTCAGATAGTTGTGTTGTTTTCTTGTGTGTTCTCTTTACAAAAATGGAAACCAAGTGACCTAGCAGTAGGGAGAGGGGGGTACATTTGAACATAGGACACATTTGAACACTTTCAAATTTATCGCCACTGTCACCTCTGGGTAGGTAGTTCGGACAATTTCCGTACTGGCTCAACCGCACTGACTCGTGAGTGTTCAGTTTTCAGTTGTTTTGTAATATTTATGGCGAGAGCATGTGTTTATTGTTTTTGCGACGTTAAATTGATTCAATTAGTGAACATTTAAAAGTGCTATAACTTTGTTGGTGAGTAGATTAGTTTTTGTTTTTGGGGCAACATACTTCTCAAAGGATACAAATTTGTTACCTTTTTAACTGTATGTTCTGTGAATAACAAAAAAAATTTATTCATGAAAATATTAGATATGGTTTCCTCCTGGTGCAGATTTTAACATAATCATAGGGGTACATTTAAACAGCGTTCAAAGTTACCCCAACAAAAGTTTGTTATATTGATTTTCACTTCATTTCAGAAAAATAATGAGGGCCGCAGCAGCCTATGGCATAGGTCACACAGCTTAATGCTACAGACTCAAAAAGTACAATTTAGAGAAAAGTAAGAGAGATCATAGTTCAAAATATACAGCTAAGCAGGTTTTTACTATGCAGCAGGAGAAATTATTAGAGGCCTACATACTCAAATGATCCAAAATTAGTTATGGCCTAACTGACACTGATATTCGAAAGCTAGCTTACAGTTACGCTAAACTAGTGAAATGAACCTATCCAGAAAATTGGGAAAGATCAGAAATGGTTGGCTTAGAATGGTTGAAATCTTGTATGCGAAAGCATGTACAGTTAGCGCTCATAAAACCAGAAAATACCAGTTTGGCGCGTTTTAATGAAACAAACGTCTGCCAATTTTTTGACAACTATGAGCGAGCTCCTTGATTTCATTCATTTACACCACAAAAAGTTTTTAATTTGGATGAAACTGGCATAACAACAGTCGCCCAGGCACCAAACGTGGTTGCCCCAAAATGTACAAAACAAGTGGGCCAAGTAGTGTCCGCTGAAAGAGGTCAACTAGTGACGATGTGTGCCTTCGTACAAGCAACCAGAAATGCGATTCCTCCAGTGTTTGTTTTTGCGAGGGCGGAGTTTCACGATTAAATGCTAAGAGAAGGTCTACCTAGAGCGATTGGTCTTGCAAACATCCCAAAGAGTGGATGGATGACTGCCTTTTTATTTTCAAAGATTTAAACATATACAGAAACACACCAAATCTTCAAAAGAAGACCCCATATTAAATTCAATGGACAACCATGACATTAACTGCTCCTTGGAAACAGTTATATATGCCAAGGAAAATGGAATGGTCTTGGTAACTTTTCCTTCTCACTGCACCCGCCGGATGCAGCCATTTAAGTCCATTTAAATTAAAGTTTTCTCTCGCGCAAAATGACTGGCATCTTTCCAATCCCGGGAAGACACTAAAAATCCATGATTTAGCTGAATTAGCCAATACTGCTTTTTTAAATTCATTCACAATTAAAAATATCACCTCTGGATTTGCTAAAACTGGTACGAGGTTGATTTCCAGAAATGCTCCCTCCGATGGAGACTTCGAAGTGTCTTTTGTGATAGATAGGCCTCTCGATGATCAGTTCGCAGAGACACAGCAAATTGCTCAGAATTTGAACAAAAAAAGTAAAAATCTTACCATCACTTTATCAATACTATTTTCTGAACCGAATTTGAAAAAATCATTAATTTTATCCACTTTTATTCACTTTGATTCACTTTTATTCACATTTATTCACTTCTATTCACTTTCATTCACTTTTATTCACTTTTATCCACTTTTATTCACTTTTATCCACTTTTATTCACTTTTATTCACTTTTATTCACTTTTATTCACTTTTATTCACTTTTATTCCCTTTTATTCACTTTACTTCACTTTCAACATGTGACAATTCGTGCTCAGTTACACAATAGATTTATAAAATATGTTAAGTGTTCATTCAATGCAAGAGCTAGCAATTTTAAGATATTCAGAATATCATAAAGTAACAAATTCACAATTCACAAAATTCACAAGTTCAGAAATGTACCACTCAGAACAGTCATACTTAATCTGAAACAGGCGTATATTCGTGAAATATGGTATTCTCTAAATTCGTTTATTGCCAATAAATCGAGCAATAAATATTCAAATCTCCACTTCTTAAGGCGCACAGATTCACTTTCGTGTAGCCTCACCGTTTAATTTTGTAGCACGCATGCGCATTTCATGATCAGTTTGCCTCCTAATTTATCGAGAAGGGCAAGGAAAATTATTGAAAAAGCTATACAGAAGGGACAGGGTGAATGGAATGGTTATTTTTCCTTTCTCTTCTTCAAAAATTAACCAATGATCTGTTTTAACCAAAAAAATTATGAAACTTATTAGAAACAAAAACAAGTATTAGTTTCTAATCATTCAAACCTAAAAATTCAAAAGGACAAGACGAGGCAAACTGATCAATAAATGCGCATGCGTGCATGCGGGCTACAAAATTTATCGGCCAGGCTAGACGCAAGTCACAGATTCCATTAGATATGATTTTACTGCTACTAGCGAGTTTTTTAAATTCAAATCCGTTTCGTAAAAGAGACTTCCTTAAAGTCCCTCCGCATCACTGGATACCAGTTTCATTCTTTTTAAGCTGTTACCAAAGAAATTGAGAGCCTACTATTATTAAAATGTCAAACTATTTCATGAGATATTTTAATCCGGACCTGGGAATATTTTAAGGGACACACACTTCTATTGCTTATCTATATTTCGAACAGCAGGTAATAATGAGGGTGGTCGGCTTATATTGATTTACGACCTCCTTAGATCTCTGGTCGTAGTTTACCGTCACAACCACGCTTAAAATCTGCAATAACTGACATTTGTGTAGCTGAAATCCAACATGAGACAATTCGTAAATAAGCAGTGCTACATGTCATTATTTTAAATCAAATGATATTTATTGTTACTAAGAAACCAGTGTATTGTAATTATGCATAATTATGTCCCAGAAATGTCATCATCGAACGATAAAATTTGATAGGTTCACACACAGCAATTTATTTATCGAGTTCATAGTAAATTATTAAACAAAGCAATTTCCTATATAGGAGTTTAAATGTAAATGAAACTGCAAATCTGCTCCCTCGGAAATTTGCAATTCATCAATTCATGGATGCAACGAGAGTCATCTGATCCGATTGAACCGGATCATTCTCGAGCGAACCGATTGCATTTTTTATATATATATATATATGCAATATTTAATTTTCGTACATATAGCGATTTTTATTTTATTGATGGCATTGATTAACTGTGTAGCATGTGTTAACCAATTTTATAGTACGGTAGTTGATTGTATAATTAATAAACTAGCATCATGATCAAATTTCTCACATGATTTATGTTATTGAATTACGTTTATTTATAGCTATTCCACTGTTATATCAGCTGAAAATTGAAAGCACTACTTTTGTTGGTACCCGGACATTATTTCATGATCTATGTCGAGAAAGCACAAATCTATTTGCGACACAATCCACCAGACTGGAGAATAACGAGCTTTAACAACAAACAACATTTCTATAAAACAAATATCAACGTCCATCAACTTAGATTCCATTTACCTATCAATATATGTGGCAAGTTTCCCAATTTTTTATTTGTTTGTTAATGCAGTTGAGTATTAAAATATCGAGTGAAACTTGTTTGCTATTAATCAGTTTAGTTTTCCTGAGACTCTTTTTTAATTAATTCGTTTGGGTAGTGGTCAACAGCCCAGGCGCTTGATCTAACTCTTTATACCATATCCCATATTTTCTATTTCCATTCCAGAAGCTTCATGACTTCCATATAGGCCACTTGTTGGCTGGGGGGATTTTCAGTAGTTCTAATGGCTGTATTGTTTTCTTTGCAAAAATCTTCCGTCTGAGTCCTTGTAAGTTCTCACAGAAGCAGAGTATGTGAATAGCTGTTTCATCTCTAATTCCACATTTTCCGCACATAGGTTCACTGACTTCACTCATTTTGTGTAGATATTTCCTCAGGGTACAGTGTCCAATGACCTGGTCGGTGACTATCTTCAAATGTCTCTCATCCAGTAACA
The DNA here is from genome assembly GCA_947563755.1 of Lochmaea crataegi. Lineage (NCBI taxonomy): Eukaryota > Metazoa > Arthropoda > Insecta > Coleoptera > Chrysomelidae > Lochmaea > Lochmaea crataegi. Next base: position 13,625,918 of record OX387430.1, read on the forward strand.
ATAGCCTAGTTGAAAGTTATTTATCTAGATAGTTCCGGATTTCCCCTCTTATGCAATCCTTTGTGATTACACAGAACGGTTCCGGACCAATGAAGTCTCCTATAGAGCCTTCTTCAGCTAACTGATTCTGCCACTTCATTACCTGCATTATGCTTATCTCTCGGCACCCACAAGACTCTTTATTTCCACAGTAGAATCTACACCTTTTAATACCAAGCAATGATCATATTTTCTTCAAAAACTCGCAAACTGGGCAGCATCTTATAGAATGATTGATTATTCCAGTATATCCAGTCAAGGTTTCTTTTTCATGCACAAACCAACATATAGGTTCCTCCATATAGTAGTGACCATAAAGTAGTGGCCAGCGTCTAATCCTATCCTTTCCTTCATTTGATCTATATCTAAGTATTTCGTTAGTCAACTTCGAGGTTTTTTTGATCAGAAGTTATCTATGATCATGGTTAGGCACGTGAGTCCGATTCCCAAAATGAAATATCCCCTGCTAAATGAGATTTCAAAATAGTCCCCAAGTATAAGTTGGCACTTGGGATATGCGCGATCAAAATGTAACAGACACTGCCTGAATAAAGATAGACTACTCTCATAGAATACGACCATCGCACTTTGCTTCATCATAGTCGTAGGTTCAGGCTAACTACTGATAATGATTATTACCGTAACTGCAAACTACTATAATACTACTACGCCACTGGAATAACTTCGATAATAACCACTTGCGGTCAAAACAGAGTCTGGGGTCCTCTATTTCAGTGAGTCTCGCAGCGATCGGATGTTCTACCGTGCATCTCAGATGTCCAAAGTTCAAGTGCCAACTTACGCTAGGGGACTAATAGTAGCATTTTATTTATATCAATTCAGTCCTGGCGATGCAAATGTAATTTGGGAAAACGGTCGAGTACCTAATCTATTTTACATTTATGTTGTGGAATTTTTTATTTTTGGATTATCTATTAAAACAATTTCTTTTTAATAGAGAATATAATCTATATTAAACGCATTTTGATATCTAATGGATTAATTTTAATAGAGCATGAGAAAAAAGGTTTTATGTTCAGCTGTGTTTTTTGTCATTTAAATTTGTTTTTGAACAGTTTTAGTTGGTTTATTATTATTGACCATTTTTGATAGCTTTTGACAATTATTGGCCATTTTAGACAATTTTTCAAAATTTCTGACAGTTTTTCCAAATTTTTGACCATTTTTGACAATAATCGACCATTTTTCAAAATTTTTGACAATTATTGACCAATTTGGACAATAATTGTCCATTTTTGACAGTTTTCAAGAATAATTGACAATTATCAACCATTTTTGATAGTTTTTGACAATTTTCCAAAATTTTAGACCATTTTGCAAAATTATTGACCATTTTTGATAATTATTGACAACTGTTGACAATTATGGACCATTTTCCAAATTTTTGACCATTATTGACCATATTTCAAAAACTTTAACAATTTTTGATAATCATTAACTAATTTTCAGGATTTTGACAATTTTTAACAATTTTTGACAATTTTCCAAAGTTTTTGACAATTTTTCAAAATTTTTGACCATTTTTCAAAATTATTTACCATTTTTGATAGTTTTTGACAATTATCGACCATTTTTTAAAATTTTAACAATTTTTGACCAATTTTGTCAATAATTGTCCATTTTTGACAATGTTTGATAGTTTTTGACTCCCAAAACAATAGACCTACCTCCAACACATTCTCCACAATTGCAGCAATTATTGACCATTTTTGACAATTTTTGAAATTTTTTCACCATTTTTCAGAAAAAATTTAAAATTTCTTACAATTGACCATATTTGAAAATGTTTGACCATTTTTCAAGTTTTTTTAAAAGTTTTTGACAATTTTCAACAATTATTGACCATTTTTGACAATTTTTGACAAAAATTGTCCATTTTTAGCAGTTTTGGACAGCTTTTGACAATTATTGACCATTTTTGATCATATTTCAAAATTATTGACAATTTTCATATAATTTTATTCAATTTTCAATCTGATAAATTGTTAATTATTCACCAATTGAGTTAACTCGGAGGGCGTGGTTTGATTAAATAAGCGAGCGAAAAATATTCCTTTTTTGCGCTAGAGCGTAAAGTACCAATCCTCCGCATTTGAAGACTCTACGGTTTCATTTGAATATAGTAATTAGTCATTTTACGCGCGACTGTAGAAAAATACATTTTATTCTTTCTAGATGGAGAAAAAGTATTTGCGCTTCAAGTATACCTACCGAAGAAGATTTAATTAAAGCTATAGACGAAATTAACAACGGAAGTGAAAGTTTGAATAGAGCAACTTTTAAATATGGTATTCCTAAATATATCCTACACAATTGATTCACAAATAAAGTACCGTTTGAAAGAAAGATGGGTCCATCGTCAGTTGCTGAAGAGGAGAGGGTGGAAAGTTGGATTTTGGCAAAGGCAACATTAGGCTTTCCAATGCATCCAAGCAATGTCATGGATGATGTCCAAAATATTCTCAAAGATTCCGAAAGGCGATAAAATACACAAGAGTAAAAAGAGGAGCAGAAATTTATTCCGTAGTCACAAAATTTGTAATTAATTCAGAAAATAGAATATAAAAAAGGAAATAAACAATATAGTACGATAGATAAAATTAGATCTTATGAACTAAACGAAAGTAAGACTGCAAAATTATATAAAGAGGCAGTTGAAACCGAGATGGATACTATTTTTAAAGACATAATCAACAATAATATTGATGACCTATGGAAAGCATTTGAGGATACAATAATTAATGCTGCAAAAGAAACATGCGGAACAGTAAGAGTAACAAAAAATGAAAAACAAACAAAGTGGTGGAGCCAAGAAATTAAAAATGAGGTAAAAATTAACAAACAGAATGGCAAAAACTTTATAGGAAATAAAACTACAGCAAATTATAAAGAATATAAAAGACAACGAACAAAAGTGAAAGATATGGTTTGAAAAGCAGAAGAAAAATCTTGGACAGAATTCGGAGAAAAATTGAAAGAAGATAGCAAATTATAAAGAATATAAAAGAAAACGAACAAAAGTGAAAGATATGGTTAAACAAGCAAAAGAAAAATCTTGGACAGAATTCGGAGAATAATTGGAAGAAGATAGTTTAGGAAATCAAAAATTGTTGTACAGAGTTCTCAAAACAATATAGCGTTAAACATATAAAAACAAAAGTTGGAATACTAATAGCTGAAGAAGAAAATATTATGAAAAATTGGAAAGAATATTTTGAGGAGATTCTGAACCCAGAAATAACGACCCAACAACCAAAGGAAATATATGATGAAGACATTCAATATGAAATAAATGGAATTGAAGAAATTACTAACCTAGAAGTTGAAGCAGCAATAAAGTTACTAAAACGAGGAAAAGCTGCAGGTCACGATGGAATTACATCGGTAATCGGAAAAAACCTAGAAAGAAAAGCAATAGAAAAACTCTTTTACTGAATAAAATCTATACTGAAAGAAGAAAACCGTATAAATGGGAATTGGGAATATTATTACCTCTATATAAGAAAGGAGATAATAGAGACTATTTAAACTATAGAGGCATTACGATATCAAGTACAGTGTTAAAAATTTATAAAAGGATTCTTGAAGACTAAATAACACAATAGAACATCAACAATCAACAATTATGTAAGAACCGGAAACCTACAATCTGAAGAGTTTACTACACAAGACGTCTGGAAAAGAGCTCTTCAAAGTAGAAATCTAAAAATAAATGTAGAGAAAACAAAAGCAATAGTAATAGAGCAAGAAAACAAGAATCTCGAAATACAGCTAAACGAAGAACAAAAGCACAGCAAGTGGAACAACCAATTAATGGGACCCCATATCCTACCACATCTACTAATAACAGGTGAAGTGTATATAAAGTTCCTGCAAAATGTAATAGTGGGAGAGTTTTCAAATGACATCTTCTCGAATCAATGGATAGGCAGAGGAGGACCTCACAACTGGCCTGCAAGGCTCCCAATTTCAATCCAGTCGATTACCATGTTTGGGTTTATTTAAAACCAAAATTTTATTCAACTGAAGTAAACACTAGACAGGACCTTCTACAGAGGGTTGAGGACGCATCGACGAACTGCGAAATCACCAAGCCCTGATTGGAAGGTCAATTCCAAATCTTACTTCAAGAGCAGGGATATGAATTGAGCAAAGTGGAGGCCACTTTGAACAACTTTTATAAGATATGTTGTTACAATGTTGTACAGTTATTTTTGTTAGAAATGAATGATCTTTTCTTATCATTTTATTGTAAATGAAGCGAAACGAATTTTTCGAAGGAAGGAAATGGAATAAGATTTTCATTTATGATATTCATCGACACCACTGAAGATGAACAGCATACGTACCAAATATTACAAAAATATGAAAGGTGGTTCATAAGTTATGATTAATTGAAAAAATGGGGAAAATTAATATAGGCCCATAAAATAGACCATTCCAAAATGACGTCACTGACAGGTCGGCCATATTGTCCTGAAGGGCACACATTCTATTTAGTTTTCATTATTTACAGTTAAACAACGGATAATAGTTAAATTTTATTGAAAATGTTACACTCAAATTCAATCTTTACTTACTAACTTTTTCAAGTTACTGTCGGGCCAAATGCTAAAACAACTAAAAAAAGGTTGAAAGCTCTTAAGTTTCCAATTTGAATACCCCGCACGTTTTAAAAATTCAGGAACCTCTTACAATATGCGGATTTAGCAGATTTATATGCGGGTAGGGAAAGTAAGTTTTTTGAACGCTTTTCTCTATTATACTCACATATACAACCAGAAAATTATGTACAAGTGTTGCTAATGGTCTCCAGAAGCGTGTATTTGAATTTTTTTAAATTTCATGCTTGATAATTTCGTTTATTTTCCAACCCAAAAAGCAGGTGAAATTTAACATCTTGCTTTTAGCGTTCACAACTTTATACAGTGTGTTGTAAATGTCGTAATTATATATGGCTCGCACAATATAGATCCCGTCGCACACGACTTCTGTCATATCTGGATTATGTTGCCAAGCCCAAGAAATAGTATGATAATCTAGTAAATGCCGAATGAAGTCTATCAAGAATTCTTCTTTTTATTTGGCCATAGTCTTATAGGTTAGTTTCAGTACAAAAGTTTCATCACATATAATACTTTTAGTTCTATGTTAATACCACATCACTAAGCTAGATAAGCTACTTAAATAATTCAATATTTATTAGGTCTGCAGTGAGAAAACCTACTGATTGACAGCAGCAAACGAATGACAAGCGTACGTCTCTACTTACGGCACTTTGGTCACGTGGGACGGGATTTATAACGCAAACACAATGCAGTTCAATATTTTCTTAAGGTTTGTTCAAAGCAATGTTCAAAAATTCAGTTGACATGTTTCCATTTAAATTGGGAATATTCATCAAAATCAATAAGGGAAAAATATTATCCTTAGCCAATCAACTCTAATTTTGATAAAACGACTCCACTGTACAGGCGAACTAGCGGATAATTGGCCTGCAATTTCTGTAATCCCAAAGACCCCATGATAAATTTTCATTTGATAAGATCTGGAAAGGAAAAAATTACACTGCACCTTTTGTCTTTTGATACTCAACAGCATGCGTGCTGATCGGTCTCTCAAGAAGAAGCTTTCTGAAAGTAAGTGCAGGAAAGGTTTCACCACTTTCCCTAGCAGAAGCGAAATTCATTTTACGCCTTTACCTCTATGCTAGACAGGCATTAATTGATTCTTAGTTGGCTTTTGTTAAGACTAGAGTAGGTACCTTTGATATCTTTCAGTTAAAAGTCCCGAGAGATATCTTGTACTGTTTCACCCCCAGGTTTTTCCAGAAATATGCTTCGTCTTCTTCTTCCTTCCTAGTTAGTTCGACCCTGAAGGCAGTGAGTTCAGTCTCTTAGAACGTTCCAAGTCCTACAAAGAGAGGAGCTGCTTCCTTCCTTGCTAGCTCATCAGCTATTTCATTTTCTTCTTCACCAGCATAGCATGGTATCCACAACAAAGAAGATGTACTGTTCACTCCTATTCAATTCAGTTTGCCTAGGTAGTATTGATGTCTGCTTGACAATCTGGGATATCCTGACTGATATCCTGACAGTTTTCCACTAGCACAATATATCGAAATCTGGGTCTGCTGCTTTTGTTTTATCAAATGATTTTCATTACATGTTTCGTAAATACTTCAAATTATTCGATTTTATGTAGAACATTCCATCCCCCAAAAGATATCTTCATACTGAGATAAATTATAATGTTAAAAACTACGATTCTATATAATTTGTTATAAACTTAACACTTAATCAGAGCTATGCGAAGGATTCTCCAGTGACGATTGAATTCAAGGTCGGAAGATTAATTTTTCGAATAACTGGTAGACTAAACTATTAATTGATAACACCTGTTAGTACAAAAATGTTGATTTTATAGAATAATTGGATTCATTATAGAAAGATAAATGGCGTTGAATTGTTTCTGTTTTTTGCTCGGACGTTATATGTATGAAGGAATCCTTGAGTATTTTATTCAACTTAAAATTACTTAGGTTGAGATTATAAAATACCATGATAAAATACGTTCGGATGTGAAGCATAGACCGAATGTTTCATCCAAAGAGAAGTTGCTATAGTGTTACAATCACAACAGTAAAAATAATAGAAAATATTCAGACAGTTCTTTCATGACATTCATCAAAAGTCCAGAAATAATTTGCTGAAAATAAGCAATACCTACAATAACATTGAACAATCCATCTCTAATAATTAACTGTGATGATAAATAAAAATACTAAATTAGTTTGTAACGAGTTATTTTTTTTGGCACCACTAGGTTTTATATAACTCGTTACTTACTTTCCGACCATTTCTATTACCGCATTGATTTTTTTGCTTTATTACCGTTATAATATATTTTAGTATGAATCCGAGGTACGCAAATCCGAATTCTACCATATACGATTTATTTATTTCCGATATTTAAATTTTCCAACTGAAAGGACGTCCGGTATATACACTATTTTAGTTAAAACCGAAAGCCGTCCGGTATATGTAAAATAAATAAGTTGATAAATTTTGTGTTTAATTCCCTTACCTCGACTAAGGTCGAAAAGTGTAGGTAGTAATTTGGATATAAATTGGTGAACAATTGATAGGAAAAAGGTTCGTCAATCTGCTCTCGACTTTTTGCCGTTAGAAACCCGCAATTGTGAAAAGAAATTAGTGATTGAAAATTTGTGTATTCCGGTGTTGAAACTTTATTTAAAAAGGTGAATTATTTTTTAAATAAACTGTATATTCGAAACTTTCCGTACCGCCGCTTAATACTATATTGTTAGATGTATTCTGTTTTCCGACCGATTTTTTCTTTTGTTGTTGAGTTAAATTTTTTTTATTTGTCTCTTTTGTATAGTAATAAAGATTTGTGAACTGTAATTTGCTTTAGAATTTTATTACCGCGTGGAGTATATTAATTACCTGATATGGATTATTAGTTGATTCTCTAGTGATTCCATACTTTTGGTTTTCTGCAGTTTTTATATTCAATTGATACTCATGCGGATTAGAATATTTTAATTTTATCCTAGTTATGTTTTTACTCTGTGCGTCGATAACTAGGTACCTTTGAACTCGTGAAATGCCACCCTGAAAGTCCCGTGGGTGTGAAATGTACAACCTTACCCTATCCAGCATCATCCTAATACTAGAGTTACTGGCTAAATGGACGTAATCCCTCGGCCAAAAAAAAAACACGTTTAAGAAGGAAAGCACGTTACAAATTAAATGTGGTTAAGTAAACCAGTGATTTTCTATATCCCCACACACAAAAATCCGGAGTTTTGTGTTCAGGTGACCTTGGGGGCTTCGACCTATCCAACGGTCTGCAAAAAGGTTATTCAAAAACTCCCGTATGATTACTGCAAAATGTGAAGGAGCATCGTCATGCATGAACGACATACGTATTCTATTTATGAGAGGTACATCTTCCCAAATAACTGCAAGTTTATTTTCTAGAATATGAAAATAAGTATTACCGTTCAACCGTGGGGGAAGGAAAAATGATCCTAGTTAGTTCGTCTGAAGGACAATAACTTATATTTAGAAACCCGTCTTTAACTTTTCTCCGTAATAAATTTGTAGCGAACATCTATGTGCTTACTACGCTTATTAAACACTCCAGTTTTTATTAAGCACATGGCACTTTGATTGTCAATGTGTAAATTAATTCTTACTCTCTGACCAGTTAGTTCATGTATCACCTCACTTGAGTACAAAAGTTCTTTTGTACATTCCGCTGCTGCGACAAACTCTGCTTCTGTAGAAGGAGTAGTGACCAGTGATTGTCGTCTGGAGCACCATGCTACTGGTCCACCACCATAGAAGATAATATATCCTGTTGTGCTTCTCCTGGTTTCGGCATCTTCAGAAAAGTCAGAATCACAATAGGCTTCAATAGTGTTTAGATTCGAACCACTTTTGAATTTAATACCGGTTTCAATTGTTCCATTTGGAAATCGTAAACATCGTTTAATATCAGTTACCGAACAGTCACTCGGGTTTTCAACGAATCTGCTGCAATAGTTTACGGCAAACGATAGATCCGGACGTGTACGGTTGCTTAAGTAGAGCAAGCTTCCAACGGCTTCTCTAAAATGAAATTTCATGTTATAGGTTTTATTAGTGTCAGAAATTTCATAATTCTCCAATGGAGTAACTACACTTTTAGAATTTAACATATTGAACCGTTCGAGGATTTGTTGGAAGTAGTTTTCTTGTTTTACCTTTAAACCGACCAGCACTTTTTCAATTTCGATTCCCAAAAATGAGGTTAGGCTTTTGTAAACAGACACATAAAATTCACTTATTAGTTTTTTAATTAGGCGTTCAATTTTTGTAGAATCACTACTTGTAATGTATAGCCATCATCTTCGTGTATGGCTAATATTAGATCTTTAGTGTCATTAACAAAAATATACTGTTCAGAGTTTAACTTAGTTAGCCCGTTTTGTTTTAAGAAATTTGTGAAAACTTGATTTCAAATCATCGGGGCTTGTTCAAGGCCGTAAAGGGATTTTTGCAGTTTACAAACCTTGTCCTTTTGGTTATAGCCTTCAGGTATTTCCATCAAGAAGTTTTCCTTTAGTTTTACATGAAGAAATGCCGTCTTTATATCAAATCCAATGTAATCCCAGTTTTTGACTGTTGTTATAGCTAGGATTGTTCTTAATGTCGTTATATTGACAACGGGGCTGAATATTTTATTATAATCAACACCGTGTTTTTGCTCGCATCCTCTTATGACCAGACGAGCTTTAAAACGACCATCGCTTTTTACTTTTAATATCCATTTGTTACTTAGGACTTTTTGTGTACCCGTATTATTTTTATCAATTGAAATCCATGTTCCATTTTTATGATGTGCATCTTTTTTTCCTTTTATTGCTCTGACCCAGTTTTCTTTATTTTTTCCTGTAAGTTAGTTATGCATAGTCATGAGGGAGGTCAAGTTCATAATTTTCTTATTTCTTGTTCTTTATAATCAACTTCACTCTCCGAGTTTGAGTTCTCTCTCTTATGTAGATTTTATTATGTTTTCATCTTTTAGTTTTTGAAGCTTGCTTCTTATTGCACGACATATGACTTCTGGGAAGGCTAGTGAACTCGTGAAACGTGTAACCGTTACGAAAAAGCGTTCGTCACGCGATAACTCATTCAAGCGACTGTGCGCAATCTCTCTTGCCGCACTGAGCTCGCACACCTATAGGTGTGAAAAATTGTCAGAAATGGTCAAAAATTGTCAAAATTTTGAAAAAATGGTTACTAATTGCCAAATATGTTGAAATTTTTAAATAGGGTCAAAAATTGTCATGAATTTAGAAAAATGATCAAAAATTGTCAAAAACTGTCAAAATTTTGAAAAAATGGTTAATAATTGCCAATAATTGTCAAAAATGGTCAATACTTGCCAAAGACGGTCAATAATTGTCAAAACCAATCAAAATTCGTCAAAAATTGTCCAAAAGAATCAATAATGGTTAAAATTTTGAAAAATGGTCAAAAATTGTCAAAATTTTGAAAAAATGGTCAATAATTGCCAAATATGTTGAAATTTTTGAAAAATTGTCAAACATTTTTAAATAGGGTCAAAAATTGTCATAAATTTAGAAAAATGATCAAAAGTTGTCAAAAACTGTCAAAATTCTGAAAAAATGGTTAATAATTGCCAAATATTTCCAAAATTTGTTAATAATTGTCAAAAATTTTGAAAAATTGTCAAAAATGGTTAATAATTGTCAAAAATTTTGAAAAATTGTCAAAAATGGTCAATAATTGTCAAAGACGGTCAATAATTGTCAAAACCAATCAAAATTTGTCAAAAATTGTCCAAAAGGAACAATAATGGTTAGAATTTTGAAAAATGGTCAAAAATTGTCAAAATTTTGAAAAAATGGTCAATAATTGCCAAATATGTTAAAATTTTTGAAAATTTGTCAAAAATGTTCAATAATTGTCAAAGACGGTCAATAATTGTCAGAATTCGTCAAAAACAGTCAAAAATGGTCAATAATTGTAAAATTTTTTGGAAAATTGTCAAACATTTTTAAATATGGTCAAAAATTGTCAAGAATTTGGAAAAATCGTCAAAAATTTTATTTGTTTGTTAGCTTCGTAACTTCACCTATTGTTTCAAAACTCATTTTTGCAGCCATTTTATGATCACTATTGATTTTATATAGTTTTTAAGTTTTTATTGGTTAACCACGTGTTCACTGCGCACATGGTTTTTTAAAGGTTTTTATTAGGTGGAGGTGACTTCGTTGGGAATAAGTACACATATGTCCAAAAGCTTGGAATATTGGAATATTTCATCTTTTTTTTTATTGCTATATAAAAAATTTTCTGAATAATTAAACATCATTTTGCTACAACTCCCACCAATATTAAATAAATCTCAATGCCAGATAAACAATATGCAAAAAAATGATTTATTCCTTTGGAGTGAAAAATTTACAATGTACCACTTACATTTAAAATTGAATTAGTATAGAAAAAATATTTTTTTATAAAATTAATAATCAGTATTTCCCTTCATTGTCCTGTATGCATGTCTGTAGGCGATTTGGCATGCTGTAGATTAAATGGTCGAGCTGGGCTTGCGGAATTCTCTCCCATTCTTCACGAGCAGAATCTTTTAGTTCTCGCAGTGTGATAGGGGGATTGTTTCGCTTCTTAATGCGTGTTTAGAGAATGTCCCAGGCATGTTCAATGAAGTTCATGTCAGGGGAATTCGAGGGCCACCATATTGTGGATATTCCTTCTTCTTCCAGAAAATTTTGTACTGCTGCTGTTCGATGCGGAGGTGCGTCATGCATAAACACAAATCTATCCCCTACTGCCCCTCGGACTAGACGCACGACAGGATTTAAAACCTCTTCGATGTATACAGCACCAGTGACTCTTCTCTCCAGAACCAGTAGAGGCGTCCTTGTGCCACTCATAATACCACCCCAAACCATAATACTCCCGCCTTCAAATGGGACACGTGGTTGGGCTGTTTCTAGTCGGGCTTGTCGTCCTGAGGCCCTCCAAACTAGTGTTCTTCGCGAATCAGAAACCAAGCCAATTTTTGATTCATCAGGGAACATTACGTTATTCCAGTTAGGACCATGATGTACCATTTCTCGAGCCTATTGCAACCTTACAATTTTGTGTTGATAGGTTAGTTTGGAAACACGTGAGGGTCTTCTACGATACAAATTTAATGCATTTAGTCTGCGTCTTACTGTATGCCGTGAAATATTCAGTCCTTCAAGCCTAACTATTTCTCTGGAGATACCACTTGTAGATTCCAGACGATTTCTTCGAGCTATCAATGTTATCTGCCGGTCTTGTGCTGCAGTTGTACATCGATTTCTGCCACTTCTGGGACGATCCTTCACGTCATTTGTGTCTTGGAATTTTTTTTGAATTTTCGATACAGCACTTTGATTGACGCCAATAATATTGTCGATATCACTTTGAATAAAGCCCTGTTGTAACAATGCAATTACTCTAGATCTGTCAAAATGAGATATCATGTTTCTAGGCATTTTCAAACGGCTCGAATGAAATTTAAACAAGAACTGAAATAATGTGTAAATACCAAAATCAGTTTAATGTGACCAAATTGCTACAAAAACGAATCAAATTTTTGATAATTTTCATTTAAAAACGCTCTAGAATAAATATCAACAACAGTTTTCAAACTACCATAGGCGTAGATATATTATTTGTACCTATTCCAAACTTTTGGACATATGTGTATTTCTGGATGAGCAGTGGGCCCATAACCTGCTGTTTTTAGGTTATATATTTTTATTAAAGCACAAGCTTTATTGTTTGTTTTTAAGACATACATCAACTTAATATATTAGAAAGTACAGGTTATGAATTTTTACCAAACTACTTTTTTTGACACTCCAGGGTTGCCAAGTTTTTTTGTTTTAGCATGTTGCCGATTACTTTTCTAACAATTCCTAGGTTAAAAACGTCCTCCACTGCACTATTATGGAAAATCATCAGTTTCGCCGCAAGAATATAGATAAATATGTGAATAATAAAATAAATTAATATTCCACTGATTATAATTTTGAACGGACGAGCTGAATTTATTTTCCACAGCGTAAGTTCAGCTGTGTACATAAATAAAATCCCAGCTCATATTTATTTATGATTGCACTATTCATGTAAATGGATGAGAACGATAAATATGTAAGTTATTTATAGCAAAAACCTCCCTTCTCGTCGTGGTAAAATGATATTCCTTTTCTGTTTTTGTTAATTTATGTTATGATATTTATTTTTACGTAAACATCACAAATTGCAGATTTCTGCATATAAATATTTGTTGGAAGTTGTTTTGATATATCCGCTGTTCACACAAATATCCATTTATATGATTTTTTTCTACAAGCGTGCAGAAAACTATACTTTTCCGCACGCTTCTACTTTACCACAATTATTGCATTTTATAATTATTAATAATTTTGCTTAATATTGCGTTAATAACTATTGATGATTAGATCAATAACCCCAAACTAATTAATAAACTTATTAGTTTGAATCTAGTTATTATGTCTTGAGACGGGATTTGGTAACGATGATATTGAATGATATACCTTTTGTTTTCTAGCCATTCCATTATTTCAGCTTTTCTCCATGAGGAGGTTGGTAATTTTTTTTGCAGGGCATTATGGTAGCTGGGCATTATCCTTGTTAAATATTTTCCAAAACCGACTTGAGCCAATTTTGAAACATTTGTGCTTTCATTTTTTTGTTATGAAATTACGCCCTCTAGCGGTGGAATAGGAAACTTGAAAATAATTTCCAGCAGTTTCTCGTATGCGTTTGTAATACAAATTTTTCTGTCTTAGCTGTACGATTGATAATTTCTGAGATACAGCGGGTTAATCTTTTAATGAGAAATGAATTCAAAAGTTGACGTATCACAACCTTTCTCATAATTCTTCAAAATACAGCCTGATTATTTAATAAGTGGTTTTTTCAATGTATATAACTATACAATAATAAATACTCTGCATGCTTCACGAAGCCCTTTATTTATTTATTTTTCAATATATTCAACATGATCCATATAAATCTTCAGTCACAATTCAACGCAATTGAGATACATCATATATATTTTTCCTGAATAACATTGAGCATTTAAATACGTATCTGCTCACAAGGTAAATATTTGAAGATTGTAGTTGCCTTTGAAAATATATAATTTTCCACCTCTTGTACGTCAAATTTCCTTTATTCATAATATTTCATGCTATTTGCTCCTTTCATGTATTTATGAGCTTAGTCGACAAAAGAAAACCTAGTAACAAAATCGAATATACCTTTATACAATAATGCAAGCAGCTTTTACGGAAAGTTGACCCGGAAAAGCAGCTCACTCATAAAAATATTTTTACGTAGTTTAAAAGTGCCGCGATACATATTCAAGATGCCGTAGATCGCTATTTCAGCACAAAAGCAAAAGAAAGCATCTGCGAGCTCTATCTTAACGACATCTCGGTATGTATATGTTTCTGGGTGAAAAACGGGTGTTTTAAATGACCCTGCCTTGGGACTTAACACTCATGAGAATAGGAAAAAGTGATTTAAATACTCCAGTTTTTTTTTATCGGGTTCATATATTATTTGAAGTGTTTGACAGAGAAAGTTCAGCTGGGAAAAAAGCTTGGAAATAAAGTTTGTCTTCTGGAGTCTCTTTTCTCCTGTTATTTATCATAGAGAGGTAAACCGCTGGTGCATTACCAGAATGAATGGGCATTATGCAGAAATTAATAGGCATTAGAAGGAATTAGTGGGCACTAGTAGGAATTATTGGGCATTAGTGTGCATTACTGAGCAGTGGATATTGCTTTGGTTAAAAAATAATTTCTGCTCTTTGGTCTTTTAGAGTTTTTAGGCACAGATCCCTTACAGGTGAGAACATATGACCATTTAAAAAATATAGATTGAGGTCTAGAATGCGAACTAACTGAAGTGATTAAAAATGAATATAGTAATGCTCAAATTGGGCATTGGTGTACACAATTTGATGTACCCTTCAATTTTCATTCATGAAATCAGAATTACTGTTTTCCAATAAAATAGCTAATCAGCGTTCTGTAATGCTTTTAGATTTTCCACAAAATAATCAATGCAAAATCGGCAGTAGTGTCCAATATTTTTTTTTTTGAAAATGTGCATAATGGTACTGTCAGAATGTATTCCAATATTGTTTTGTTAACGATGAAGTTTGAAGGGAAAAATCGTTTCGGCATCGACAATATTAAATTATGTCGATAAAGTACTGTTGTGATGCCTTTTGGTCCAATATAATAATATAATAATAAATATTTAAAATAAGAATTAAATTCCCCTGATCTTATTTCAACAAAACGTTCGAACATTTCATTATCATATAAATAAATTAAGAAGGTTATTGTCAAGTTCAAGCGTGAGGAAACACTAAACAATTATATGTTTATTTGGTTTACTCGAACTTGACTGGATTATATAAATATACATTTAGTATTTATCATGGGGAAGAAGTCGATGCAGAATGCTGGAAGAGAACTATTATCTATAGTTGAATAGTCAGCTAGTAGTAATTAGTAACCATTACGCATGAGTATGCTATACGGCTAGGTACTTATGCATACCATTAGTTTAGTAAGTAATTTAATGTATTTAGTAAATAAAACAAACATATCCCAGTGCAAGAAGTAGTTGTTTCATTCTCTTGAAATGATCCTCCATGTGACCGGCAACACCACCTATTCAGAGGCCCTTCCACACCTTTAACCTAACCAAGTATCCATCGACGACACATATATAACACTGTCGCTTAAAATTGGTATTTTTACTCCACAGTCACATATTGTGTCGTACTGGAGTCAAAGTTCACCTTCTTCTATCCCCGAAGAAACCAGCAACCAGCAACACCACCAAATAAGAGGCCTATCCATACCTGTAAACCCCAACATTACACTCTATCGAAGGAAGAAATGTATCTCAGAGGACAGTTCAAAAGAGTATTCTCTAAAATACTTTCGACAAGACATAGCAGAGGCTCCAATATCAAAGGACAGAAAAGGTAGGAAAACGTTTGCGGTGCAGAACGAAGAATCTAAAAAAAATAAGAAACCTGTTCTACCGAGACCTTCTGAGGAAGTACGGTGTGATAAAGTCGATCAATTTCCGACTTATGGTACCAAGGGCAGGTGTAGGTATTGTAAACACACTGGTCATGTTCGAAATGTATTATTAGGTTGTGTTTAGTGAAGGACAAAAATTGTTTCTTTTTGTTTCATAATAGCACATAAAGATTACTAGTAGTTATCAACTATTTGTAGCCGTAGAAAAAATGCGGTTCCGTTACGTTTTATGTTTTATGTGTATGTCTTCAATCCTAGTATTGAATTCAAGAAAAGTGTTTAATCATAAGGTTGATATTGATTACAAAACAATAACGTCATTATTCTATTCTATAGCTTAGCTAATGATTTTTTCTTTCTACTTAATAAAGCTAAGTGATGTTTACAATTCATTTTCACAGTTTCACAAAAAAACACTCGTTCCAATGCTTTAGATATAATTTTTTTATCTAAAATTAAATTTATTCCAGTGTAATTTGATATCTGGATGCACCGCATTCAGTGAATTAGCTTTCATGTAATCTCTATGTCTGACGGACAAGAACTACTGCCAAAACGAATTATCTATACTACTGAAAAAGCGTATCTAATACTTACTGCAGCTAAGCGATCGTTTCGTCGGCAATATGCCGGCGTAATAACAATTTTCGAACAGCGCAAATTTCGAAGTAGTTGCCGTACTCTAAGTCATCTTTATGCTAACGGCTTTCTCTGCGCCAGAGATAGTGCCAGCTCTTCGAATATTGTTTGAAAGCCTCGTTTAGGAAGGTTCAATTGAAAATGAGAAATTTATAAGTTTGAGCAAGTAATAATCCACAATTTTTCTTATATCGAACACTACCATTTTGTAAATTGAAAGCGATCGGCTGAAACAACAGACATCACAAAAATATGTAAATACTAGTTCGAATTCGTCTGATGGAATACAGCACACATTTATTAATCTATACAGGTTGTCCAGAAACTCTCCAGCCAAACCCATACTATAGATATTAGATGCGATTTCATGTCCTTCTAGCATAATTTAAAGTTCCTCCTAAGGGAGCTAGCGCTATTTGAAGATGGCGCTGTTAAGTCAGTCATGCAAATGGATAGGATCCATGCTTGATCATAGGAGAATAACAGCACATATGCATGATAAAACATACACCGTTAGGACAACTAAAGGATGTCCTCAAGGAGGAGTACTTTCACCACTTTTGTGGAACCTAGTTGTGGATGACTTGATCTGTAGGTTGAATGATCAAGGCATATGGACGCAGGGTTTTGCGGACGACATAGTGATTGTCACCAATGGGAAATTCCCGGAGGTGGTTATGAATGTCCTACAGGAAGCACTGCGAATTGTGGAGGAATGGTGTCTTACAGAGGACCTTTCAGTTAATCCAGAAAAAACCAAACTAGTTGCTTTCACGAATAGAAGAGTTCTCCCGCAGGGTAGACTACTGTTGTTCGGAGAAGAACTAGAAATATCCAAAGAAGTCAAATATCTGGGAGTGTCCCTTGATTCCAAACTGAATTGGAAGGCACACCTGGAAAAAATTACTACCAGGGCGACTAGGCTTTTCTGGCAATGCAGAAGAGTTATGGGCAAAACCTGGGGAATACGACCTGAGGTGGTTCACTGGCTCTACACAACTGTGATAAGGCCAACGATCACCTATGGAACAATAGTCTGGTGGAGAAGGACAGAAGTGACCTCTGCAGTTAACTGCAATCCAAAGACAAGCTCTTCTTGGTATTACCGGGGCAATGAACAGCACGGGGACGGCATCAATCCCTCATTGGACTTCCTCCTCTAGAACTTTTTATAAGGGCGGAGGCAATGATGGCAATTCTCAGGCTGAAATCGGGAGACTTATGGTCCCCGAACAATGTTCGAGAAGGACACACTGATACTACTGGGACATATTTCACATGAGTTTTGATAGCATGACACCAGAGAATATATTCACTGAGCGAGTGAATATCATCATCCCATCTAGGGAACAGGTGATGCACCCAGGTAATTCTGGAGAAATCATCTAGTTCACCGATGGCTCCAAAACAAACCATGGCACTGGGGATGGTATAAAAGGACCTAGAAAGAGAATGTTCTTTAGCCTTGGTCGATATACGACTGTGTTCCAAGCAGAGACGATTGCCGCTATAGCCTGTATTGATGAAAACATCAGAAGAGGATATACCGGACAAAAAATTGGAATACTCACTGACATCCAGGCTCTGCTTAAGGCTATCAGTAATCCAATAACTAAGTCTAGACTGGTGAAAAACTGCAAAGAATCCCTCAACAGACTGACAAGAGACAACAAAGTGTCTCTAATATGGGTGCCGGCACATGAGGGGATTGCAGGTAATGATATGGCGGACCAGTTAGCTAAAGAATGGTCTAAAGGAGACTTCATAGGTCCGGAACCGTTTTGTAGAATCACAAAAGATTGCATAAGAGGGGAAATCGAGAACTGACTAGATATGGGACACTAATTCGAATGGAGGGTGACACAAGTGCACCTTCATACCAAGAGTTTACTGAACAAGGTAGACAAGGAACTCTCAACCAGGCTACTGAAACTGGGTAAGAGACATTTGAAGACAGTTACCGACCTGGTGACTGGACACTGCACCTTGAGGAAACATATGTTCAATATGGGCAAAGTTAGTGAACCTATGTGCAGAAAATGTGAACTTGATGATGAAACACCTACCCACACACTCTGCTTCTGTAAGGACTTACAAGAACTTAGACGGAAGCACTTTGGAGAGGAATTTATACAACCATCACAACTACTGAAAATCCCTCTAGTCAAACAAGTGGCCTTTATAGAAGACACGAAGCTTCTGGAATGGAAGTAGATAACATGGGAAATGGTACAAAGATTCAGTTCAAGTGCCTGGGCTGATGAGCACAACCCAAATATATGAATGAATGAATGAGTCAGTTTTTTAAGCATATCTCAAAAAACGCTATTTACAATCTCCAAACTAGGTTTGTGTTAAGTGGGTCTATTCGGCCGTCCACTTTTAAAAGTATATTGTGGCTCACATCTATTCATATTCTATTCAACAAAGCCGATTGGGTAATCTGCCAAGAATCAGATACCAGATCCGAGCCGTGGTGGGACAGGCACAAAGTACGTGCTCTGCTGTTTCATAATCTTCCAGACATGGATGGCACGCCGAATTTTCCAAGAGTCTTGCCATTTGATGAATCAACCGACAGTGTCCTATTAAGAGGCCAGCTAGACAACACTTGTTTGGAGTAAATTATGCCAGCAGTCTTGAACTCTTCTTGCTCTCCAGGTATCGAGATGCTGATTGCAGCTTCTGATCCGATAAAATCACCTGCGACACCCTCTCTTGCAAGATGAGTCTGCTGAATTGGGGGAAAGGGAAAGGCTGACTAATAAGTGCTGTCACGCACTAAGAAGTGCCTCTGTGTGTTTTTTCTCCGCATCTTTCAGTACGTCTCCTAGCTGTGGAATATCAGAAATAAAACAAACGTATAACTATAAATTTCTGCCAATTATAACGACTAGAAGAAGTATGCCAACCAATATCGCCCGTTAAAACCATTAGGAAGTGTCTGAAAAGTATGTCAATTACCTTCATTTTCATTTGTGCGCGTAAATAAAAAATGACCTTGAAGTTCCCAAAAATGCTCTCAAAACAGTTTCTTTATGGAGGGTTTATTACTGATTCAAGATAATGTTAATGTGGTCGATTTTAAACAACAGAGATCAATTATTTTCTAGGTTAGGTCATACCTATTCACCGGCTGACATGATTTTCCTTTTAATTTATTGGCGCTTTTATATTTTTTGACAAAAATAAATTAAATTATTTAATTTTGGCGCCCATTTCTAGAATTGTGCGACCTCCTGTGAGAAAATATATTAGTTGCAACAACAACACATCATTCCAAATGGGTTACATGGAAATATAAGGCTTTACAGTTACTGTATTTACAATATTTTTAGTGAAATTATTGTGTTTATTTAAAAAAAAATGTTTACGTCTCACTCTTGGTATTTAATAAATTTTATTAATGATTTGTGGTTAAAAAACTTCTAAAAAACAGAAGTGTCATAATAGTGCGGATACCTTGTTACATTTGTGGAAACTTTATAACTTCACTGCAAAAACAGAAAATTTCTGAGTTTGTGGAAAGTTCATATAATGCTTATTTTGGTTCCAGAATACAACTAAAATCGTGGACTCCGCAGTTAGTTTGTACCATTTGTGTTGAACAATCAAGGCAGTGGACATACCGCAAACGACAATCTCTATCTTTTGGTAGATCAATGATATGGAGAGAGGAAACTAATCATAATGATGATTGTTATTTTTGTTGCACAAATGTAAAAGGTTTTAATGCCAAAAATAAAAACAAACTCAAATGTACCCTCAGTTACATGTCCGATTCCACACGGTCCAGACATCCCAGTGCCCCTTCAAAGCGCAATATCTGATCTTAGTTCAACATCATCACTTCAAACATTTACAGCGTCAAAAGTCGACAGAAGTTTTTGAACCAATCTTAAATCAACCACAGAAATTTACTCAAGGTGAATTGAATGGTTTAGTTAGAGATTTAAATATTTCTAAAGAATCTGCTCAACTTCTTGGGTCTATACTTCATACAAAACACCTTATAGCTGATAGCTCTTAATACATATTTTGTTTGGTATAGGAAACGTGAAGAAGAATTTGTACCTTGTTTTAGTCAGGAAGGATTATTAGTTTATTGTAAAAATATTCCTTATCTCATTAAAAAGTTAGGAGCACAATATGATCCTGGAGCATCGAGATTTTTATAAGTTTAAAAGGTGTTCTTTTACTCAACACTAATCAATATGCTTCTGTTCCAGTCGCTCACTCTGTTCATTTTAAAGAGACTCATGAAAATTTGGAGACATTACTGGATAAAATTGGATATGAAAAACACGGTTGGCAGCTTTGTGGCGGGGTTGGCTGTCTTTGATTATTGTTGCACTGCTTAAACTATTGCTTTTGCATGTATGTTTAGCTTAGGTTGTGGATTGGTGGTTGAATTCAGCAATCGGGTGTCTGCTTCCACATTAGCACCGCTGGTAATGGGAATAACAGAATCATTTCGGTGCTGTTATTCTTTGACTAAATGACATCCCAACGGATTCAGCTTAATCCTAAGGTGTGCGTATCCGTGCCGAGGGGATGTATGACAGTGAGCCTATCATCTGTCACTAACGGAACCTTTGAGATACGTCGTAAGTAAGCCTTGTCAAGGTAATGAAGGGCTCTGCCGTGATGGACATATTTTCCCCAGCTACTCGTGGGACTTTTTATGGAAGAAGTAACAAAACAAAAAACCAATCTGGAATCTTCAGAGGAGATGGAAGTCTATCTATCGGCTCCAACTGACCTCCCTGTAACCTCAGATCAGGAACGAGAGCTCCTTAGTTTCCCAACTCCCGAGAGCAAACCTAGGAAACTAGGTGGTGCAGCTTACAAATCCGCCTTAAATCAAATTCTAGAGCAGCGAAAGCAGGATCAGTCGCAATAGGGGAAACATTTCCCTCTGTGGCTAGTTCTAGCAAGCGCTAACGCTCTAATGATGACTCGCCCGAACAAGAGGCAAAAAAGCCCTGCTCCGCTGAATCGGTTGTAACGTCAGGTGAAATTGACTTACAAAAGCCCTCTTATAGACAGGCTGTATCCGGCATCAAGGTTGGAATTCTACACCTTGAACATCCGACAACCTCCATGACGACCAACCAACTGGAATCTCTTCAGTATGCCATTATGGCTGCTGTAGAGGATATTCCGGAAGGTGGTCCACAAGTGCAGTTCCAGAGCTGCACATTCCGGTCTGGATGGTTATAGGTCACCTCTAAAGATCAGAAGAGTGTTTCGTGGTTGATTGGCGTAGTCAATACCCTTCAACCATGGGACCGTGCCTCCCTGAAATGCGTCTCAGGCGACCAACTTCCAAAGCCACACATTTGTATGACTTATATACCTGACGAGGGCAGTCGAAGAATAACCTCTGAACAGGTCTGTGGACCTTGGAGTGGACTGTTCTACACAGGGTGAAACATGGACCTTGGACCATGAAATATGGACCTTCGCCATTGACGATGGACCTATGACAGCGCTGGAGAGGGTGGGTTTTAAACCATACCTGGGTTTTGGGCAGGTGGTTTTCCGCCCTGAAATCCGGCCCTCCTCCCAACAGACAACAAAACCGGGTCCCTCGAAGAGATCCGAGAAAACCCATGGCCCGGGGTCGAGTGGAAAACCTCCTGCGGCAGTAGGGAGTACAAAATCTTCCCAAAACGAGGACGGCTAACGTCTTTTCAAGAAAACGGACAAAAGGGACTGGACCTGGTGTCCTGAAATCGAAGACCACCATGGCTTCGACAAAGGAACCAAAACAACCAGCTGGATCGGCCGTGACGAAAGGTGATCAGACCTTGTCAATGGTAACAACCGCAGCCTCATCATCGGAGGGAGCAGACTCAAGACAAAAAGAGATAATCGCAGCTCTACTTGGTGGAAGTGGAGCAAATGCCTAGAAAAGCGAAGAAAAGAAGTTCGACGACTATTTAACCGTTCGTTAAGGCATTGGATAAAAATAATGTTAGTTTTCAATATTTGTGTGAAACATGTCCAAGATTATCTGAAGGAGTGTTCGATGAACCACAAATAAGATCTTTGATGGCTGATGAAAAATTTGATGCAACAAATGAATACTACTGAATTAGACGTTTGGCTGGCGTTCAAAGATGTTGTCAACAATTTTTTAGGAAATAGCAAACACCCTGACTATAAAAATAAGGTTGCAAACTTATTAGATGAGAATAAAAAATTGGAGTGTAATATGAGCATTAAACTCCACTTTTTAGATTCACATGTGGATTTTTTCATGATAATCTTGGTGATTATAGTGAACAACAGGGAGAAAGGTTTCACCAATGCATAAAAACTATGGAGACAAGGTACCATGGTACCAACGTGATATTACTGAAGATATTCACAAAAAATTACACCTAGACGTAATTTTGTCACGTGTCGCGTCAAAGATGTCACTCTAAATAGTTCTGCAGCAATGCTTACACTAGATGTTTTCCTTGTAAATGTTTAAATGGATGAATTTGAATGTGTGGAATAAAATTTTTACATAAAAACAAATTATTCCAGTCTTTCAATAAAGGTTATTCTCAAATTAGGGTGACCATGACTTCGAGAAATTCGTGTGGCAGCCTTTGCTACGTAGACAAGACTTCCAAAATAGACAAAGTGATTATTCCATAGTAAATGAATATGGTGAATAACAGTATAAATTTCGAACAATCTTTATTTACCATTATATTTCACAAAGAGGTTGAAACAAAGATATTTACAACCATCTTCAAAAGCACTACAAGGTATAAATCAAAGCTTAAATTGTACATTGTAATCATTTCTATGCAAATTAAACTAATAAAATATCAAGCAAACATGCTTCGAATACATATTTTATTTCTAATGGCGGAATTCGCTGCTCGTTAAAAATTTATTTTCCACAAGTGCTTTATCCAAACATTTATGTACCCCTGACATAATCCCAAATTAATTTCAGAACTGTTCAAGAGTCTGGAATAATCTCAAAGCATATAATGCAACACCTCATTTTCCCAACACATTTTTCAATTATATTTTGATTACTAATTAAATCGAAGCATATTTGTTACTGTTAATGACTCCGAAGGGTGAAAGTGAAATAAAAGACGATCAAAAGTATTTTTTTCCACAGTCGCGCGTAAAATGACTAATTATTACTATATTCAAATGAAATCGTAAAGTCGACAAATGCCAAGGATTGTTACTTATGCTCTAGCGCAAAAAAGGAATCTTTTTCGCTCGCTTATTTAATCAAACCACGCACTCCGAATTAACTCAATTGGTGAATATTTAACAATTTATCAGATTAAAAATCAAATAAAATTCCATGAAAATTGTTAAAAATTTTGAAATATGGTCAAAAATGCTCAATAATTGTTAAAAACTGTCAAAAATGGTCAATAATTGTCAAAAATGGTCAATAATGGTCAAAAATGGTAAGTAATTGTCAAAAATGGTGAATAATTGTCAAAAACTATCAAAAGCTGTCAAAAATGGACAATTATGGCCAAAATTGGTGAAAAATTGTTAAAATTTTGAAAAATGGTCAATAATTGTCAAAAACTATCAAAAGTTGTCAAAAACTGTCAAAAATGGAAAAATATTGTTAAAAATGGTCAAAATTTTGAAAAATAGTTGATAATTGTCAAAAATTGTTAGTTTTTGAAATATGGTCAATAAGCGTTCGTCACACGATGACTCATTAGAAAGAGAGAGAGAGACGCAGGCTGTAGTGTACGTTCAGTGTAGAGAGAGAGTATCGCGCGTCTCCCTCTCTCTCTCGACCGTTTGGGAATTCCGCGTACCGTCGTGTATAAGAGAGAGAGAGAGACGCTCACAAATTTGGACAAATGGTCAATAATTGTCAAAAATGGTCAAAAATTTGGATAAATGGTCCATAATTATCAATAATTATCAAAAATGGTCAATAATTTTGGAAAATGGTCTAAAATTTTGAAAAATGTTCAAAAATGGTCAAAAACTATCAAAAATGTTTAAAAATTGTCAATTATTGTTAAAAACTGTCAAAAAATATCAAAAATATCAAAAATGGTCAAAAATTTTGAAAAATTGTCAAAAATTATCAAAAATTTCGAAAAATAGTCAAAAATTGCAAATAATTGTCAAAAACTATCAAAAATTGTCAAAAACTGACAAAAATGGACAATTATTGTTAAAAATTATGAAAATTTTTAAAAACAGTTAATAATTGTCAAAAATTGTTAAAGTTTCTGAAAAATTGTCAAAAATTTTGTAATATGGTCAAAAATGGTAAATAATTATCAAAAATGGTCAAACATTTTGAAATATGTTCAAAAATGGTCAATAATTGTCAAAAATGGTCAAAAATTTGGAAAAATGGTCCATAATTATCAATAATTATCAAAAATGGTCAATAATTTCGAAAAATGGTCTAAAATTTTTAAAAATTGTCAAAAATGTTTAAAAATGGTCAAAAACTATCAAAAATGGATAAAAATTGTCAATTATTGTTAGAAACTGTCAAAAAATATCAAAAATATCAAAAATGGTCAATAATTTTGAGAAATGTTAAATTTTTTTGGAAAATTGTCAAAAATTATCAAAAATTTCGAAAAATAGTCAAAAATGGCAAATAATTGTCAAAAACTATCAAAAATGGTCAAAAATTGTCAAAAACTGTCAAAAATGGACAATTGTTGTTAAAAATTATGAAAATTTTTAAAAATAGTTAATAATTGTCAAAAATTGTTAAAGTTTTTGAAAAATTGTCAAAAATTTTGTAATATGGTCAAAAATGGTCAATTATTATCAAAAATGGTCAAAAATTTGGAAAAATGGTCCATAACTGTCAACAATTGTCAATAGTTCTGAAAAATGGTCAATAATTTTGAAAAATGGTCAAAATTTTTGAAAATTTGTCAAAAATGTTCGAAAATGGTCAAAAACTATCAAAAATGGTTAAAAATTGTCAATTATTGTTAGAAACTGTAAAAAATATCAAAAATGGTCAATAATTTTGAAAAATGTTAAATTTTTTTGAAAAATTGTAAAAATTATCAAAAATTTCGAAAAATGGTCAAAAATGGCAAATAATTGTCAAAAACTATCAAAAATTGTCAAAAACTGTCAAAAATGGAAAATTATTGTTAAAAATTATGAAAATTTTTAAAAATAGTTAATAATTGTCAACAATTGTTAAAGTTTTTGAAAAATTGTCAAAAATTTTGAAATATGGTCAAAAATGGTCAATAATTTTCAATAATTGTCAAAAATAGTCAAAAATTTGGAAAAATGGTCAAAAACTATCAAAAATGGTTAAAAATTCTTAATTATTGTTAAAAACTGTTAAAAATGGACAATTATTTTGAAAAATGGTTAAAAATTATCAAAAATTTGGAAAAATGGTCACTAATTTTGAAAAACAGTCAAAATGGTCAATAATTGTTAAAAATGGTCAATAATTGTTAAAATTTTGAAAAATGGTCAATAATTGTCAACATTTTGAGAAATGGTCAATAATCGTCAAAAGTTGTCAAAATTTTGAAAAATAGTCAATTAATAATACGAGCCGTTTCCGAAAATCGATTCAAACACGTAATTTATAAAATCAATTAATATTACTATAGAAATCGATAAGTAAAAATCGATTATAAGAAAATAATCGATTTATATCAAAATTGATTATTTTTTAACATCCCTAGTCAGTAGATCTTTTTAAGGTTAATCATGATAAATAGCGAAAATGCCGATTATTCTAGCACTCCTATTATAACCTAAAATAATAATAATATAAAACACTGTTTTAATTATTCAACGGGCGCCTGTAGAAAAAAGTATGTGTGTTTTTCGAGCGTATAGTAAAATTGCCGCTTTCGAAAGATCGCCGCGCGACGCGGAGCAGAGCGGCAATCTGTTACTATACGCTCTAAATACACAAATAACTATTTTAAATTATTGGTTTAATATTAATGAAGTTACCATCGTGACATTTATGTTGCTTGCTAAACAAACTATTCAGGGCACTATAGATTAGATTACCCGATGATCCTTGCGACATGAGGTGGAAACCACAGCTTGCGAGGCAGATGCAGGGTGAGTCAATGTATCCAAGGAGAGATTAGATTACAAGAGGGTCGATTCACCCAGTTGGCTGCCACCTATAAGATCTATCTACTATCTACACTTCTAATCAGGCTCTAAATCCAAATGAACCTGTTCGCATTGTTCGCAGCTCCAGACTGTTTTAGACTTATAAGTTGTACCAATGAGAGTTACGGTTGGCTGGCTCGCTCTGAGAGATAACTTACCACTAAACGGATCCTTGCTAGGCAGATTTACGCAGTCTCAGGAGTTGTGCCATTAGTAACATATTTTATTCGCGAACCTGTTGCGAAATAACTTTGTATCAAATCGTTCACGGGTGTAAGTTTGGTCGCATGAATTTAGATTCACAAAAGATTGCAAACAATCGGAAATACAATTAACATAGTCAAGTGAAAGTAATCTACTAAATTAAATTGGCCCGGAGCCGAAAGAGCTTGAAACAGCAAATTTCGATAATTCATTTCATTTCATTTGCTTCTTTCACATATAATTAGTGTACTTTTGGAGCGATTGGAAAGTTTTGGAGTAAGGCAGTGCATTTATGTCACCCGGTATTAATCGAAAAACCTTGAATTGTAGCCTATCAAAAAGTTTACTTTATTACTTCCGTTCGATCTAATGAACCCGGAAAAGCAGTTTGGAAATTTCAAGATGTTTTCCTCGGTAGTATTTTTTGAAACTTTTCCATACGAATACCTAATCAAAATTTGAAGTATCTGAACTTTCTATGAATCACTTCGAAATTAGTTTTTGCTACGGTTTCTAAGATTTTTGGAGAATGATTCATGGGTTGATATTGAAAATCTAGCCCTCAACGACAAGATATATAAAATTGATTAAATTGTGCATAAGTTTATAAATCCAGAAAACTAGTAGTATTCAAGGTGGCCCCACGTTGGGCGCCAAATAGGAACGCTTTAGTTGGGCGTCAGATTGTAACAACTCCTCAGGTGAAGAGCACCTCAAAGCTAATAGTAATTCAAGGAGTAGGTCTTACCGGTTCTCGGGTAATCCTACTTGAATTTAAGTTACGTTAAGTGAAGCGAAGATAAGTGGGCGCCACCTTGAATTCTACTAGTTTTACGGTTTCACATCAACTTTATCAATCGACAGTGAATATATTCAGCCTCGAAACATTTCTCGGTGTTGGGCATGAGAAAGGACTGGCTATTCGCCACCCATTCGATACTCATTAATCTTTAAAATTAACGTTACATTATGCCTGTGGCTCTTTCTTATATTTTTCTGAATTTTGTGATCAGAATACAGTAGGCACAAAATTAACAGATACAAAGAGCTGAACCTCTCATATAGTTCTTTGCCAGAGGCTTTTCGTAGCCTATTGCAAAAAACCGCACATTTGCCAGGCCTTCTTTCAATTGACAAAATCTACAAAGTTTTCACATTTTTTCACTAATTAAGCTCGCCATGAACTATCGCGAATGTTCTACCATGTAATATTGCACTTGTCACTATCCTAGTGAATTTGTTAACCATTTCAGGGATTTGTGGGTAACCCAGTTTCCTGTAACCAATTTTGTTGCCGTAATTGACCACTTCAGAACGGCTCTGGTCCAACGAATCACGTTAAGAAGCCCAGTCCTGCAATTTTATCTGTCACTCCGTTGCCTTTATGGCCCTTGACCCACGGAACCCAAGCTATCATACCTTGGCACATCCAGAATCCAGAGAAACAAATGCCTCTAGCACTGCCTGGGTATATAACTGTGAAGATGGTAATTGAACTATTTGTTGTTTTTTTTTTTTCGATCATCAATGTTTACTTCACAGTGCTGGATTACAGTAATTTCTGTTAGGAAAGTTGTGATATCCTTTGATAGCATATCTGGGGAAGATTTTTTATTCTCCCTTCAAGTCTCGATTACGCCGCGTCAAAGCAATATTCCCGAGATCTAAACTAAATTTGAACAGATTTTAAACAGAAAAAGTATGTACTCAACAGTTTGAGGTCGTTTATTGTCGCTCAAACTAGTGGTGAAAGTACCTCCTTCCTAGAATCGTTAACTGGCGGAGCCGTCTTGTTCAAACCACAGACACATTAGATTCGACGTGAATACAGGGGCAAGACCCATAGTCCAATTCCGGAACCCAAAATGCACCAACTGGAGCGGTTATCGCTCAACCCTCCAGGAAGACTTGGGAAACATAATTGGTACTATGAAGAATAGAGCAGAGATAGAGGAGGCGAATAATCAATTGAAAACCGCAATTCTATCGGTCTATCAACAAAACTGCCCACTGAAGGAGAAGAGAGACCACAGAGGATCACCGTGGTGGAGCAGAGACTTGGAAAAGAAAAGAGTAGAAGTTCGGAAACTCTTCAACTGAGCTAAAGAAAAAGGCTTATGGGAACAATATCGTATGGCTTTAACAGAGTACAATAACGCGATAAGGAAAGCCAAGAAAGAGTCCTGGAGAAACTGCTGTCAGAGTATATTAGATTTACCTGTCAGTTGTAGAATTCACAAGGCTCCCTCCAAAAATCCGACACAGGGCGTTGGAGCAGACTGCACCTATACGAACTCTGCAAGTCAGACCCTGGAGCTACTGCTTCAGACTCACTTTCCCGGTAGTCGGTTTCTGGAGGACCATTCACCCATCCCACTTCCAACGGGATCGACAGAACGACCCAAAAAGGAAGATTGGACGTTGGCAACAGACATAGGCACCTCATCGGCAATTGTATGGGCAGTGAACGAATTCTCACTGTACAGATCTCCTGGGGAGGATGGCATTCTTCCTGCTCTGCTACAACAGGGCAGTGGAGAGATGGTACCCCATTTGGTCAAGTTATTGAGAGCTAGTCTGGCGTAGGGGTACATACCTCTAGAATGGTCAGTGGCGAGGGTGGATATGCCCTCCTGCAACTAACTCCTCTCCACATTAATTTGGATAATGGAGCCAGGAGAGTAGCTCATAGAATGCTATTAGTGGAGAGGCAAATAAATGGAGAGACTCTGTGGGATCACTCGGTAATGATGAGGGAAATACAAAATCACCACATTCTTGGGATACCCTCGGATCTCTCTGTCCTCATTCCCACGAGAGACCAATGGGATAGCGAAGAAATCTCCTTCCTAGGAACGGACTACGTGATTTACACTGACGGATCCAAAACCGGAAACGGGGCTGGAGCGTCGGTCTTCAGCAGGAAACCCAGAGTTGAAATAACAGTGTATACGCCATTGAACTGGCTGCAAAAGAGCCGATGAATCAACATGTTTTTAAAAAGAGAATACGCATCCTGTCAGATAGCCAGGCTGCTCTTAAAGCACAGAGCTCGAACAGGATAAAATCTAAGCTCTAACTGTCTGTAATCCCTTGATATAGTAGGCACGGAAAACAGAGTCACTTTGTGGAGGTAGCGAGAAGGCCCACTCACATAGAACCTAACCTCCTCTCTGTAAGCAATCACCATCTCTTTCTGCACTAATGGCAACTTGTTCCAGAGAGGATATTACTATCATTTTCTACTGGGATGCTCTCATACATCTACTTATGTCCGATCAACGCATTTACAAATAAGCTAGTTGACACATTATTGAATTCCTTGATATCCATGTCCTCTATTGACTTTGAGAACAAAATTATCTGCACACGAAACATTTCCATCATAAAAATGTCTAAAATCACATCCCAATTGAAATGTTAAATTAGTATTCAAGGCAGTTGAAGTAATAAAATATTGTTCAGCATAAATGGGGAAGAAATTCGAAAAACTGCTACTGTTTTTATTCGATATTTGAAACAATTCAGTTTTTGCAGAACTTCGTATTTTATTTGTCCAAAAAAAAACCTAAAGCTGTTGCGATTTATCTACAAATATATACTTGTAACCCAAATAAGAAAAGTCTGTAGCACTCTGAAAAATAAAAGTACAGCAATGGCTCGACCATAAAGAAAGATTACAAACGGAAAAACACAAAAAAAACTTTTTGGTGATTTAATTGAGTTTTCATGGATAAACGCAATGGAAGAAACAGCGAAACTTTTAATATGAAATAAAGAACTCAATAAAGGGAAAGGGGGGAGGTGGTTTATTTATTTCGCAGACAAAAAGAATAATCTCCAGAAAGATTCATTAGTGGTGAAGTTGAAGAATCAAATGAAAAAAGAAACTGAAAAACAGGCGGTTTATTCTTGCGCGAATATCATATTCCAGTTTTACAGAAATTAAAATTTTATAAACTACACTGTTGAAAATTGATCAATTGAATATTCATATAACAACTATTTGTGTAATAAAACCGGAAAGTGTTCCTTTACCGCCTAAGATAAGCGGCAATGAGCTTTCTGCTCGAACTATACACAATATTTTTTTACGATGACACGATATTTAAGCTATACAGGGTGTCCCAGAAACTCTACAAACTACAGATACTAGATGGGATTTTATGTCCATCTAACCTAATTTGCCTTCATTCAAAAGTTCCTCCTAAGCGAGGTAGCTCCTTTATTCTTTTACTTAATTCTAAGGCCGAAAATAAGGACAGTTTTTGTTCACTTCCCTATACGCAATCTTAAGCCTTTTTGAGATATTAACATGAATTTGAAAATATTAACTGAAAAGTTTTTATAGCTCATTCACTGTTATTTTGAGATTATTATGATCGGTCAAAGCATGTCATCTACACAATGCAATAGGTATGTTTACAAATTTAAATGTTCTTCATATTGAGAATTCTGAGTAAACATCCCCAATACCAAATAAATAACACCTTGCCGGGTTGATTAGTAGGACGATCAAGCAATACAACAATGTTTACAAAAATTAAAGTTTCCTCTCAAGACAGAGACTTATTATCTCAAATTTCACTATATTATTACCAAATTTCTGTTATAGTCCGGTCAAAGTAGACATAAAAATAGTCATCAAATAACAAAAATTAGGGGAGAGCCAAATTTTGGTGGAGGCCTTGGGTTCACCATTAGAAATAAAGTGTAAAAAATCCCTATCGATCCCATGTGTGCGTCAAAAGTTATTTGGGATCGGAGCTCAAAATTTCAGGTTTTTTGAATTTTTCTCAAAAATGGTGAGTTTTATCAAAAAAGTACTGCAAACCAAAGTTGTAGATCTTAAAATTATCTACAAAAATGGTCGGTATGATTTTTTTATAGGAATCATCATTCCTGAGATATCGCGATTCTAAGAGTCACGTTTTATGTGATCTGCACACATACGCCACGTATATATGTCACGGGCCATGTCCGCAATCGGGCCGGGACGTCATGGCCCGGGCTATGTTGACACAGCCCGGGCCCTGACGTCCTGGCCCGACCTTCTTGGACTATGTCGTCTTGGCCCGGGCCATGACAGCGTAGACCGGGCCGTGACAGCAGCGCCCGGGTATTGTCAAGACGGCCCAATACTATCCGGGCTATGTTGTCAAATAGTTTTTTTTGCAAAATTCAATAAACGTATAAGTACATTACAAGATGAGAACTTTGACCAACCTAACAAAACCTAACCCCAACCCCAGTTAGATTCGACGGCGGACCGAACTGGGGTTGGGGTTAGGTTTTGTTAGGTTGGTCAAATTAAACAAATAGTAGGTACATGGGACCCAATTCCGAAATCGCACTCCGAATTTTTCGTAATTCGGTCCGCCGTCGAATCTAACTGGGGTTGGGGTTAGGTTTTGTTAGGTTGGTAAAATTAAACAAATAGTAGGTACATGGGACCCAATTCCGAAATCGCACTCCGAATTTTTCGTAATTCGGTCCGCCGTCGAATCTAACTGGGGTTGGGGTTAGGTTTTGTTAGGTTGGTCAAATTAAACAAATAGTAGGTACATGGGACCCAATTCCGAAATCGCACTCCGAATTTTTCGTAATTCGGTCCGCCGTCGAATCTAACTGGGGTTGGGGTTAGGTTTTGTTAGGTTGGTCAAAGTTCTCATCTTGTAATGTACTTATACGTTTATTGAATTTTGCAAAAAAAACTATTTGACAACATAGCCCGGATAGTATTGGGCCGTCTTGACAATACCCGGGCGCTGCTGTCACGGCCCGGTCTACGCTGTCATGGCCCGGGCCAAGACGACATAGTCCAAGAAGGTCGGGCCAGGACGTCAGGGCCCGGGCTGTGTCAACATAGCCCGGGCCATGACGTCCCGGCCCGATTGCGGACATGGCCCGTAACATATACATAGACTACATAGACAGGCACTCAAGACAAGTAAAAATGCCCATTCGTGTCTCTTTCATGTGTAAACTATACTATTCTGAAAATATATACTCAAATCATCACCCTTACTGAATCCCCTCTACCCGCATGGCCTTGAATAACATCTGGTTATTCTATTGTCCGTGTGGTGTCGCTCATATACCTGCTTCTTCAAGTGTTAAAGCAGTTAAAGTGAATATAAGTATTTATTACAAGCGTTTCCCATTTAGGTTATTTCTGCTGTTCAATATCTTGAAAAAATGTCACAATTTTGCTTCATTTGCAATAAACTTTTGAGTAAAGATGAAACTGTTGTGGTTAGTCGTAGAATACCAACTTTAATCGATGCAAGTATCGCGAAAGGTGATGAGTTTGTTGATTATTTATGAGACCTAAACTCCGTTACAATTCACGTGGATTGCAGAAAATCGTACACCCGGAAAAGTACAATCGGTGCAGTAAAAATACAACATGAGGATGAACAGGCCAGTACCTCAAAAGTAAGTCCATCTCGTACCAGAGCGCGAGTAAATGAATCCAACTTTTGTTTTACAAATTGCTGTTTATTTTGTGGCGATGAAGCCGATGAAGAGGCTGAGAAAAAGAAAGCGAAGCATCTTTTTAAAAAAATTTATAAAGTTCCTACTCTTACATTTCAAGAATCTCTTTTGAAGATAGCTAACGGTCGTTCTGATGACGTATCAAAAGCAGTTATTGCACGTTTTAACTTTGAGCATTATTTAGTCAATGCTGATGCTGAATACCATATCTGTTGTTACAAATATTTCCAGAAATGTAGTACTGGTCGTAAAGTTGGCCGTCCTCAAGATGAAGCTGTAAACTCTGCTATGGAGGAAATTTTTCAATTCATGATTGCCAGTTTACGTTGAATGAATTAAAGAATGTTTGTCAAAATGTAGCCTTAGATAACAGAATCATAAAAATACGATTGAAGTTAAAGTATGGTAGTAGAATTAATATTACAGAGAAGCCTGGAAAATTAACATTTATTTGTTTGGTCGACAATTACCAAGACATTTTAAGTCAAGTCTGGTCTGCTAAAAAAGAAAGTATTTACAGAAATTGATTTACAATAATCACAAAAGGAATTCGCTTTCTTCTTGCTGTTTATGGAGCTCCAAAAAAAATTGATTTCATAGACAAATACAGATATTCAGCCTTTGTCAAAAATACACGAAACAAGAAGCAAGTACAACTATCCTGTCTTCCTCCAACATCGGCATCTGCTATTCAACATCTGTATCGAGTATACTATCAAGTTTAGACATGGCTAGGCTATCAACTAAACCCAGAAGACTGGGGTTGAAAATTAATAGATAATACTTTAGAAACAATTCAAACTTTACTCCCGCCAGCTCCAGAAAAACTCCTAAACACTATTTTTTGCAATTGCAAAAAATGTTGTAGTGCCAAATGTGGCTGTAGAAGAGTAGGGTTACTGTGTTCTCCAGCGTGTACCAATTGCCAAGGTCAGTCTTGCTCAAATGTCCAGTTGAATACAACAGCAGAAGATTCATGTGATTTTGATGAAGAGACAACTGATCCATCTTCATTTGAACAATTTATGAACATCCAGCAGGAGGAAGATGAAGAAGAAATCGAAGAAGACATGACTGTTGAAGTTGACTTTGAAGAGTATGAATCAGATTAAAATATTCACTACCTCACAGGTGGCGTGGAAATGTGTGCATATCACATAGAACTTGACTCTTAGAATCGCGATATCTCAGGAATGGTTATTCCAAGAAAAAAATCATCACAACCAATTTGATAGATGATTTCAAGATCTACAGCTTTGGTCTTGAGTACTTTTTTGATAAAACCTACCACTTTTGAGAAAAGTGCAAAAAACCTGAAATTTTGACCTTTGACCCCAAATAACTCTTTTGACGCACACTTTATTTCTAATGGCGAACCCAAGGTCTCCACCAAAATTTAGCTCTCCCGCAATTTTTGTTATTTCAAATGTCTACTTTCACCGGATTATCACAGCGCCAAGGATTAAATTGTTCAGCAGGATAAAACATAGATTGATCCGGATGAATATAACTTTTTTTATAACTTTTTTTAACATCACCGAATCACTATGCATTTTCGAATAGTTTTGTTAAAACGGATCAGCCTGAAAACTCCAGATTTGTAACAAACCAGCAGATTTATTTGAATGAAATGTAACTAGCAGGTGACGTAGAAAAACATTTTCTGTTAAAATTAGACAGCTAATCTAGTAAATTGGAAACAAACTCAAAGACTGAATGAATGAAAATAAATAAACTTTTCATAAACTTATATATAATATTCGTAATTTACATACTTGATGGGTACCTGTTATAATGGCTATATCCGGGTACACATATCAACGAATCTTACTTGATTTATATGATATCGCAATTTCTTATTATTATTCAAAGTAAATTCGTTAAATTATCGCGCTGTCATAGCAAAAATAATGTACATCACTTGTACGAAAGTCATTTTTCACAAGAGTGGAGAATATTGTACGCAGTTGTAATGTAATATTCTATTGTTGTCTCAAAATCGATCACTTTATATATTTTGCTATTTTTTAAATACTAAATATTTTAATTTGTAATTATAAAAATAATAATAATAACAAATATTGCATCTGAATACTTTTTCCTCATCAGGTTTGTTTAAAGAAATGTCCCCAATAAAAAAAATGTCCTCATTTATTCATGAATGAATTTTTAGAATCATTAGCTCTTTGTAGGGTTATTTTTAACGGTGTTGAATCTATTAGAAAAAGTGCAATTAATTATTTTTTCCAATTCCTATTAAAGTTGCAGATTGATCTCTCACATAGATCACTCCATATATTTTTCTATTGTTAAAATACTGAATATTTTAATTTGTAATATAATAATAAGTATTGCATCGGCATACTTTTACCTCATCAGATCTGTTTAAAGAAATGTCCTCAATAAAAAAGCGATTGGTTCAATTTTATATATTTTATCATTTTGTTGATGCTTAGTATTCATGGATGAATTTTTAGAATCATCAGCTCTTTGTAGGGTTATTTTTAACGGTGTTACTATTTGGGAACTTGGATATGTACTTAAATCTATTAAAAAACTTCAATTAGTTTTTTTTATAATTCCTATAAAAATTTGTCCAAAATTAATTGTAGAAGAGTAGCATTACCAAGTATTCTATTACTTACAACTTCAAGATTTGAAAAATTGACATAATTTTACCATAGAAAACAATGATGTATTTTTCAAGAGGAACAAGAAATATATCAAAAGTAGAAGTAACACTTACATTTTAAACTCCACGGCGCAATCTCCATCCCAATACCATTTGGACTGCACCATTTTTCCCATTAACCATCACTAAAAACCGAAATCGACCATTTCCATTTACCGACCGGCGATTGCCACCACATTTATCTCTCAAAGGCATACGTCTTATTTAAAATAGATTACATTTCGAGTACTGTATAAATACACATTATTTTGTTCATTTCAATTTATGTATTAATTTGCTAGTAAAATAGGGTAAAATTGGATAAAATAGGGACTTGTCCCTCTGCTCTTGTCTATATGTAATAATAATAATAATCACATAAGTTTCCCTATGATACTGCCTCTAAGTCCACTACGTTAGAGCAACCTCGAGCCAGTACCTGTGTTTATAGAGTAACTCATCTATCTATAAAAACCGGTCGCATGTCTTATTTAAAATAGATTACATTTCGAGTACTGTATGTATAAATACACATCTCAAATTATAATTTACTATAATAAATAATTCATACGATTCGGTCAGTATAGGGAAGATGAGCGTAACCCAACAGCCTTGTCCTCGTAGTCTCAGAAAATCTTATAGGTTGAACAAAAATTAAGTTTAAGGCTTTTAAAAATTACTAGATTTATTTATCTAATTTTGAATATTAAAAATAAATTTGTAGTGATTAGTTTCAATTTTTTTTTTCAAAAACTACAAGTCTTTATTGTTCCCAAGGAAAGGAATGTGATCAAATTTTCCACTTCATACAATTTGAAAATTTGTGTAACCACAAAAAAACCTGAACTGCTCAAAATTTGTAAAAAATGAGAATTTAAATAATTGGAAACACTCAAAATCCTTCGTTTTATCTAGAACATCATTTTGTTATTTATACCTAGTGATTTTTGGAGGTATGTTGTTCGACGGTATCTTTCTCCAGGTTTTTTTCAAAAGAAGAGCATGCAACTAACAGTTTATATAAAAAAGATGTCATAGTTCATAATAATTTTACCAAAAAAATGAATCAATAGATTTATCTAAATAAAATGTGCATGGAATATTTAAAATTTCTGATGCTACGCTAAAAAAACTCCACCTAAAAAGAAAAAGCGCAAACAAAATGTACCTAAAAATAACCTTTTGTAATATTAGTGGAGGATGTTTCCAATATTTTGTATAATTGTAAAATTATTAAAAGTAAAACAACCTATACGAAAAATAGAGTGAATGGCAATAACATTACAGGCATACTTTTTGAATAACAAAAATAGAAAATATATTTGAACAAATCACAAAAAAGTAATTATTATAATTTTTTATAATACATTTATATTTATTAATAAAAATATTTTATTAACATTTTATTTAAAGTTTAATAATATGTATTTCACCACGTACAAGCAGTTTATAACAGCTTCTGTGTAGTTTATGTTTATTTTCTGTTAAATTATGTATTTTGATTCTAATTTTCATGAATAAACATTATTATTAATATTATTAACAGAAAGTCGAAAATAATTTATTATTAATTATAACTATGAAAGTTTGAAAGAGAAAATATTGAAAACTGCAAGTCTGTCTTTTTCATAAATATTTTTATTTTTGTTATTCGTCACAACAGTCACCTACCTTTGGCAGATCGCATTTTAGAGTCGAAACGAGCGTTAAAATCTGCAAAAAAAAACAAATGAAAGTGATATAATTTAATACCATTGGCTAAGAAATATTAAAAAAAAAGGTGAGCGGTCGTCGGACCGCCGACATAAGCTTGCTTCTTATGCACAATAAAATGACCATTTTACGAAAATTCTGACCATTTTTCGAAAATGCTGACCATTTTTCAAAAATTTTGACAGTATTTGACAATTATTGACCATTTTCTCAAAATGTTTGACAATTTCTGACTATTCTTTCTAATTTTAACAATTATTATTGATAATTTCAGACCATTTTTCCAAATTTGAAAAATTATTGACAATTTTTGAGAATTTTTGACAGGTTCCGACAATCCATTGACCATTTTTGAAGATTTTCAAAAATCATCGACCATTTTTGACAGTTTTTCATAATTATTTGCCATTTTTTCCAAATTTTGACGATTTTTGACAGTTTTTTACAATTTTTCGAAACTTTTGACCATTTTTCAAATTTTGACAATATTTGACAATTATTTACCATTTTTTCCAAATTTTTGACCATTTTTTCAAATTTTAAAAATTATCGACCATTTTTGACAATTATTGACCAATTTTGAGAGTTCTCACAATTATTGATCTTTTTTGGACAATTTTTCAAAAAATTTTGACCATTTTTCAAAAATTTTGATAATTTTTGACAATTATTGACCATTTTTGACAGTTTTTCATAATTATTGACCATTTTCTTTAAATTTTGACAATTTTTCAGAATTTTAACAATTATTAACCATTTTTGACAGTTTCTGACAATTAATGACCATTTTTGACATTTTGTCATAATTATTGACCATTTTTTCAGAATTTCAACAATTTTTGACCATTTCTCAAAATTTTTACAATTATCAACCATTCTTGACAGTTTTTGATAATTATTGACCATTTTTGACATTTTTCAAAAATTTCGACAATTATTGACTATTTTTGACCATTTTTTGAAATATTCAACAATTTTTGACCATTTTTGACAATTTTTCACAAATTCTGACAATTATTGACCATTTTTAGACAATTTTCCAAAAAATTTGGCCATTTTAGACAATTTTTCCAAATTTTAACAATTATTGACCATTTTTGACAATTACTGAGTAATTTTAACAGTTTTCACAATTATTGATCTTTTTTTGGACAATTTTTCGGAAATTTTGGCCATTTTAGACCATTTTTCCAAATTTTAACAATTATTGACCACCTTTGGGCATTTTTGACAGGTTCTGACTGTTATTGACCATTTTTGATATTTTTTCAAATATTTTGACCATTTTTCAAAAATTTCAATAATTTTTGACAATTATTGACCATTTTTACAGTTTTTCATAATTATTGACCATTTTTTCAAAATTTTGACAATTTTTGACCATTTTTTAAACATTTTAACAATTATTAACCATTTTTGACAGTTTCTGACAGTTATTGACCATTCTTGACAGTTTTATATAATTATTGACCATTTTTTCAAAATTTTAACAATTTTTGACCATTTCCCAAAATTTTAACAATTATTGACCATTTTTGACAGTTTTTGATAATTATTGACCATTTTTTACAACTTTCGAAAATTTCGACAATTATTGACTATTTTTGACCATTTTCTGAAATATTTAACAATTTTTGACCATTTTTGACCATTTTTCACAGATTCTGACAATTACTGACCATTTTTTACAATTTTCACAATTATTGATCTTTTTTGGACAATTTTTCAAAAATTTTGGCCATTTTAGACCATTTTTTCAAATTTTAACAATTATTGACCATTTTTGACAATTTTTGGGCATTTTTGACAGGTTCTGACAATTATTGACCATTTTTGATAATTTTTCAAAAATTTGGACCATTTTTCAGAAAATTTGATAATTTTTGACAATTATTGACCATTTTTCAAAAATTTCAATAATTTTTGACAATTATTGACCATTTTTGACAGTTTCTTATTATTATTGACCATTGTTTTAAAATTTTGACAATTTTTGATAATTTTTCAACATTTCAACAATTATTGACCATTTTTGACAGTTTCTGACAATTATTGACCATTTTTGACAGTTTTTTATAATTATTGTCCGTTTTTTTTAAATTTTAACAATTTTTGACCATTTCTCAAAATTTTAACAATTATTGACCATTTTTGACAGTTTTTGATAATTATTGACCATTTTTGACAACTTTCAAAAATTTCGAACAATTATTGACCATTTTTTGAAATATTTAACAATTTTTGACAATTTTTCACAGATTCTGACAATTATTGACCATTTTTGACAATTTTTCATAAATTTTTAACAATTATTGACCATTTTTGACAGTCTTTTATAATTATTGACCATTTTTTCAAAATTTTGACAATTTCTGACCATTTTCCAAAATTTTAACGCAGCGTTGGTTATATAGTATCGCGCGTTATTTCAATGCGTCTCTTTCTCTCTCTCTCTTACTTTCCAATGAGTCATCACGTGACGAACGCTTTTTCGTAACATTACACGTTTCACGAGTTCACTAGCCTTCCCAAAATTCCTATGTCGTGCAATAAGAAGCTTCGAAAAGTAATTCACTCTTATATTTGTCATTATAATATAATTGTTTTTCACGATGAAAAATTCAAAAATATTATTTTTCTAAAACCCTTTACGAAAAAACAGCACGTAATTTTGTAATGGAATAACGTTAACTTTCGTCTCTAGTGACGAAATTTAAATTTATAATTTCAATCATTTCCTGGCATCGTATATAAAGTTTTGACGACTTTAAATTATTAATAAACAAAAAATATTATATCCAGTTTCCAGGTTTGCCGAGTTTGACGTTATTCGTTAATTGTTTAGACTTGTCAGTTTGCACCGAAAGCATTGTTAGTTTTTTAAGT
The DNA here is from genome assembly GCA_947563755.1 of Lochmaea crataegi. Classification (NCBI taxonomy): domain Eukaryota; kingdom Metazoa; phylum Arthropoda; class Insecta; order Coleoptera; family Chrysomelidae; genus Lochmaea; species Lochmaea crataegi. The sequence goes on from OX387430.1 coordinate 13,666,411, forward strand.
TATCATAATTTCCGATTCGGAAAAAGAATAACATTTTCCAAATACACTACCAGAAATAGACAATCAAGCTGAGGAAATTCTTTGGATTTATTACCAGTAAAATCTAAAAAGGGATATGAAGGAATATATGCAAAGATTTTTATTTTTTTGTTTAATAAAAATGAAATAATGCTTCCAGTTATAAATCATATTATTTAGCATAATGTAAAACAAATTACATAATTTAAAAACTTTTCCTCTTATAAATAAAAAATAGTACAATATAATAACAAAGATTAAAAATGTATAGATTTTGTTATCACCTGAAAAACATCAAATTATGCATGTTCACTATTCAAATCACTAACACAAAATATACAAATCTTTGTTCTTTTAATGTTTTAATGTTTGACGGAGTTTTTTCTAGGCAAAAAAACACTAGTTGTTTACAGGTTTACTGGATTCTTATTGGCGCTAGATAAGTGAGTCGATATATTGAGGTATTTAGTTGATAGATAGAAGATTCAATTTTTTGGGAACGATATTTAAATATACGAGGAGTAATAGAAAGAATTTTAGTTTTATACAAGGACGGTTTCAATTGAAATATAGGAATAGAGTAAGTTTTAAATAGGGAACGCGTCAATTATTTTGGAAGGCACGATTTTTATGAATTTTGGTTTGAGAGGGTTTTGTGATATGACTGATATTATGGTGGCATTCTTCTAGCATTAGTCCAAGAAAAAAGTCCATTAAATCATCATTTCCAGTGGAGGTTTTGAATTTTTTTATAATTCACTTTAAAGTGTCTACTAACGGAACATACATTTGACTATGTTTCAACTCCCCGGAAAGGGGTTGAAAAAAGAAATAAGGTGTTTTTTTGAAATTACGCAGAAACCAAAAATTTTACAGTTGTTTTAAGTTTTACACCAAAATGGTTCTCATCGTTTTCTCCCCAAATGACATTAGGGGGGCTTGAAGTTAAGGGGTGGTTCTTAAAGCTTCAAAAAATTATAACTCGTAGAAAAATTGGGATATTTGCGAAAAAATTTTGTAATTACTCAGCACACCGTTAACTTTCATTCCAGATGAAAAAATATTTTTTTAATTTGTTTATCACAAAGTTCTAACAATTTGAAGTTTTTAATATCAAATTAAACCTACACTATCGCATGAATTTAATTTTTTTTTTCTCATTATTTTGTATCTTTTTTATAAATTGAACATTTACCACTGAAATTTTTTTTTACATTTCACTTTCAGTCCGGTATAAATTATTTTACCTATTTAATATCGACACTTTTCCAGTTTTGACATACATCATACGGTCTATATACAACATCAATTATTATGACTTCATAGCCGAGCGCTATAGAGGTTTGGATGCCGAGAATTATGAATTGTGGGCATAAGATTCGAATTATAATTCTTTTAATTGTTATATGGTGACATTTGTATATGAATAACCTTCAATGAAATAATGTATTATTACAGTTTCCTGTAAAATTGTCGTCTTTAGTAAAGCGTGTTACCAATAGATATCGAAGAATAAATATATTATTCAAACGCTTTACAACAAAGTTTTGAAAAAGATTCTTAAAAACAGGCTGATGAGGCGCAGATACGCCGAAATCGGTCTACTAGTTGTGTTGTCCCTCCTAAATACAAACCAGAATAGTTGGTTAAATCTTGTAGATCATACCGACCTATTAATCTGTAAACACACCATATAGTAAATCGGGCTAAAAAGTAAAAAAATGGATGAAATAAAAAAAAATAATTTACCACGTTTTTAAAATGAAGTAAAAAGTAATTTTTCTTGCAACTAAAAACATGGGGTGCATTTTTTTGTTTTATTTTATGACTTATTATATGGATGGATTAATATATTTTTTTATTGATAGCTACTTTCTAAATTTTTGTAGAACTATCTATCGCAGGCGCGGTGTTCATTTATTCTGATTAATTCAATTAGGTGAAACGACAAACGAAAACGAGAAAGCTAGATGAATTGCACTAAATTGCATTCTGTTGCCATTAATTTGGTTACAGTGAATAATTTTACTCGGTGACACTGTTTAGGTTTATGAAGTCTTCTTATGCTTTTGTGCAGCTCTGTCTATCGCACTCGCAAAGTTTAATAGAAGAGTTGAAAGTTTCCAAGTTTTCGACAAAAAAATTGTTCAGGAAAATAATGTATGAATGAATAATAATAAGAACTGAGTAAGTATGTAATGAGAGAAAAAAAAAGATAAAAACAAAGAAAATCACAAAGTACATAAACATGATGCATTGAAAATAAAAAATAATCGACGTTCCATTGTTCCTCCTATGAAGTTCTACAATTTAATAAGCTCTATGATGACTTTTGCGCCCCTTTTGTTCACATGTACTAAAATTAAAACAATCACAGATTGTATTCAATAATATCAGTACCTAGCGAACTTTGATATTCGTTTTCTGGCTTCTAATGATCGTATTAATTTTTTTTCCAAAATGAGTGGTTTTTGAAGGCATTGTGATGCCTTTTGGCCCAATATAATAATATAATAATAAATATTTAAAATAAGAATTGAGCTCCTTGGATCTTATTTCAACAAAACGTTCGAACATTTCATTATTATATAAATATAAATTAAGAAGGTTATTGAATAGAAAGTCAAGTTCAGAGCGTGAAGTAAGACAAAACAATAATATGTTTATTTGTTTCATTTGAACTTGACTGGTTATATAAATATGCATTCAATATTTATTATAGGAGAAGTTAATTTAGAATAAGTCATGAAGAAAATTCTATATAGTCGAATGGTCAGAGATCAGTAATCTTTAACCATTAAATATAAGTATACCGATTCAGAGGCCTTTCCAGATATCTAGTTTACCAACGTATCCATTGGAGACGCCTCCATCATATCCATTTATAATTCATAACGGAAGTTGAAATAAATTTTTCAACAATAAATCTTGCAAAAACGTTAATAAAATAAGGTTTTCTAATTTGAGCGTGAAAAATATGTAAGTGAAATTTTGAAAATTTTGCTTCTATGGTCTATTGAATGATAGCTCTTACTCTGTCGATTGCAACAAACCGCATCCAAAAATTGTTAATGTTCATAAAATGAACAGCGATTGAAAAAACATGTACAAAGTCCGTTTGCGCGGCTGCCAATTTTTTAATTTCTAAAATTTATAAACCCCAACTTTTGTAGAAACATCTCCTCTATATTATCACCTTAATTTTGTGATTTTCATTTTACTTGCCGCCTAAATAAACAAAATTTCAAATTGCCTAACAATTTTAGAATTTTTTTTTTCAATTTACTTTTATCATGTTATCAACAATTTTTTGTGCTATCAAAACTGAAAGAGATAGGGTGAAAGACTCAAATTTCAAGTGCTCCACAAGCGACGTCGCACGCTCCAGCGGAGGATATTCGAGAATTTAGGAAAATGATTAGGGGTCGATACTTTATCGATTAGGGACATAATGAACCATATCGAGAAATTTTAATATCAGGTACATTTTTTGACCTTACTTCCCCTTCCATGAAAACGAAAAATTTATTTTTCTACAATCGCGCGTAAAATGACTGATCACTATATTCAAATCGTAAAGTAGACAAATGCCGAGGATTGTTAGTTACTTTACGCTCTAGCGCAAAAAAGGGATCTTTTTCGCTCGCTCATTTAATCAAAGCACGCCCTCCAAATTAATTCAATTGGTGAATAATTAACAATTTATCAAATTGAAAATTAAATAAAATTATATGCAAATTGTCAAAAATTTTGAAATATGGTCAATAATTCTCAAAAATTGTCAATTATTATCAGAAACTGTTAAAAATGGACAATTTTGCTCAAAAACTGTTAAAAATGGTCAATTATGGTCAAAAATGGTTAATAATTGTAAAAAATTATCGATAATTGTCAAAAACTTTTGAAAAAATTTTAAAAATGGTCAAATATTTTCAAAAATGTTCAATAATTGTCAAAAACTATCAAAAATTGTCAAAAATGGTCAATTGTCAAAAATTTTAAATTTTTTTCCAAAAATGGTCAAAAATATTCAAAAATGGTCAATAATTGTCAAAAACTGTCAAAAATTGACAAATATTGTCAAAATTGGTAAATAATTGTCAAAAACTATCAATAACTTTGAAAAATGGTCAAAAATTTTGGAAAACTGTCAAAAACTATCAAAAATGGACGATTATTGTTAAAAATTGTCAAAATATTGAAAAATAGTTGATAATTGTCAAAAATTGTTAAAGTTTTTGAAATATGGTCACAAATGGTCAATAATTGTCAAAAAGTTGGGAAAATGGTCCATAATCTTCAACAATTGTCAATAATTATCAAAAATGGTCAATAATTGTCAATTATTTTTAAAAACTATCAAAAATGGACAATTATTGTCAAAATTGGTCAATTATTGTCAAAAATTGTTAAAATTTTGAAAAATCGTCGATAATTGTCAAAAACTATCAAAAATGATCAATAATTTTGAAGAATGGTCAAAAATTTTGAAAAATTGTCAAAAATGGTCAACAATTGCTAAAAACTATTAAAAATGGTCAATTATTGTTAAGAATTATCAAAATTTTGAAAAATGATTGATAATTGTCAAAAATCGTTAAAGTTCTTGAAAAATTGTCGAAAATTTCGAAAAATGGTCCATAATTGTCAACAATTGTCAATAATTATCAAAAATGGTCAATAATTTTGAAAAATGTTTAAAAATTTTGAAAAATGATCCAAAATTTGGAAAAATGGTCCATAATATAATAGTCCATAATTGTCAATAATTATCAAAAATGGTCAATTTTTGAAACTGTCAAAAAGGACAATTATTGTCAATAATTGTTAAAATTTTGAAAAATGGTCGATAATTGTCGAAAACTATCAAAAATGGTCAATAATTTTGAAAAATTCTCAAAAATGGTTAGTAATTGTCAAAAACTATCAAAACCGGCCAAAAACTATCAAAAATGGTCAAAAACTGTCAAAAATGGAGAATTATTGTTAAAAATTGTCAAAATAGTTGATAATTGTCAAAAATTGTTAAAGTTTTTGAAAAATTGTCGAAAATTTTGATATATGGTCCAAAATGGTCAATAATTGCCAAAAATGGTCGAAAATTTGGAAAAATGGTCCATAATTGTCAACAATTGTCAATAATTATCAAAAATGGTCAATAATTTTGAAAAATAGTCAAAAATTTGGAAAAATGGTCCATAATTATCAACAATTGTCAATAATTATCAAAAATTGTCAATAATTTTGAAAAATGGTATAGCATAAAAATCGATTATTTTTTAACATCCCTAGTTAGTAGATCTTTTTAAGGTTAATCATGATGAATAGCGGAAATGACGATTATTCAAGCACTCATATTATAACCTAAGATAATATAAGAAACTGTTTTAATTATTGAAAGGGCGGCTGTAGAAAAAATTATGTGTGTTTTTCAAGCGTAAAGTAAAATTGCTGCTTTCGAAAGATCGCCGCGCTCCGCTTCGCGTCGCGCGGCAACATTCTTTCTCAAGCGGCAATCTGTTACTTTACGCTCTAAATACGCAAATAACTATTTTGTGAGAAAATTATGGAAACTTTTTTTGTGCATATCTACCTGAGATTTGTGGAACAACTTTTTTGTCACCCCAGTTGTGTCAAGTGTTTTATCACGAAAACAATCTAGATATAGTAATTTCAAAAAATGGTTTGATATTCAAACTCTGTGATTATTCAACCTGTTCGTTGTGAAGTTCAATTAACCTATATTTTATATCATAAAGTAGGCCGTGTTAAACATCACTAATATTTTACATATATTTTGTTTTTGTTGTTCGTCAGATATGGTAATAAATAAGTAGTAAAAGCTTCAGCACAAATTATACAAAATGTGCGACGGTAGGTCCTCTCATTAATGGCGTTTTCGTGTTTCTTAGCAGTTATGACAACTTTATAAGTTATAATTCTACTTTAACAAAATATCCCCTTATATGTTACTCATATTTATTCGGATTTTATGCTAATGTCCATACTGTTGTACTGTTTTGAAGAACTTTCAATAATTATGGAGATTAATATTCTGGATTAGCATCAACTACGTTTCACATTTTTCCCACACCATTTCGTCTTCTTGTAACAAAAATACGATTATTGTTTTTTAAGTTTAAAGCTGTACCTAAATTGAATTCTCAAAGTTGATGAGTCAGTCGAAAAATAGGATTAAGCCGAGAAAATTTTCGCGTAATAATTTTATACAATTTTCGAAAAGTCTTAACAAGAATGCCTTGCCAGGGCGTTGACCCAGCACTGTAGTGGAACGCCTCTGATGCGATAATTACGGTGGAGCAGAGTCGAGCGCGGTTAGTACTTGGATGGGTAACTACTGGGGAAACACCGTCGTAGCAGCGAAACACCTGTGGCTTTGCACCCAAAGGATGGCCATTTGGTTAATTTCCGCAATGTATCGCGGTTCCGAACATTGCAGAAATTAAAATGCTGGGAAAAACCACAGCATTCATCATCCCGGTAAGGAAAGGAAATGGGTAAATAATTTAAAAATCGAAAAATTTTTATTGAGAAGTGAGGAGGACTTTTTGCCAGAGTGTCTGTAATAGAAAGAATTTGGATGTTATTGGAATTTAGAAGATGCTTCAGCAAGAGTCTCTTCCTGGAGAGACTGGCAATTTAACGTATCAAAAAGTCCATCAAGAGCCTTTATTGGTAGGGAGAATTGGGGTTTAAGATTTTATCGAAGTGAAATTGAAGTACACCTTGTTTCCCTGTCCAAGGACAGAGCAATTATGGTTGTAATAAGTTGGGATTATGTGTTTGAGGGTTTCAATCAGCAACTTACGGGAGGTAGGGATGGCATTCATTATGGTTACAGCCACCACTTCAAGTATTTTTTGGACTTCTGTAGAGAAGTCAAAAAGCATGGAGGGTCTGGGGAGGGTGATGTGTGCAGTTTCCTCGGGTTTCAAGGGAAGGGTTTGCCGTTTGGGGCATTTGTGGTCAAAGGTGGCGTGATCACCACTGCAGTTTCTGCACCAAGGTTTTTTTAACCTCTTCGCAGTTTTCTGCTCTGTGGTTGTGGCCACCGCAGTTTGGGCAAGTGTGAAGCTTGGCTTTAGATTCTGTGGGGAGGTGGCCAATTTCTGTACAGTGTGTACAGTATCTGGGAACTGGTGGAAGATGGTTTTGGTTGGAAGGCTCGCACCTGTGGTTGAGGCCGTAAAGGAAAATTCCCTTGGAGAGGGCCTGGAGGTAGGCGGTTTCAGATTCGGTGACGACTCTGATCAGAATTGTGGGTTTATTTGTAGCTTTGGAGATTATTCTCCAGCATTTTTTTAAATTGAATTTTAGTGACTGGAGAGGTCCAGTCATTTCAGTGTCGAAAATGGTTTTGTCGACGTTGGAAACAGAAAATTTGGGGTGTTTTGCCGAGAAGGCTGGTTGGTTTTTGGTGGCTGTGGTGTGGTTTAGGAGGACACATACCATGCGGTTATCACCGGTGGCATTTTGGATTTTTCTTTCGAGGCTTTTTACCTGGAAAGTTTTAGAAATTTTTAGGAGGGCGGTACAATTGGGATTTGTCTTAAGGTATTGAATTTGACCTCTTAAGGTCTCATTCGTATTGAGTAGGGTGAAGTGTTCTTTTTGGGAGCAATATTTGTTGGGGAGGTTTCGCAAACTTAAGGTTTGGAGAGAGGGTTTGGATGATGTGAGTGTGGTGGTTGGGAGAGGAATGCTCTGACGTCCAGAGGATTTTGAGCTCACGATGGTGGGCGATTGTTTAGATTGCCTGTTGGCATGTACACTTCGGACATAAGCTGGAGGAGATTTTGCTGCCAGTGCATAGGAAATTGCATCAGGTAGGGAAGTTTTGGTGAACAATTCATTTAGGCGTTCGGTTAAGTCTTTAACCGTATTCTCGAGAGAACTAGTGCGTTCCTGAATTTCTTGGTATTAATTGCAAGTAATTGTAATGGTTTGGGTGTTTTTAGTGCTATTAGAGGTAGATGAGTGCTGAGAGCTGGAGGCAGAAGAGATAGGGGTGGTAGTGGAAGTTTTTCGTAAAGGTTTTAGAGGTGGAAATTCCACCTCTGAAGAGGAACTTGGTTCGGAATTGGCTTTTGAGACCATTCGCGATCTTGTAGATCGCATGATTGGAGATGTGGGGGAGTTTTTTTTTAGAGAAAAAGTGAAAAAAAGTGTTAATTACAATTGTCAAGTCAATTCGTATCCTGTTACTGCCGAGGAGCAGCCTCACTCCTCGGTTGACAGCCTAAGGTCGCTTTGGCCAGTAACTGGGTGCTTTTCTTTAGATCACTTAAGATGTTTTTATAAATATTAGGTGAGCTTCCTGAAAAGAAAGCAGCACCTACGTAGATTTGGAAAAACTTTTTTTGGAAACATTTTTGGAACCCCCTCGTAAACGTTGTTTTTTGACAAGGTGTGAACCAGTGACCGTATGCTTAAACGATGTGGAGTCTGCCCAGTAAATTTTGCCACTGGTGAGTGACAATTTTTCATTGATAGAGAGAATTTAAACGTGGACGGATTAATCTTAGAGACGATCCAAGAACAGGTCTACCAGCAATCTACGGCAATCACCCAAAAAAACATCGATGTTTTACGTAAGCTGATATCGTGAGATACATGAAGAATTATCTGTGAAAAAATTAGTTTCTCGTTGGATACCGCATGAGTTGAGGGAAAAACAGAAAGCAATTAAAGTCAATTGGTGTCAAACAACGCAGGAAACTCAAAAAATAAAAACACCTATGATCCTGAAAATAAACGTCAATCGGCTGTTTGGATGTTCCAAGATGAACCGAAATCGACGAAAGTTATCTGTTCTCGAAGTGTTTCCAAAAACAAGGTAGTGAAATTTGTCTCAAAATCGGGTAATATTGCAAGGATTGCTCTGCGAGATCAAAGAACTGCTACTGCTGATTGGTACATATCGATTTGTTCGCCGGAAGTAATTGCTGAGTTTTGAAAAACCAACCCCCAAAGACGAATAATCCTCTACCAAGACAATGCAAGTTCCCACACAGTTCGAAAAACAATTGAGTAGCTCAAAATTCCTTTTACGGACGATTTTTTGACCAAGACCGTGTATATTTTGCCGTCTCATGAACTTGTAATTTTGAATTTAAAATTTTAAAATCCATGCTTTCCGATATTTTTGGGTATGGAGGAGCAGTATGTAAGGTACTGAATAATTTAGGTGCGCATAAATTACCAATTCTGCAATTTGAAAATAACCGTGTTTCGCTGAGGATGAACATACGGATCAAAAACAGGATGAGATTTAGCCAAGCCTTATCAAATACCGATATAGTTCACTTTGATTTAGGTTCAGTTTGATGAGCTAGCGGTAAAAAATGGAGTAAAAAGGACGAAAATTTATATGAATGATATTATTTTTACACAGAGCACTATAAAAGAGTTCACGGAAAAAGGAAACAATACGTTAAAAAACGTACAAATGTGTATTTGCGATATACCAAAGATAGTGGAACAAGAAAAAGAAAAGCAGCAAATTTTAGAAACGTATCATAATGATCCTTTATTTGGAGGTCATGTAGGAAATAACAGGCTATTGAAAAAATTAAGAGCAAATTTTGAATGGAAAAATATGTAAGAAAATATATTAAGCAACGCCACAAGTGCCAAGTCAATAAGGCAAAGGAAGAACTCGTATTAACGGATACAGCAGCAAAACCATGGGATATAACGTAATAGATACGATCGGTCCTTTTTCACAAAGTGAAAATGGTAATCGTTATTGCATCACAATGTTATGTGAATTAACGAAATATGCAGTAAAAATTCCAGTTAAAAACGAAGAAGCAAATACGATAGCTCGTGGAATTTTTGAAAATTTCATACCAACTTACGGTCTGATGAAACAGATTAGGACATATTTAGGCACAGAATACAAGAATGAAATATTCAATGCTTTAACGAAAATGTTAAATATAAGTCATAATTATTCAACAGCGTATCATCATCAATATATAGGAGGTTGTGAGAAATTACATAGAACGCTTAATGAGTATGTTAGACATTTAATCAATGAAAGCAAGGATGACTGGGATGAATGGTGCAAACTATTTGCTCATTGTTATAATACGACTCCAAACTCTTATCATGGTTATACGCTACTTGAATTATTGTATGGAAGACGCGTTAACCTATCCGAGAATCTCACGAATGAAATCGATCCATGCTATAATATCGATGAATATCAGAATGAGTTAAAATATGAACTTCAGGTAGCTCATCAGAGAGCAGAGAAATATTTAGTCAGATATAAGCAAAGCCAAAATAGTGAGGTAGCCCCGTTGATTCCAAAAATCCATATAAAAATTTCCGAAAATGTGGAGTTTAGCAGTTAGATTTTTGAAAATCGGACTACCTATATCAAATCTATCGATAAATTTTATTTTTTCTTACCGTAAATATATTATAAAAATTTGACTCGCTTTTAATAATAATAATCCCAGTCTTTGAACAATAAAAGTTTCTCAACACTCAACAAAAATAATTCCACTCAAGAGCGGCTGTTTCATATTCAGGTTAATATGTCCTTAAATAAATGAATTAGAATTTTCTCCAGATTTAACATTAAATCCTGATAAGCAAATCCAATAATGGAACTAGACCATTAACATTTTCAACCAAGTGGTTCGTTTTACCGTTTTCCTTAGAGGCTGTTATTTTTTATGACTATTTTCTTTTCCAGTTAAAGTGTCACATTTCATCCCTTTTATACCTTTTCCCGGTATTAGCATATAAATTAAATTCTTCTTTTTTACAACACTTTCATTCTTCCAAATGTCGGTAAACGATATGCACTTTCTTTCAAGGAATGTTAACAATTTAAAAAGAAATAATGACTTGAATATGTTATATGGGTTTTATTTGGATGATTTACCTTTTTATATACAGGGTCTGTAAGTAATGGTCCTGATACAGTAACACACAGGACTTTGTACCAAAAACTTGGGAGATGATAGAGACTAAGAATAATTATGGTACTTTATATAAAAATTCTCCTTACGCCCTTTGTTAACGAACTATAGTTGGGAGATAATAACGCCGCGTCAACCATTGATTTTAGTCTGCACCTGAGTTCACAAGTGTAGTGTTTACTCGTTTATGACGCCAAAAAGTGTACAATTATTGTGTTTATAAACGGTTGAAATTTTACTAATTTCCAATAAGCCATTTAATAATTAAAAATAAAAAACCATTTTTAATTCCCAACTTTAGAGCCCCATGGTTCGTTAACTAAGGACGCGAGGAAAAAATTTGTATGAAATACTATAACTATTTTTAGGCCCGCTTTCTTCACCTTCTAATAAAGTAGCTACTAGTTATTATTTATCGAATCACCAAAAATTCAGTTTCTTCACCTCCTAATAAATAAAACCTTCGAATAATTCGAGTTATTAGCAAAAATTTATTCTGAATATTCAATATTTTCTTCAACAATATTCAAGCAATTACTACATATAATTTTAGCATGCAGTTTGCTACATAAATATGTTCCACATTTTTCACAACAATGTAGAGAAAGTGAAGTTTTTTTATTTTCGCTATAATACTGTTGGCATCTCTTCCGTTTTTTTTGACGACGTGCTGGCTTCAGGTTTTGCTTCTGTATTTCAATCTCCCAAAAATGGTTATTCCTTAAATTCAAAATTCCACACTTACAAAATTTATATTCTTTAGAGTGAAATTCTGCTAAACATAAATTACGGAGCACTTTCTTTTACATTAAGCCACTAAATATCAATCCCATTAATGTAAAACGCTTTCCTTTTTTTTTCTCTAAGAACATTTATCCGACTAATCTCTAATTGGAGCAATTCTTAACCAGATCTTTTTAAACAAGTAACATTATTAACAACTTCGGATTAGCATACCAATTGGCTCTCCCCATCTTTTTTAAGCGTTACAGCTACCATTACACGGCCTTATCAGCGTTTCATCTCGACTTTTTACGTAAGGTGCTTAATTATAAATACTAAAACAAAAAGATGTTGTTCTTTTCTTCAAGAATACGAACTAAGAAACGTTGGTATTTCAGATACAGTATGAAGAACTAACTTACTGGCTTGGGCCAGTTTAGAAAGGCACATTTGTATAAGTTACGCATAGTTAATAGTATATTACATAACGAGAGTTGTAAGAAGCGAGTAAAAAAATGCGCGAGCAGTAATTTTTAAAGTATGTAATAAGCTTACAACTCAAGTTGTCTACTATATTTTTTCTACAATTATTTTCATTTATAAAGATGAAAACCCTAGCAAGTAACTTTTATTTATTTAACAACATTCGGGAACAATTTAAATTAAACATTTATTTATAATGATTAATTGTTGATTATTTATAACCATACTCTTATCCGTGTTTGTGATTTTCAACACCCTGTAACTCTGTAATATTCGGACTTAGATGAGCTTAAAACCCTATGTATGTAACATTTCTAGAATCAGCATGTATAGGGTGTTACATTTAAAAAAATTTACGAAGACGTCATCACATTAATGTGGTATATCACCCTGTGTAATGGAATTTTGATATAAAATGTAAAATACTCTAATTAAAAATACACGTCTATCAGATTTTTTATTTTATTAGAAAATATCGAATTTAATTCATATTTTAGGGTCGTACTTTATATAATATAATCAGTAAGTATCTATAACTGGAATAATAATTCCTTTGATTTTCAAAGGAGAAATATTTTTACATAATTTTAATTTTATTTTATTTTTAGCTCACTGGTCTTTTTACACATATATGCAAATTAAACTCTTTTAAAACTTTTAAATCAACTTGTTATGCCATCCTTTTCCCCTGTGCATCTCAAACTCCAGGCGGAAACTTTTTGAAAACATGCACACATCACCAAGGCACAAAAGTGCCCTGTGGAGGCATATTATACGGCACTTTCTCAACTTATTCCACATATATAAGCACTTAAGTAGGGCGCTTTTTGTAATAAACTTCCTACATTCTAATTGACGAGTGTGTATCTCTGTCTATTTAGAGGTGTTCCAGACTCACACTAGGGTAAAACCGTAAATTTTACTATAAAATGAAAAGTTTTTGAGAGAAAAGGGTCAACAGGTCGTTTTTATAAAAATAAAGTATTTCCTTCAAAGGTAAAGGTAAAAGTAAAAGGTAAAGCTCAGAAGCAGAAGGTTCTGCTTCATTTTCTAATCATCATCTTTTTGTTTTCTTTGCAAGCAAATCCTCCCAAAAAAAAGGAAAAGGTAGGCGATACGTTGCACCGCCGAACAAGTTACAACTTGCAGTAGTGTATGTATACATAGAAGCTCTTTGAAGCCACTATTACCTTCGGAATATTCTCCATTTTCACTCGACAGACATATCTAAGAATCGGGAAGCCCCGTTTCCTCTGTCCAGAAGCATGTTCTATAATCACTCTCTCTTTATTTAATAGTCGATTGAAGGCAGCCTGCGCACTTCCACGATGGAAAAGGGCTCAATCAAATACCGTATTTGTCGTCCGCCGCCTAACTTCATGAGCAGAAATTTTTTTCCAAATTTGACTGTCATGTGCTGAACCGGGCCACCATGCATCGATATTCATGAAAACCTAGTTTGATCACATATGGCTTGAACATTAAAATACTAGCATCATTTTTCCGGTATACATATTGTTACGCGAGCTACTGCATTAATATGCTCACTTAGTGCCCCCAGTGAAATCCCCGTATGAGACGACTATGGCTCCTCCGCCCAATCTTCGAGAACCATCCAAAATACGAAACATCCAGAATACCCAGAGCATCCGCCAGAACGACGAGAGATTTCTAGAACACGGCGCGCGAGTATAAATAGGCCACGAGCATCGCTGCAGGCAATTTTTAGTCAATTAGTCAGTGTCGATACCGAAGGAAAGTAATCGCGCCTCGATAAAGTGTTTATTAAGTGACTCTCATATAAATTATAATTAGTGTGTTTAGTGTACTATATAAATTATTAAATAAGGACTGAATTACATATAAATCTGTAAATATAAATTAATTGTAAATATAAATTAGAATAAACGTTACAATATTCTTCCCCAAATAGACTCGGCTTTTCAATTTCAGCATGCGTGCAGTTGATAGCTCCTACTGGAGTCGGGGGTTTCTTTTTTGCTGCCCATTTGACTTTGGCTTCCATATTTTTATTTTCGGACGATGGGAACTTGATCCACTTATCCGCCTTTTCTATAATGAGACAATTCTGGAGACTGTAGGCTGTGAACATCCTAGTTCCTCACCGATACCGCTCAGGAAGCCCGGATCTGCCTTGTACCGTGAAAACACTTCCATTTTTTGTACTGGCGAAAGCGTAGGTACCTCCCCTGGTTTCCAGATTCTGCAGCAAATCCTTCAGTTTTAAAGCAAATGGTACTTTTTATAAATTTAAAAAAAGTTAAACCTTTTCCTCTGGATCAACACATTTTGCCTCTAGCTTAAATATTTTCCTTCTTTTTTTATGAATAAAATGTGAAGTAAATGCTTTGATTTCTTTCTCTCTTTTTCTTTGCGATTGTTCAGAAAAGTTAAAATAGTCGCTACTTGCTTAGCTCGTTTTCTAACGGCATTTATTGTTTCTGGAGCAGATGGCGACAAGTCGGACAATATTTCCGAGGGAGTTACTTTGTTATTTATGTTTTTAGATGTTGATGGATGTGCTTCCAAGTTACCGTGTGGTTGGTTTGTAATCTCTGTTGGTTTTTGAGGCGATAAGTTCACAGTTTTTCCCGGAGAGGTTTTTTCAACACAAAAAGCATAATCCGGTATAATATTGCGATTGAAAGGCAGAATTTCCGTCGCTTTAAAGCCAGACGAACCATTTTGTACAGTAGCCGCCTTTCCCCAACTTACACTCAGAAGTTCACCAAATTGGTATCTGGTAATACGCCGTCCAACGTGATTTCTAAGCCATAAACGACACGATTCATAAAAATGCGCTTTAAACGACTTAAAAAAGCTTCTATCCAAAGGCTGAAGATAATATATGTGGTATGGCTGGGCAAGCATAATATGATGATGTCATTAGATTCTGCAAACTCTAACTTTTCGATTGAATTTACATGAGAAGCATACCCGTCGAGCACTAATAGGACTTTTCCTTGAGGTTTTCCAGGTACAAAATGTTCACGCATCCACTGAAGAAAAATAGTGGCAGATTTTTGTGCCATAAACAACATAGATCCTGGTGGACGATCATCCCCCTACTCTTGTTTTTCTATTTTTTCCCTTCATTATAACCGCGGGCGGTTAAAAGTTACCCTGAGCATTGCAGCAAACTACCAAACTGACTGTTTCTCCCTTTTCGGTGGATGTTACGACCGACACAGCTTTGGACCTCTTTCTGGTAAGCACTTCGCCTGGTCTACTGTTAAGTTGGAGACCCGTTTCATCGATATTGAATACGTTTGCAGGTTTATCAAACAAACAGTTCTGTTCCATAGTAACTCAAAATAGTCAAAATAGTCTCCCGCTTCCTTTCGGTTCAAAGCCGTTGCTCTAGCTATGGAGACACCTTCTGATTAACGAATACTAATTTCTGGATGACGGCTTGAAAACAAAGTAAGCCAGTCGTAACCAGCTTTTCCAATTTCATTATTAAACTTGTGTTCAATTCTTAGCTGTTCTGCGAATTGATGAACGATGGTCCTGATGTCGTCTCTGGTTAATGGAAAACCTCGTTTCTGCATAGACACAACCTGTTGTGATAGTCGATCTTCATTATCTCTTCCAAAGACGCTGCTTCCCTATTGAGAAGCCGGTTTTTCTTTTACGTTCTAAGGTCTTACGTGGAATGTTGAATTCAATGGAGGCTCGACGAACAGAAGTATTTCCATCAACAATACTTTTGATTGCCTATGACAGATCATCTTGTGACCACGTACCAGACTTATTACTTGTTTGGCATCTGCGAATAAATAATAAAATCATATTTTTATGAGGTGACAGTTCCAAAAATCCAACATTTATTTAGAGGGAAACTGTGGCCATCTTTCCCCAAAAAAGCGGGCCATCTCTTCCGATTGTCCGGTAGAGATGTACAAGTCTCAATCGTATATCCTCATTTAATTCTGAAGCTGTAGGAATTTTTTTCAAAAACCTAGAAAAACTATTGACCAAGTTCAAATTTCAGAGCAATCGAATCTTTAATGTCGTCGAATCTGGTATAACCACTGTCCAGAAAAAGTCTGGAAAAGTTTATGCGAAAAGGGGACAGAAACAATTCGGCGTTGCCATTTCAGCTGAACGAGGTCAAACGATTACCATCTTTTGCGCTGTCAGTGCTGCAGCGACATACGTTCCCCCAATGATAATTCATCCGAGAAAACGGATGTCTCCTCAATTAGAAAAAGACGTCCCAATAGGTTGCATTTATTCCTGTTCTGACAATGGGTGGTCGAATGATGATTTATTTCTAAAGTGGATAGAACATTTTCAAAATTATGTGAAAGCTACGGAAGCTGACCCGATTTTACTTATCCTTGACAACCATGCAAGTCACATTTCGTTGCAAATTTATAATTTTTGCAGAGAGAATCACATCGTGCTTCTTTAATATTCCTCCTCACACATCAAATCACCTCCAGCCTCTTGACTTAACGTTTTTTGGGCCACTAAAGAAAGCTCTGTTTGCTGTGTATGACTCTCATATGTTTCGACTGCACACGAAAGGATCACTGTTTATGACGTGGCTCGTTTATTCAATAAACCATACATGGAGGTTGCAACTATAGAAAAGGGAGTCTCAGGATTAAAAGCTGCTGGGATATTTCCTTTTAACCCAGTAAAGTTTACTGAAGAGGATTTTGCAGCAGCTGAGGAATTTCGAGAACTTGTCTTGGACCCAGAAGAACGTGAGAAAAGCTTTAATCCAGCCCCTCCACACACTTCCTCGATATCTGTAGATGCTTTGAAAGCAAAACCGTCAACCTCTGCAGATGCTCAGGAGCCACCTACACCAACGTCTTTAACTGTTGAAGAATCCACACCATCGACATCAAAAGCAAATTTACCATCACATTCAGGTGTCAAAATATCGGATCTTGTCCCGATTCCCAAGAAAGTGACTAAAAGAAAAACATCAACAAAGCAACAATCCGAAATTTGGACTTCCACACCAATGAAGGCTACTCTCCTGGAAAAAGAAGCTAAGCGAAACCAGAAAAATGGAAAACAAAACAAAAACCTCAAGCGAAAAGTAAGTGCAGGTGTAAAAGTACAGAAAAGATTCAAAAAGAAAGTGAAATCCGATCAAGAAGACACGTCGGATGATAATTCTGATTCATCCTTCAAAGAAGATCTTTCTGATGACAACAACTCAGACTACAATGAATTTGATATTCACGAAAAGCCTCCTGTAGCCAAAGAAATGTGAGTCATATGTGGTGAATTCGGAAAGAATAGGGAGCTTTGCGTAAAATGTGCAGTATGGGTCTATTCAGAATGTTCTGGTTGGGAGTCTGCAGCAGGATACACATGCGATGATTGTCAACTTAGGCTAGGCGCCGATAAAAAAAAGAACTATCGAAACGTCGTTTATTTTAGTTTTGAGTTTAGATAAGAGAATATCCTTTGGTAACAAGATTTATTTTTGTTTTAAAATTTCTTTCCATATGTCCTTTATCACACTACGCGACATAACCCCACATGACGCGCGATATTTCCCGACATATGGGGCAATATCGCGAAGTGAAACTGGAGCAATTTCACCTTTTTTTCGTGTATCCGATTTTTTTTAATTAAATAACACGTATGCTATCATAAAATAAACTCATTGTATTAACATTTTTCCAAATTTAGAGCACTTTACAATAAAAAATGTAATAATTTAATAAATGATTCGGCTTAGGTGCGCCGTATTACCCCACTTTCCCCCACTAACCTTTTTTTAATGACCGTAAATAATAAAACTTACGATACACAATATATTTCAAATTGACATTATAATCTATCATCATTAAGTTAGTTCATGCATCAGCAACTAGGATGTGTTTCACATGAAATAAAAAAAAAGAATTCTCATTCCTGGCAGCAACTTGAAGGATCTAAGTATATTTTCATGTATCCTATTAGCACAAATTTTATCGAAACTTATTCAACAGCATTCTACAAAGTTTGCACGTACCTACTTGTTTTTTGTATTAAACAGTTCATTCAGTTTATATTAATTAAGGAATGATTCAATTACATATAATAATTGAAAAAAATCCGGAATATACATATACAGGGTATTTCCAAAATTTAGGAGATGATTAACGTTACTAAATTATAATGGGTGTTTTCTATTATAAAATATCCTCAATCCACCCCCTTCCGAGATATCACCCTTAAAAGGTGCTGAGTAAGATTGAATTTAATTTTTTTTCTCTAATTCAAATGAAAATGGAAACTTGAAATTTTGTAATTATTGAACACTTTCTAATGACTAACCACCAGTATTTTTTCAACATTTCTGTTACATTATAAGGGGATGAAATTATCTACCCTTACTTTATTCGATATCAAATATTTTTTTCGAGATTGAGTTTTGTGAAATAAAAATATTATTTTAAATCTCTGTTTTCTTGATAAATTGTTTTTACTCTTGAAGTTTTTTCCTAGAACTAAATACGCCTCAAATATTTGAGCATGTTTAACGATCGATGAGACGTGGACTTCGTTCACGTATTTTGGCTGGAGGCAACATTTATTATGGATCGTATTCTACTCTTGCATTTTCCATCTCTATCTTCCATACGTAGCTTATTATTTAATAAAGAATAAAATCATGATATTGTATTCTATTTTTTTTTTCGAATCTATGGGTTCCAGGAAAAAAGTTTTTTAAAACAACACATATTTTGAATAATATTTGATCTCGAAAAAAAACTTCATATATAAATAAATTAAGGGTTTATAATTTCATTCCCTCATAATGTGACAGGAATGTTGAAAAAATACCGGTGGTTAGTCATTGCGAATATGCACGAAAATTGCAAAATGTCCATATTCACTTAATCTTGTGGAATGAAATAAAACCTCAATTTTATTCAGCACCTTTTAGGGATGATATCTCGGAAGGGGTTGGGCTGAGGAAATTTTGTCACAAGAAAGACACATAATTTTATACGTGCAATCACTTTTTGAATAAATTCAGAAACACCCTGTATATTCTTAATGAAGTTGTCCTGTCACAAACTGTATTATTAATTCCAACAAAAAATGAATAGGAGAGAAAATACATCAATTTGACCAAAGTTTTATTTTTCAAATTTATAGCCGTTCCTTTCTTTGGCCCTGTACGTGGTGTCGTACTAAAAAAAAAACACTAAAACGATCTAAAAAATGAAGTGCCAAGTGAAACATTGCAGCTTCTACATTTCAGCCTCATTTAACACAAGAGCTCTACCCAGAAAAGTCTCTATAGGAGAATAACTCGGTAATGCCACCCCATAAAACTAAAGTTAACATTTATTTGTTTGAAAAATAAAGAAGAAAAAGAATAAAAGAATCTCACATTAATTCAATTTTGTTAAAAGATTAATTGCTTCGAACAAAAGCAGCGAGTCAAGAAAGATGTGTAAAGCTTTGAATTTATTGGACTTCATTTCCACTCTTTAAATTCTAAGTAGAACTGAAACTTCGGCTGTTGGAAAGAAGGAATTACAGTGTGGAAACAATGGAAGATGCAATTATTAACCTGAAATGTTGGTCATCGCAATTTACATTTTTATCCCAATAGTTGCTTTCGCATTTAAATGTATACTTGACTGTAGGGAGTCAGAGAAATAGTTTTTTTTTATTTTATAAAAATTATTTCAATGTTAAACACAAAAAAACAAATTTAGAAATAATTATTCTTAATGTGTATAATATAGTTACTTTGACCAAAGCATGTTTATTAATTAAGTAACACAAGTTCTTATTTGAAACTTTCAAGATAATATTGGCCTGTATCTCCGCATTTGTCAAAATTACCAGAATGCTTCAAGACGATGTTATTCTAAATGTCACTTACTCACTTGGTCGCATTACACAAGGATTTCACTAAGAGGTTAGAGGATCTCTCAAATCCACAAATTCCTCAGTGGATAATATCACAGCCATGGAAAAACCTAATGTGATAATGCAGGAAGAGTTGCTCACCATCAGCACAGACGAGGAGCTTGAGGAGAAGTTCAACCAAGGCTCTCAGAAGTTATGGTTGCAGCGCAACATTGAAACAGTATCTTGCATTGTGGAACATGGCTAAAAAATACCCTATCGATTTTCCATTATCATACCTAGTCCAAAAAGTCGAAAATTTTTGACAAAACAAAGAAACCGTTTGAGAATCAACGAACGCGGAGATTCAAGACTGCAACTTAACAATATTGAACCAGATTTAGCTGGATTGGTAGAAAGTCGCTAGGTTCATCCATCAAACTGAATTTTTCCCTTCTCTGATATTTAGTCTGCGATTTCAATGATTATTTTAAAAAATAATTACCTACTTACGTATTTGTACCTAATCTTCAATAATAATTATAAATTACACTTGATATTTACTGAATTTAAAGTCTATTTAATCTGTAAAATCTTTATGAGAAAGTGATGTCAAGTTTACCCACTTAACCAAGCTCGAAGGGCAATGGTGAATCGAATTATATTTTCCCTTCCCTTCCCTTCCCTTCCCTTCCCTTCCCTTCCCTTCCCTTCCCTTCCCTTCCCTTCCCTTCCCTTCCCTTCCCTTCCCTTCCCTTCCCTTCCCTTCCCTTCCCTTCCCTTCCCTTCCCTTCCCTTCCCTTCCCTTCCCTTCCCTTCCCTTCCCTTCCCTTCCCTTCCCTTCCCTTCCCTTCCCTTCCCTTCCCTTCCCTTCCCTTCCCTTCCCTTCCCTTCCCTTCCCTTCCCTTCCCTTCCCTTCCCTTCCCTTCCCTTCCCTTCCCTTCCCTTCCCTTCCCTTCCCTTCCCTTCCCTTCCCTTCCCTTCCCTTCCCTTCCCTTCCCTTCCCTTCCCTTCCCTTCCCTTCCCTTCCCTTCCCTTCCCTTCCCTTCCCTTCCCTTCCCTTCCCTTCCCTTCCCTTCCCTTCCCTTCCCTTCCCTTCCCTTCCCTTCCCTTCCCTTCCCTTCCCTTCCCTTCCCTTCCCTTCCCTTCCCTTCCCTTCCCTTCCCTTCCCTTCCCTTCCCTTCCCTTCCCTTCCCTTCCCTTCCCTTCCCTTCCCTTCCCTTCCCTTCCCTTCCCTTCCCTTCCCTTCCCTTCCCTTCCCTTCCCTTCCCTTCCCTTCCCTTCCCTTCCCTTCCCTTCCCTTCCCTTCCCTTCTTGCTACTTTTTTTGCATAACAGTATATTGTACAGGCTAATGAATTTAAACCCTGATATTTTCTGTGTTATAAACATTATAGAATAAAAGGAGTCAAACTGTAAGTTGTTTTTTATAATATTAATTTTGGAACAGTTCGGTTCTTGATATTTTAGGAGGCTCAATAATCCCATCTCTGCTAGTTCACCGGACCCAATGCTCAACAAAATGAAAGTTACATGATGTTCCATTTGAAAGAAAAAAATTATAGTGTGTGCTTAAGACCGCACGGTAGAAGTGAAAACTGTATGTCGATGATCTGTTGAATTGTGAAGTGGGAGCAACCGATGCATGTGCTTGAACTTGTAGTGGCGGTGAATTATCATCTCATCAATGTTTATTTCGCAATTTTCTTCTTCACGCTTTTTTGTTGAAATAATTATTATTACGTACCAATAATAACTATTGAATTAACAAAGACAATCATTAGGTATGAATTGTATATACTAAACAGCGACACAACAGTGAAGAGCAGCTGGCTGTATCTTTCTCGCTCGGGTACACTCGGCGGTCCCGAGTTTGTATTGTTTTGTATAAGTTATATGCATAAAAGCACAGATTTTAAAAGTGAGATATGGAAGAGAGAGGGAAATAGTGTATTGCTTGTGATTACAATCAATATTTTAAATTGTCAGAATCTAAGACGGATTCGGTGAGGTTCGCGACCCTCGGAATATTGTGAAACTTTTTTCTCTTATTAGACCATTTTTGACAATTTTTTAAAAATTTTTACAATTTTCAACAATTATTGACCATTTTTGACAGTTTTTTATAATTTGTAACATGTCTATCGACGTGTTTCGATTTTACAGAATAAATCCTTTTAATTAGCGCTAGTCGTCACTAGCCACTTCCAATTATAGTTCTGTGATCCCAAACTCTTCAACCCTGACCACCATAAGACAATTGACGTCTGCCAACGGACGTTTCCATTTTTTCCAACGCCACGTGAAACATCCCTTTCCGTTATCGACCAGCTACGGGGAAAGAACATCTTTCGCTATCTTTCATATCTTAAGTACCTATTTTATGAATTTTGCTATGGTAAGTTCAAAATCATAATTTATAATTAATAAGCTTCTTCTAAAGTACTGTCTGATATACTTTTCGTATGCATTCTTTATTTTTTTACAGAGATAGACGAAATTAAATTCAACACGTGGTCATAAACTGTTCTTTTATACTAATATGGTAGTTTTAAGCCAAATAATCTTTTATAATTCACTGTTTTACTTTTATACAAACATTTTCAAGCTTTTTCAGTTGCGAAATAACTCTTTTAATTATAAAATAACATTTTTATAAACTGTTAACCTATAAAATATTCTTTCGTAACGCCAGTGCCGGTTTCATATATTTCCTAAGCATGATATTTTTTCATATAACTGAATAAATAACTTTTTGCTATGATTAGTTTCTTTCGGATCATTAGTATATTTTTTTAATTTAGCCGATAACTGCTATTTTTACTGTTTTAACATGGAACATATAATGTTGGAAAGCTTTCAGTAAATTGAATCAATTTTTTTGACTTTCAAATAACTGTCTTCCTTTTCTTTAACCTGAAAAGCTGACCAACATAATGTGCCATTACATTCAAGTTCCTATAAATCCCTGATCCACCTGTACTTCTAGGTAAGCACAGCCCCAAGGATATAGCCCCAAGAATATAACCCGAGGATATAACCCAAGAATATAACCCGAGAATATAACCCAAGAATATAACCCAAGGATATAGCCAAGGATAGAACCCCAGGATACAGCCCCAGATCAAAATACCGCCCTAGAACAGAACACATCAGACCAGATCAATACCTGCCTTCCTGCTTTAGGAAACCACTCCATATAAGCTAAGTACCTATAAAAGTACAAATTCCAGTGTTCATTTCCTGTGGCAGAATAAATTTGTTTTTAACTCTATCTTTCATTTTTTTTAAATCCTCAACTATAAAAGTTGAGGGAGATATCGCCCGGGGTAAGTTTTAGTAACTTTTTTTATTATTAACTTTTATTTAAATTTTACAAGGCGTTTCTACCTTTTCCGCCTTAGTTTTTTGTACTTTTTATCGTCAAAAAGGTAGTGGCTCCCTCAATTTTTACAACCCTTCTGTTATCTTTGTGCAGCATAAACTTGGGGTCGAATCACCCTTGAGAGGAGTCTCTAGCCGGAGCCCTCCGAGCTGGTGCCCTTTGAGGTTACAGCCATTTACCGTTACAAATTATTTTTCACCATTTTTCAAAATTTTAACAATTATTGACCATTTTCGACAATTTTTCGAAGATTTTGACAATCATTGACCATTTTTTAAATATTTAACAATTTTTGACCATTTTTCAAAATTTTAACAATTTTTGACAATTTTTGATTGGTTTTGACAATTATTGACCGTCTTCGACAATTATTCACCATTTTTGACAATTTTTCGAAAATTTCAACCAATTTTCAAAATTTTCACAGTTTTTGACCATTTTTCAAAATTTTTGCCCATTTTTTACAGTTTTTGACCATTTTTGACAATTATTGACCATTTTTCTAAATTTTTTACCGTATTTTGAAATTTTTGACAATTTTTCAGAAATTTTAACACATTTCGTAATTATTAACTTTTTTTGGAAATTATGACAATTTTTGATAGTTTTTGACAATTATTACAATTATTAAAAGTTAATAGAAAGTGAAAGATAGGCAATTCAATGCTATTTTACGATGAATATTTTCACTTTAAACTGTAAAGGTTATTATCTTAAACTAAATGTAAGAAAGTTTCACAAAAAAAACGGAAGGAAATACTTAAATTTCGCCAATTTTCAGAAATATATTCAAGCATAATTATTTTCACTTGACACTTAAAGGTTATAAAATTCCACACTGAAACCTTATATCTAGGTACCCTATGTTCACAAATTAAGATTGTTGTGTGATCAAGTGATGAGTGTGATCAAGTGATGAGTTTAGCGGCATTGTCAAATGGTGTTTATTCCTTTGTTATTCCTGACTATGCTAATTCGGCACTAAAAAATTCCATTACAATTTCACTACAAATATTTGTGACTGTTAGTCGGGTTATAATTGGTTCGACGGGTGGAAGGAAATATGTGAATCTTGGTATATTCCCTTCCCCTTCTCGAAAAAATATCAAAGAATTTGTATTCAAATTATTTGATATTTATGTCTATCCATGTGGGATACCATAAAAAACGAAGGACCAGAAATAATACTTTTTTATATGAATTATTACAGTATTACAGACAATTTTACAGGAAACTGTAATAATTCATTTTTGTTTCAAGTCCACGTGGCTTGTTGTCTCATTCGAATTTTGGTTTGTGACTTAGAGGTGAGATGTCGCTATTTTCGCCACTAAAATATTTCCGTAACTGGACTATATGTATGGTGGTTGATTATAGTCACATTTCAGTCCGGGATTAACTCTCGGACGATAACATATACCTTGTACTGATGAGGCGCAATACGCCGAAACCGGTCTACAAGTTATGTTGTCCCTTCTAGTTGCAAACCAGAATGGTTGGTTTAAATCTTGTAGATTTACCAACCCCGTTTGACTTAGAAGTGTAATTCAATGTCTGTCGGGGCATGTAGCCCGGGAAGTAGTTGCTTCTTCTTCGTTGAACGGTCATTGTTTTTGGAAAAAATATTTTTCAAAACTTTGTCGAAGCGTTAGAATAATATATTTTTATTCTTCGACATCTACTTTTTTATATCTTTATTGCATAACTTCAAATTTAACACAATAACACTTACTTCGCTGAATAAAGGTAAATCTTAAAATTAATAAACCCTATTTTAAATTACACCCTATACCGGAGCGTAGAGATCCGATCCCTTTGAACACATCTTTGTAACTCCCTTCTTTCTTACAATTTAAAAACTAAACACAGAGACAAAAACATCTGCTAAACACTTGTTCTGAATTCCTGAACATTCTTTTCCACAAATATTATATTGCATAAAGTATATTCTCATGTCCAAAATATCATAAGTGGTGTCTGGAAAATTTCTAAAGTAGGAGGTGGAGCGATCGTTAAGTAACCCGGTTGACGCACATATTACTGACTCAATACAGGGTGCGTCAAATCATTTTAACCATTTTATTTCATGAAATGCAACACATATTTATTCCCTTCCCCTTCTCGAAAAAATATGAAATCAAAATATCAAAAGGGGAAGGGGGAAAGAGGAGAGGAGAAAAGGATTCTTAATCTCGGAAAAATTCATGTTGAATATAAAGTATTTAACTATTTTTTAAATAAAATATAGTGGTCGTGGTGAAAAAATATTTGGATTTTTCTCTATAAATTGTGAATATACGACAAATTTTTGAGTAACAAGATCTAAAACCTTCTGTAAAGTATTTCCAAGCCGTCACAAGTTACGGAAATGAGAAAGGCAACATTGTCTATCCACCGCTCTTTCTTAAATTTGTGACCACCATATAATTGTCAAAAATGTTCAAAAATGGTCAAAAATTGTTAAAAATTGTTAAAAATTGTTAAAAATTGTTAAAAATTGTTAAAAATTGTTAAAAATTGTTAAAAATTGTTAAAAATTGTTAAAAATTGTTAAAAATTGTTAAAAATTGTTAAAAATTGTTAAAAATTGTTAAAAATTGTTAAAAATTGTCAAAAATTGTCAAAAATTGTCAAAAATTGTCAAAAATTGTCAAAAATTGTCAAAAATTGTCAAAAATTGTCAAAAATTGTCAAAAATTGTCAAAAATTGTCAAAATTTGTCAAAAATTGTCAAAAATTGTCAAAAATTGTCAAAAATTGTCAAAAATTGTCAAAAATTGTCAAAAATTGTCAAAAATTGTCAAAAATTGTCAAAAATTGTCAAAAATTGTCAAAAATTGTCAAAAATTGTCAAAAATTGTCAAAAATTGTCAAAAATTGTCAAAAATTGTCAAAAATTGTCAAAAATTGTCAAAAATTGTTAAAAATTGTTTAAAAAATTTTAAAAATGGCGGAATTTCAGAAGTTTCAATCGCAATTTTCTCTTTCAAAAGTGCATGATTCAAGAATTTTTTTCTTTTAAAATGTTCTATAGCAATAGGGCTTTCCAATAAAAAAAAATCGTTGCAAAATTCCGAGGGTCGCGAAATGACCGGACCCTCATTTCCGTCCACCCTGTATACAAATGAGAGAATAATTAAAATGTTATTGAATACGGAGATATTGCATCATATTTCAAAACTCTGTTAGGCAAACTAATTTTTTTTTTCAACGTACAGTAAGTTGATTTACTTAGGATTATTACATAAAAGTGTCCATACCTATTGAAGGACTCTGTATACCGAAGTAAAACCTCATATCAAAAGCTCCAAAAAAATGTGAGCAATAAATGTATAATATACAGGAGTATAGGTACCCATTCAAAAAACCATATGTTTGGTTTGTAACGAAGTTATTCAACACTCTGTATAGATTTCAAAATATTGCAAGATCAGTCGAACATTTCATGGTTCCGTATGCTTCACCGGACCCAATAAATAAATCCTCACAAATACTTCAAGTAGGTACTGTCTTAGACTATCCAGTTTCTATATTTTTCTTTCATCTATTCTCTTCCTACAAGTTGTTTGACTACCCCCCTAAAAAAACAACTAACCGCTCCATTTTTCCCGTCCCTAAAATTCAGTAGGTTATCTATGCTAAAAACAATGAAAAAAGTTTCGAGTCAATCGGACTTTATCTTGAAGTCATTTGAAAACAATTTTTGATAAATAGCAAGTACCATAAAACTTTGCAAAGTGTAAACAGCCAAATACATTCAAAGTACTCACCATTATAAACTGCTTCCCTCATTTTCAAACACACGAACACAATAAAAGTTTCCACACTTTTACGAACCACCACAATAAAACCGGCAACTTTTAGTTTAAATTATCGAAGGTATCTAGTCTCAATTTTAATGTTTTTTCATACCACGACCAATAAAAAATTAAAACTAAACCACTTAAACAAGGCGTTGTTTTTCTGTATAAACTTCATTCCGAAACAAATACATTCAGAATTTCAAAGCTAACTTGTACAGACTTGATTAGACGTATTTAAAGCTCATTCGCAGGGTTGCACTAAACATCAATTTACGCCTAATGAATTTGTTTATACCAAATATTTAATTCTTATTGGCTAGAGATTGTGACTCTTGGATATTTCGACTTGCGTCTAGTGCCACCGTTTAATTTTGT
This sequence comes from Lochmaea crataegi, assembly GCA_947563755.1. Classification (NCBI taxonomy): domain Eukaryota; kingdom Metazoa; phylum Arthropoda; class Insecta; order Coleoptera; family Chrysomelidae; genus Lochmaea; species Lochmaea crataegi. The sequence continues at coordinate 13,694,000 of OX387430.1, forward strand.
AGCCCGCATGCACGCATGAGCACGCATGATCAGATTGCCTTGTCTTTTTGAATTTTGAATTTTTAGGTTAGAATAATTAGGAACTAATACCTGTTTTTGTTTCTAATAAGTTTCATAATTTTGTTGGTTAAAACAGATTATAGGTTAATTTTTGAAGAAGGGGAAGGAAAAATAACCATTCCATTCACCCTTTCCCTTCTGTGTAGCATCATCAATGATTTTCCTTGCTCTTCTCGATAAATTAGAATCAAATAGAAATGCCTTAATAATTAAATTGTTTTGTGTTAAAATTGAAAGAGTGAAATAATGTTGAATTCGACGTTGTACCTGCAAGGGCTTCCAAGGTCAGTCGTATTGGAAATAAACAACTTTTTTGAAGCTTTTTATAAGATTAGAAATTGAAGCAAATTAATTATTTTATTGTAGAAATCTTGATGAATAATAATAATAATGATGTAGATAATAACATAGATGTTGAATATCTTTCTGCTTCTATGATTTTCTCTTGGGGATAATCTATTAAACAATAATACCGTTTCATTTTTCGCCGTTTTGAGATTTTTATTTTCATCTTCAGAGACAAAGTTTTCCGCATTTAACTATAAATTTTTGATAATTGTGCAGAGCACGGGCATCTCAATTTTGACAAAGATTTTTGTGACAATCTATAGGAATTGCTTTTATTATTAATGCGTATAAAGTTAAATTTATGGGAAAGGCATATTTGACGGAATACGGAGTAAATAGGGGTGCTGGGAGGGGTGAAAAAATTAGTCTTAAAACCCCCAAAATCATAGATTTCCAAATAAAAATTCCAGCCAAAAATGTTATACATATTTACAGTGTTGCCCGTTGTATAAAATTTGAGGGTCAATGTTGGCATTGTAAAGAATATGGAGGAATAAATATTTTTTAAGCCTGTGCTCTGCACCAAATTTTTTTTGGCTTTTGATGATTGTTGAATATTTGGAAGAGAGAGAGAGAGAGAGAGAGAGAGACGCAGGCTATAGTGTACGTTCAGTGCAGAGATAGAGAGAGAGAGAGAGAGAGAGAAAGAGAGAGAGACGCATTGAAGTAACGCGCAATACTATATAACCAACGCTGCGTTAAAATTTTGGAAAATGGTAAAAAATTGTGAAAAATTGTCAAAAATGGTCAATAATTGTCAGAATCTCTAAAAAATTGACGAAAACTGTAAGAAACTGTCAAAAGTTGTTAAATATTTTGAAAAATGGTCAAAAATAGTCAATTATTGTCAAAATTTTCGAAAGTTGTCAAAAATGGTCAATAATGGTCAATAATTATCAGAAACTGTCAAAAATTGTCAATTATTGTTAAAATTTCGAAAAATTGTCAAAAATTGTTAAAATTTTGAAAAAAATGGTCAATAGTTATAAAAAACTGTCAAAAATGATCAATAATTGTTGAAAATTGTCAAAATTTGTGAAAAATTGTCAAAAATGGTCAATAATTGTCAGAATCTCTAAAAAATTGTCGAAAACTGTAAAAAGCTGTCAAAAGTTGTTAAATATTTTGAAAAATGGTCAAAAATAGTCAATAATTGTCAAAATTTTCGAAAGTTGTCAAAAATGGTCAATAATTATCAGAAACTGTCAAAAATTGTCAATTATTGTTAAAATTTCGAAAAACGGTTGAAAATTTGGAAAAATGGTCAATAATTATAAAAAACTGTCAAAAATGGTCAATAATTGTTAAAAATTTTTCAAAATTTGTGAAAAATTGTCAAAAATGGTAATAATTGTCAGAATCTCTAAAAATTTGTCGAAAACTGTAAAAAACTGTCAAAAGTTGTTAAATATTCTGAAAAATGGTCAAAAATAGTCAATAATTGTCAAAATTTTCGAAAGTTGTCAAAAATGGTCAATAATGGTCAATAATTATCAGAAACTGTCAAAAATTGTCAATTATTGTTAAAATTTCGAAAAATCGTCAAAAATTGTTAAAATTTTGAAAAAATGGTCAATAATTATAAGAAACTGTCAAAAATGGTCAATAATTGTTGAAAATTGTCAAAATTTTTGAAAAAATTGTCAAAAATCGTCATTAATGGTCAGAAACTGTCAAAAATGGTCAGTAATTGTTAAACTTTGAAAAATGGTCAAAAATTGTCATAATTTTTGAAAAATTCTCAAAAATAGTCGAAAATTGTCAGAACCTGTCAAAAATGCTCAAAATTTGTCAAAAATGGTCAATAATTGTCAGAATCTCTGAAAAATTGTCGAAAGCTGTAAAAAACTGTCAAAAGCAGTTAAATATTTTGAAAAATGGTCAAAAATAGTCAATAATTATCAGAAACTGTCAAAAATTGTCAATTATTGTTAAAATTTCGAAAAATGGTTAAAAATTGTTAAAATTTTGGAAAAATGGTCAATAATTATAGAAAACTGTCAAAAATGGTCAATAATTGTTGAAAATTGTCAAAATTTTTGAAAAATTGTCAAAAATGGTCAATAATGGTCAGAAACTGTCAAAAATGGTCAGTAATTGTTAAAATTTTGAAAAATGGTCAAAAATTGTCAAAATTTTTGAAAAATTGTCAAAAATAGTCGAAAATTGTCTGAACCTGTCAAAAATGCTCAAAAATGGTCAATAATTGCCAGAATCTCTAAAAAATTGTCGAAAGCTGTAAAAAACTGTCCAAAGATGTTGAATATTTTGAAAAATGGTCAAAAATAGTCAATAATTATCAGAAACTGTCAAAAATTGTCAATTATTGTTAAAATTTCGAAAAATGGTTAAAAATTGTTGAAGTTTTGGAAAAATGGTCGATAATTATAAAAAATTGTCAAAAATGGTCATTAATGGTCAGAAACTTTCAAAAATGGTGAGTAATTGTTAAAATTTTCAAAAATGGTCAAAAATTGTCAAAATTTTTGAAAAATTGTCAAAGTAGTCGAAAATTGTCAGAACCTGTCAAAAATGCTCAAAAATTGTCAAAAATGGTCAATAATTGTTAAAATTGGAAAAAATGGTCTAAAATGGTAACATTTTTTGAAAAATTGTCAAAAATGATCAATAATTGTCAAAACTGTCAAAATTGGTCAATAATTGTCAAAAATGGTCCATAATTGTTAAAATTTGAAATGATAGTCAAAAATTTTGAAAAAATGTTCAATAATTGTCAAAAATTGTTAAAATTTTTGAAAAATGGTCAAAAATGGTCATTCTATTGTGCATAAGAAGCAAGCTCACCTTTTTTTATTTTGTAATCTTTTATGTTAATCACGATGTTCTTATTAAAAGTTCAAGCAGTTCTCGAGATAATTGACTATCAAATACCGTTTTTGGGTATAGAGGGTGTCCAGTATTTAATTGAAATTGTATGAGTAGCTTTTAAACCGTTGAAGATAAGCAATTAATTATATAAGAAAGAAGCTTCCAAGTTTTGTGCTTATTACAATGGTTCGTATTAAAAAAATTGTTGATGGTGGTTTTGAAGAAACGAAACGTCTAAATGTGAATTTTAATTCATAAAATCATAGCACTGTTTATTTGCAGTAAAATGTTCGAGTGCACTTTTTTGATAATTTTTGTAATAAGAGTTAAGAAAGTTTTCGGATTTTGTCGATTTTATCCGGAACATTTCGGGATATCAGACACTACGATGGAACATTGTAATGAGCACAAAAATTGGAAGCTTTTTGAAGTAAAACTTCTTCATGCAGGCGTGACTTTGGAAGTAAGCTGGTGAATGCGTGATAAAAAGCGTTACGGAAAGTGTAATCGGCAAAGGCGAACGAAAGTTGATAGGGAGATATGAGTTACTGAAGATAGAAGGAGATAAAGAGTTACGTTTCGTATATTACTGTGGGGGTAAGAGAGAGTGCAGGGCGCGCGCACATTTCCTTTCTTTCTTCCTTGACCCCTCTCATATTTTCAAGTAATTAAAAGTCTGCTATACTGATTGTCCCTTGAGGGAAGAGGGGGGTACAAAGAGAAGAAGAAGGAAATGGAGCGTAGGGTGGAGAAGGAAAAAAGAGGGAAGTAGGAAGAGTTACTGGGTGAACTGGAAAACAATCCAAGGGGAAAGGCGTATGAGATATAGCGGTGAAGAGGATGGGTGGAAATAGGAACGAGGTGCAAGAGGAGGATTAGGAGAAGGAGATTATAGAGAAATTTTTCACAGGAGACGAAGGAGGAAAGTGTTGCAGAATTCAAGAAATCCAGGATACTAGAGGGGGTAGGAAAAATGAGGGGGATAAGGCCGATAGAGAAGTTGGAAGTAGGGGGGGGGAGAAACATTAAAGTGAGGAAAGCCCCAGGGATAGATGGTCGGAGGGGTGATATGATGAAGAGGCTTTTGGATGACAATGGGGAGTACTTTTGGGAACTATTCAACAAGGTGGTGAGGGAGGCATCCCGGAAGGATCGAAGGTGACCAGAGTGATACTGATGAAGTGGGCGGGTAGAGAGGGGAAGCGGGACTATCAGCCTGCTGTGTTGGATGGGTAAATTGATGGAGGGGATAATAAAGGATAGGATTGAGGAGGAAGTTGGTAGGAATGGGAGTTTTAGGGTTTTAGGTGTTCTTCGACGTCGGGAATGCGTTCAACAGTGTCAGCAAACGGGCAGTGTTGAGCGCGTTGCTGAGGCTTGGAGTGGAGCAGGAATTGGATAACCTGGTGGAGGACTTCCTGACGGGGCGTGTGATTGTAGACCCCAGAGGGAGAAGGTATAAGACGGAGGCTGAAGTGCCTCAGGGCTCTTGGACCGACGCTCTGGAAGTGTGTGTTTGATGAGGTTTGTGTGATAGTATGTGAAGAGGGATGTGAGATTACGGTGTATGCGGACGATGTGTGTCTGGTATGTACGTCAAAGGGAGGGGCGGAGATAGAAATAAAGAAATATTGTGGAGAAGATAGAGCGGTGCGAATTGGAAGTGACGGAAGATAGAACGGTGGGGTTGCTAGTGAAGGGACGGAGCAGGACGAGGGAAGTGGGGGTGATGGTTAAGGGAAGGGGAATTCGTATGGAGGAGTCTGTGAAATACCTAGGGGTGTGGTTGGATAGTCAATTATCCTTCAAAACTCATATGTTAAGGGCGGCAGAGAAATGTAAAGTGCATGGCTGGGGAAATTGATGTGTAATGTGAAAGGGCCGGGATAGTGGAAGAGGAGGGTAATTGGTAGGAGGGTAGAGCAGAGTATGTTGTACGGTGCGGAGGTGTGAGGTGAAAGAGCGGGGGCGAATGCGAGGGTGAGGCCACTCCTGCGGGTGCAGAGAAAGATACTGGTGGGGGTGGTGGGTGGACTGGCAGCAGCGGTGCTGGCAAGGTCCTACCCATTGGATGTGATGGCTAGAGCTAGGAAAACGCTGAAGGGGTGCGACCAGAGAGGAAGTTCAGGAATGGATGGAGGAAGAAATGGAGTAAAGGTAGGAGGAGTATGAGGGCGCGCTAAAAGGAGCGATTGGGAATAGGAGAGATTGGATGGACAGGAAATTCGGGGAGGTGAACTACTTCTTGACACAGGTGTTCACTGGACTTGGGTCGAGAGTAGGGTACCTCCACAAGATTGGGAAAAGAGAGACTGGAGTGTGAGAGAGGTGTGAAGTGGAGGATGATGTGGGGCATGTGTTTAGATGCAGGAAGAACGAGGAAGTGCCGAAGAAGTTGGAGAGCAAACTAGGGGAGGCGGTGTACTGGGAGAACATGGTGGAGATAATGTTGAGGGGGGAGGAGGAATGGATGGAGGTGAGTGGAGTAGTAGAGAGCATGGTTAGGGGGAGAGAAGGACTCGATATGGAATGAGAGGTAGGAGTGATAGTAGGGAGAAGACGACGGTGTGAGCGGAGAGTGTGCGAGGGACCGCCGCCCGTCTCGAAGTATGCTAGGGTAGTGATTCCGAGGCAGGGGTAACGGCGAGTTTGAGGTGGGTTTGGTTGGTAGGCATCCCCTTGGGGATGAGTCCAACACTGTTTGGGTCCTGGACCCATTCGAACATGAGTTTCCCATCTCGGCCCGAAAAAAAAGCGAAGTCGGTAAATATTTTCAAATAATTAAAAATATGTTATACTGATTGTACCATCCAAAGAGAAGATATGAGCATTCGATATTTTCAAATTAAAAATTTGCTATACTGATTGTCCCATCCAAAGAAAAATTGATCATTCGATATTTTGAAATTATTAAACGTTTGCTATACTGATTGTCCCAACCAAAGCGAAGTCGGTAACTATTTTCAAATAATTAAACATATGTTATACTGATTGTCTCATCCAAAGAGAAACGGAACATTCGTTATTTACAAATTAATAAAAGTTTGCTATACTTACTGATTTTCCAAACCAAAGCGAAGTCAGTAAACATTTTCAAATCATTAAAAATATGTTATGCTGATTGTCCCATCCAAAGAGAAATTGAACATTCGATATTTTCAAATTATTAAAAGTTTGCTATAGGTACTGATTGTATCAACCAAAGTGAAGCCAGTCAATATTTTCAAATAATTGAAAACATTTTATACTGATTGTCCCATCCAATGAAAAGATGAACATTTGATATTTTATAAGTTTTTCTTTAGTTGTGTGGTCTAAAGCACATTTATTTGTTTTTCTGATAAAATTTATCTCCTATCTCAGAAGGTTTGAAAGTTACCAGTACAATTCCAATGGAATACGGGATACCCTGTATAAGATTGTGGAGCTCTGTTTTGAGAGGTGCCTGCAATTTTTGTAAACATTGTTCTGTTGCTTCGACCTTCTGAAATGATTATAATCAAGTAAAATTGAAATGGATGTTAAAATATTAATACACATACAGGGCGCGACAAAAATGAAGCAAAACACTAAAACGGCCATTTTTTTGTCTCACGCATAGTAATTTCTTTGTAAATTATAAAATAACTGTTTTCTTGGTTCATTTCTACTCACTTATTTCCGTAGTGTCGTGAATGAATGTGGATTCGTTTAATTTCGATTTTTGTGTGAACCTTTCCGATCTAGTCTTTTTAATTCGAATCATGTACCTAGTTCATTTAAAGTACAGCATGATACATGCGTAGGATGTACGTTTTCAAAAAGATGGAACTATTCTCCATTAATTATGTAGAAAATATTCAATATCTACATAAATACTTTTAATACTGATATTACGTTTATGGGAGCCATATTTTACATTTAACGACAATAGTAAATTCATATTTTCTTTTAAACATATAAAGGGTGTTCCAGGAGTTCGTATGGAAAAGTTAGCTGAAAATAATGATGGTACTATTTAAAATATGTGCCTCAATAACTTTGGTAAGTATTGTAGGCAATGAACCAGAATTTGGAATATCGAAAAATGCATCACGTGGTACTGGAGCCAAGTGCCAACACAGCAAACGTCTGATCAAAAAATTCTCAGAGTTGCTGATTAACGAAATATTAAACCTCAGCAGGGGTCATATAGAGAAAGACAATCAATCATTTGTTAGAGATTGAAAATTGTATTTTATTCATAAAGGATTGTGATTTTGTATAAACCATGTGTTTGTGATCATAATTTGATATGAAAAAAGAGCACAAAAACTACAGGATAATTTTGAATTAGCTTATCATGAAGTTAATAATATTTGTGAAAATGAGGGATGATGACATCCATCAGAAGTAGAGTCATTGAAAAGAAGATAAATCTGATAGGCATAATTCGATAAATATAAATTTATCTAAGAAAAAAATAAGCATTTTATTGAATGAATAATCATTGTAGAAAGGCTATTATTCTCCTGAACACAAATTTCACATAATTTACTCATATTTTCTGTAACTTCTTAATATAAAATGAAACAATTACCCTCTATTTATAATTCAAAGAGTACTTCATCCTGATAAAATATACTAACGGTCATTGTGCTATTCTTAAGGAGAAACTTCCTAAATATGCTCGTTGCACTGTAAGACTCACCTAAAGTCGCCCTAGAGGGATACAAAACAGATGAATAATGTGCAACTGTATAATTTGGACCTATTTTCTGGGAAACTTCCGACATGACATCCTCCTTCGTGTAGCACTCAGGAGTTACGTGACTTTTTAGCAAAATGAAGACAAAATGTTTCAGTGCTGCCCAAGAGGCGATGTACAGCATAAAGATTATGATGAATAAGTCAGAACGTGAAGGAAACGCTTAGGGACGCTGCGTGTGTTTGTTTTTTGTCTCAGTTAAAAATTGGGGTAGGTCATGTTACTTCTAATTGTTGAAAATAAGTTGAAACTTTTTATACGATGTTGGAATTTGATAAAAACAAATGTTAAAACATCCTCTTGGTTCCTACAGGTACGAAATAATGAAAGCGCTGAAATTTTCCGCCTTACTTTTCAATTATTCGTAAATTTTCCACAAATTAATGACTGAGATGACTAATCCCAATGTGGACCAAGCAATAGAGCATGCAAGTTCAGTAATTTTTGAAAAAACTCCTAGTAGAAAATCGATAGTGCCATCATATTAAAGACATTAAGTAGTATAATTTTTATATATTTTCGACACGCAAATGTTTTTCAGTAATTTGTTATAAACATTTAAAACGAAAAAAACGTACTTTTAGTTTTTTTCATATAACGTTAAAAGTACCACGTAGGTGATTGATATAAGTACGAACAAAATGAGAGGTCGAGCGACTTGATCGGATGATCAGGAGACGTGGAAATTTGAGAAATCATTTTTTCGAAAACTCACTTGTTTGTCATTTTCAAATTTTAAGAGCTGACACTATGTACATAATAAGTGCGAAGAGAGGACGCCAGGCGACGGCTACTTTTATCGCAATTGCAATTTTATTTTTTTATTGCGATGATTTGCAACGTGTCAGGATTCGTTATCGATATCCCGATTTCAAATTTTATAACGGATTTGAAAAGTATAGATGTAGAGCAGCAAAACATATTTTTGATTTGTGATAAAATAATGAGAAATTGACCAAAAACGCCAAAGAACACCGCCGAAAATGTCGCGCGCCAACGCTATTGTGTATCTAATATATATATAGTATACTTCTACTCGTTCTCCGCTTTTCTTCCACTCCGATACTTTCCGTCGCTCGGATATGTCAAAAATATTTCCCCATTGTTTGGCCTAATGTACAGGGTGGCCCATTAAGCGAGGTAACCGGCTGTATCTCGGAAAGTATTTGTCCCCTGTTGTGAGGAAAAAATATTTATAGTAAAAGTGGTCAAGAGAAATTGCTGGAAATTCTTTTCAACCTCAAAATTTCACCCATAGGGGACGTTAATCTCATTTTGAAGCCCGTTTAATTCCAGATAATTTTCTATAGTGACATTTCTTTGTATCTGTCATAATAAGCGAGAAGGAAGACTATTTTTTAGTGTTTACATTTTAATATTTCGTTAACTATTCAACCTATCCGACTGTTTCTGGACTCATATGAAAGAGGGTTGTGTGGATTTTGAAGACCGTTCATGTACCTTATGGATTACTTTAAAACAGATAAATCAGAGGTTGCTTTATGCAGCGATTACTTATTCTTGCGATTTTATTGAAAAAATTAAATAAAACGTTACTAATTTTGTAACATATTCTGAAGCAGCTTTAAATTTCTCATATTTTAGTGAAAACTGCATCTTGATATCTCCATTCGTTTTTGACTTATCGTAAAAAATGTGAAACACTAACATGTAAAAGATCTGCAATTTTCTGAGATAATAATAATTTTAGATTTGAACATAGCAATAACGCCCCCTATGGGTAAAATTTTGAGGTTGAAAATAATTTCCAGCAAGTTTTCTTGGCAACTTTCACTATCAATATTTTTCCCCACAACCTGGGACAAGATACAGCCGGTTACCTTGCTTAATGGGCCACCCTGTACCAACCCCTTTTTGAACGAGACTTCAGAGTTTCTCGCCTATTAATTAAGATAAGGCATTGCGGTTTCCGCAGGCGTTGATTATTTTTTGTGAAACGTTCAATACTGTCAAAAGATTTTTTAAACTATTTAGTTTCGAGTATACATACAAAACCTACTTTTTGGGGATACCCTGTATGTCTGCTATTCCTAATCACACAATTTTATATTTATTCTTATGATCCTTTGTGTGTGAGGTATTTTATTTTTATTAATTTTTTAAGTTTATCTTATTATTATAATTAGTTTGTTCACCTTTTTAATTTTAAGAAATTCCTGGTATACTCACTTTATTCTTTAAGCTAGCTATTGAAAAAGGGTTTGACTCTTTATCTCAGGTTACGGTTCCCTCAAATTAACTTTACAATGAAGAATAATTTAATTGATTCTTTTTGAAATTTTAATATGATGAATGTTTGAATTTACAATAAGAACATGAAAAAGAATTTTAATTGAAATTTTAACCTTAATAATCCTCTTTACTAAAATTTTTTATATTCCGCTGCAACTAAATACTCTCCTTTTTCTTCCTTTTTTTGTATTGTAATTAATAAATTTATTCTGGTAGTTTCTAGTTTAAATTTCTAATAATTACTTGTCGCATTCCCCTCGTAACACAAACAAGAATCGGAGGAATCGCTTTAGATTTGTGTCATGCGCATAAACACTGTAACTGATTCTATTGAACTAAAATGGCTGGCAACGTTATGAACAGGTGTCTCTTCAAAAGGAGTATTATTGAATTGCTTTGGATTATTTATTTTAATAAGGGAAGCTTCCTTTTTAATTTAAAACTACTAATATCAACAATCTTAACTAAATATCAAATAAGAAATACCTACGCAATTGGTAATTACATGTTTTTACGATGTGAAATATTTATAGGTTATTTCTTTTTAGGAACAATGTGTGAAAGAATATTCACTCCTCTGCTGTGTGGGATATAAAATAACATCAAATCTGCATGCTGATTTCATATACACTATTTCAGATAGTAAATTAAACTTTCTCTGGAACAAATTGTGTCTGGTTTCCTTCGAATACCTGGGACGCTATCTACAGTCGAGTTTAAATATTTGAAATTAATCTTACCGCCTTCTGGTTGATAATAAATGGATGTTATCTCTTACAAGGTTAGTACTTCTTAACTTTTCCACTTCTCTGGTTTGATTTTTCAGGCTTTTTAAATTTAATTTTCAATTTTTATCTTCCCCATCCAGATTCTTGTACTTCCTCCTTCCTCGTTCCAAAATCAACAACCTTCAATTTTCTTCTTGTTTATTTTTTACCAGACCACTTGCCGTTCTGATAAATTGTTTTAGAGTTACTTTTATTGATTTCTATTGATGTCAAAGGTACTTTCACATGTTTTAATACTATGTCCTCTATGAACTACACTTTTTTTTAATCGGTTTATTCTATTCGCGATTATTCACTGTCACTTCACAAAGTTTCTAAATTATCGACATAAATCTGTCTGGACTTCAACACTTTCATACTATGTACAAATAGTGTGTCAATTCTAACATTATTTATTGAGTTTTATGAAGATAATTCTGTGTTTTTATTATTTGACTTTATTTCTGTTTTTATTCGATTCATTTATCAATTTTATTTTATTTCAAACTAATTAATGTTGAAATATTCTATTACTAACTAATAATAATTGATTTATTAAGCAAAATTTTCCTTAATTTCAGGCTATTCACCTACAATTGGACTTACCAATTTTCAAATCATCACAATGTATATATTTTTGCTCAGAATTCAATGGCTTACCAATAAAAAATTTTTAGGATACCGTTTTCAGGATACAAACCAAATTTTTGCTTATCCTAATGGAACATCCTGTATATTCATAGTATAATAAATTTGTCAGTTTTTTCGCTGCAAATATGCAAAAAATTAGGCGAGTTATCAATAATGGTGAATATTTTCAATAACATGTTGAATTTTGAAACCATTTTATTTTTATTTCCAACCGGAGTTTTTACAACCGGTGAAGTTTTCCCTGGAAAGTATCTACTTTCAAGGAATAGGTACGATAAAAGTGATAACATTTAGAGAACAAGTCCGTGCGTGTGCGTGAACTGACAAGACTCACACAGAAGTGAAATAACGTCAAGAGATTGTGGATAATTCCTTTTACGGAAGCTCTTAAAGAATTAACCTAAAGTTATCGGATTAAGACTACCGGGTCTCTTAAACTCCACATTTATACTTTACCAGATAAATATCAGAAGAAAACGTATTTTGTACAGTTAACAAAGAAACTAATTAAGTCTCTATTCAAAAAACGACATAGTTAGACAAAATTGAAGTGTTATGGTATTTTTTGGTAAAAATCTAAAACTAAATAAACAATAGACCGAATTGTTCATATTTTCAGAGTTAGCTAACATCTTTCCTCATAACATTGTAGCCACATTTTAACAAAATTATGAATTATGAATTCCCGGAAAATGTACAATAAATTCAAAATTTTTATTTCATATGCTTCTGTCCATTGAATGGAAAATATGATCTGTATAATTGAATTTCTATGATATTGATTATAAATATTCTCAAAAATTTTTTTTCATAGTAAAATATCACCACCGGCACATCGCTTACAATTTTTCGCATAATAATCGTCCTTGTTTGTGATTGTTCTGTTCTGATTATTCGCGACATTTACTTTCGGATTTAATTTTATTCAATTACCAAAAAATAAATAAATTCCTATTTTCTGAATCAGGTTTTTCCAGGATCATGGAAAACGAAAACATGGGATTCCTTTAGATGGCATTAAAAAAGAGCAATCCTTGTCGAGAAACCCATGGTTATGTTCCGATCATTTTTAACCTGAAGATATTTTGGTGATATTAAGTGGAGCAATCTTAACATAATCAAACCCTCTTACAATTATGTTCCTTGTGGTATAAGTGTCTAATTTTTTCAAATATTTTGGGGAAACTGAATTTTTTTTATAAAAGATTGTACAAAATATGCACCAAGTTTCTTGCAGTTAAAATTAATAACCAGCTGACTAGGTTAAAAGAACGTCAATCCCTATTAGGAAAAAGTGGGATAGATGCCGCGGGGGTATAGATGCCGCATGTCACGTGATTCGTAAGTCAGTAGTGGGAAAGGATTCTAAGGTACAATATTCGACAATAAGTTTTTGTTGTTATGAGTGCAGTGGGAGACCATCTAACGCAGTAGGCATCTCTACCCTTTGAAAAACACGTTGTGGCATCTCTCCCTTCTAGTCACGTCAACTCTCCCTACCCGGTGGGAGAGACGCCTAGAATTCCAATTTTTTTAATTTTTTCCCCATTATGTGAGAAAAGTGTTTTAGTTTTAATGTAGTGGAGTGTCACACAAACGTTGAAGTCTACTTTGTTTATTTTGTTTCAATTAAAAAAATTAAAATAGAGCTCTGACAATTTTTCAAAAGTGTGGCGTCTATCCCAGTTTTACCCTATTTTGTGATTTAACGAATATTTGTCTTCTCCTATCATTATTTTTTTGATAAATTGGAAGCTAAATGTGAAAAACTGGATTATTACCGCTAGGCACATAATAATAAAATAAACATGTCATAAAAATCACACATTATTAACCTACTTTCCTCCTTTAAATCACCTTATTTTTATTCCTGACATCTATAATCACCCAAACAAAAAAATAAGGGCTCAGGTACTAAGCAGGCCAAATATTTATCTTTAATGCCGAAAAAAAAAATAATTCCAATATTGATTTTTGTTTAACTCCTTTCAAGTATTACTTCCGTTATGAATGTTAGTTTGTATCTCATTATATAAATTAGTGAGTATTAGGAAACCATTCAAATTATTTGCTAGAATACGTACGTATTGAAATATAGAGAGTTTTCACTCATTGAGCAATAGAAGTATGTCCTTGAAAGGAGTTATTTTATCTTGCACAGTTTTTAACCAAAATTAAGAAAAATATACGCCTTAATAACTAGCAATCAGCTTCCAGTGAAGTATCAATATACAATTTTTTTGGGAGCCATTCTCATACCGTGAGCACTGCAGTCTGTTGACTCATTGTACTCTACTCCCATATTTAGTCCACCCACCCAGTTATCCCCATACCGTCTAGGGATAGATAATATAGGTCCATTGGATGTGTGCCATAAGTCAAGAGTCTCACAATCAGACAAAATGTGGTATTTGAGTTAATTTTTAAAATTTAGTTATGGGTAACTGGATTTTTATTTATATTTGAGTTGATTTTCAAAATCTAGTTAGGGTAGCTAGATTTTTATTGATATCTGAGTTAATTTTTGTTAGGGGTAACTAGATTTTCATTGGTATTTGAGTTAATTTCTAAAAATTAGTTGGGGGTAGCTAGATTTCTATTTGTATTTGAGTTAATTTCTTAAATTTAGTTGGGGGTAGCTAGATTTTTATTGGTATTTGAGTTAATTCTCAAACATTAGTTGGGGTAGCTAGATTTTTATTGGTATTTGAGTTCATTTTTAAAATTCAGTTGGGGTAGCTAGATTTTTATTTGTATTTGAGCTAATTTTTAAAATTTAGTTAGGGGTTACTGGATTTTTATTGATATTTAAGTCAATTTTTAAAATTTAGTTAGGGTAGCTAGATTTTTATTGATATCTGAGTTTAGTTTTGTTTGGGTAGCTAAATTTTTATTGGTATTCGAGTTAATTTTTTAAATTTAGTTGGGGGTAGCTAGATTTCTTTTGGTATTTGAGTTAATTATCAAAATCTAGTTAGGGTAGCTAGATTTTTATTGATATCTGAGTTTAGTTATGTTTGGGTAGCTAAATTTTTATTGGTATTTGAGTTAATTTTTGAAATTTAATTGGGGGTAGCTAGATTTATTTTGGTATTTGAGTCAATTTTTAATATTTAGTTGGGGGTAGATAGATTTTTATTGGTATTTGAGGTAATTTTTAAAAATTAGTTAGGGATAGCTAGATTTTCATTTGTATTTGAGTTAATTTTCCAAATTTAGTTGGGGGTAGCTAGATTTTTATTTGTATTTGAGCTAATTTTTTAAATTTAGTTGGAGGTAGCTAGATTTTTATTGGTATTAGAGTTAATTTTTAAAATCTAGTTAGGGTAGCTAGATTTTTATTGGTATTTGAGTTAATTTTTAAAATTCAGTTGGGGGTAGCTAGATTTTTATTGGTATTTGAGGTAATTTTCAAAATTTAGTTAGGGGTAGCTAGATTTTTAATGGTATTTGAGTTAATTTTTAAAAATTAGTTAGGGGTAGCTAGATTTTTATTGGTATTTGAGTTAATTTCTAAAAATTAGTTGGGGGTAGCTAGATTTCTATTTGTATTTGAGTTAATTTCTTAAATTTAGTTAGGGGTAGCTAGATTTTTATTGGTATTTGAGTTCATTTTTAAAATTCAGTTGGGGTAGCTAGATTTTTATTTGTATTAGAGCTAATTTTTAAAATTTAGTAGGGGGTAGCTAGATTTTTATTGGTATTTGAGTTAATTCTCAAACATTAGTTAGGGTAGCTAGATTTTTATTCGTATTTGAGTTAATTTTCAAAATTTTTTTTGGGGTAGCTAGATTTTTATAGGTATTTGAGTTAATTTTTAAAATTTAGTTAGGGGTTACTGGATTTTTATTGATATTTAAGTTAATTTCTAAAAATTAGTTGGGGGTATCTAGATTTCTATTTGTATTTGAGTTAATTTCTTAAATTTAGTTGGGGGTAGCTAGATTTTTATTGGTATTTGAGTTAATTCTCAAACATTAGTTGGGGTAGCTAGATTTTTATTGGTATTTGAGTTCATTTTTGAAATTCAGTTGGGGTAGCTAGATTTTTATTTGTATTTGAGTTAATTTTTAAAATTTAGTTAGGGGTTACTGAATTTTTATTGATATTTAAGTCAATTTTTAAAATTTAGTTGGGGTAGCTAGATTTTTATTGATATCTGAGTTTAGTTTTGTTTGGGTAGCTAAATTTTTATTGGTATTTGAGTGATTTTTTAAAATTTAATTGGGGGTAGCTAGATTTTTATTGGTATTTGAGTTAATTATTAAAATCTAGTTAGGGTAGCTAGATTTTCATTGATATCTGAGTTTAGTTTTGTTTGGGTAGCTAAATTTTTATTGGTATTTGAGTTAATTTTTGAAATTTAGTTGGGGGTAGCTAGATTTATTTTGGTATTTGAGTTAATTTTTAAAATTTAGTTAGGGGTTACTGGATTTTTATTGATATTTAAGTTAATTTTTAAAATTTAGGTAGGGTAGCTAGATTTTTATTGATATCTGAGTTTAGTTTTGTTTGGGTAGCTAAATTTTTATTGGTATTTGAGTAAATTTTTAAAATTTAATTTGGGGGGTAGCTAGATTTTTATTGGTATTTGAGTTAATTATCAAAATCTAGTTAGGGTAGCTAGATTTTCATTGATATCTGAGTTTAGTTTTGTTTGGGTAGCTAAATTTTTATTGGTATTTGAGTTAATTTTCAAAATTTAGTTGGGGGTAGCTAGAATTATTTTGGTATTTGAGTCAATTTTTAAAATTTAGTTGGGGGTAGATAGATTTTTATTGGTATTTGAGTTAATTTTTAAAAATTAGTCAGGGGTAGCTAGATTTTCATTTGTATTTGAGTTAATTTTCAAAATTTAGTTGGGGGTAGCTAGATTTTTATTTGTATTTGAGCTAATTTTTTAAATTTAGTTGGGGGTAGCTAGATTTTTATTGGCATTAGAGTTAATTTTTAAAATCTAGTTAGTGTAGCTAGATTTTTATTGGTATTTGAGTTAATTTTTAAAAATTAGTCAGGAGTAGCTAGATTTTCATTTGTATTTGAGTTGATTTTCAAAATTTTGTTGGGGGTAGCTAGATTTTTATTTGTATTTGAGTTAATTTTTAAAATTTAGTTGTGGGTAGCTAGATTTTTATTGGCATTTGAGTTAATTTTTGAAATATAGTTGGGGGTAGCTAGATTTTTATTGGTATTTGAGTTAATTTTTAAAATTTAGTTAGGGGTAGCTAGATATTTATTTGTATTTGAGTTAATTTTTGAAATTTAGTTGGGGGTAGCTAGATTTTTATTGGTATTTGAGTTAATTTTGAAAATCTAGTTAGGGTAGCTAGATTTTCATTGATATCTGAGTTAATTTTTTTTAGGGGTAGCTAAATTTTTATTGGTATTTGAGTTAATTTTCAAAATTTGGTTGGGGGTATCTTGATTTTTTTGGTATTTGAGTTAATTTTCAAAATTTAGTTGGGGGTTGCTAGATTTTTATTGGTATTTGAGTTAATTTTTTAAATTTAGGTGGGAGTAGCTAGGTTTTTATTGGTATTTGAGTTAATTTTTGAAAATTAGTTAGGGGTAGCTAGATATTTATTGGTATTTGAGTTCATTTTCAAAATTCAATTGGGGGTAGCTAGATTTTTATTTGTATTTGAGTTAATTTTTAAAATTTAGGTGGGAGTAGCTAGGTTTTTATTGGTATTTGAGTTAATTTTTAAAAATTAGTTAGGGGTAGCTAAATTTTTATTGGTATTTGAGTTAATTTTTAAAATTCAGTTGGGGGTGGCTAGATTTTTTCTTGTATTTGAGTTAATTTTTGAAATTTAGTTGGTGGTAGCTTGATTTTTATAGGTATTTGAGTTTATTTTTGAAATTCAGTTGGGGGTAGCTAGATTTTCATTTGTATTTGAGTAAATTTTTAAAATTTAGGTGGGAGTAGCTAGATTTTTATTGGTATTTGAGTTAATTTTTGAAAATTAGTTAGGGGTAGCTAGATTTTTATTGGTATTTGAGTTAATTTTTGAAATTGAGTTGGGGGGTAGCTAGATTTTTATTGGTATTTGAGTTAATTTTTAAAATTTAGTTGGGCGTAGCTAGATTTTTATTGGTATTTGAGTTCATTTTTAAAATTTAGTTGGGGGTAGCTGAATTTTTATTGGTATTTGAGTTAATTTTTAAAATTAAGTTGGGGTAGCTAGATTTTTATTCTGGTGGTTACGGTCTCGTTCCCCATGCCACAAAGACTGTAGCTGAGATCCCTGCTATACAGCCCCATTCTATACTGGTTCTTCGACCAGTTCAACACATGTAACCCCTACAAAAGTCTTTGGACTGTTTCTCTACAGATAGCTTCGTACCTATTTTTGTAGTTGTCCTTGAACTGGTTCTGGTCCTGATTCTGGAGTTCATCAGCCTGTTTATTTCCAGAGATATCATGCGCAGGCTTAGCCCCCTCCACCTCCTGTTTCCCCACTAGTTTGCCTTACCATCTCTGATTTTGTCGCTCCCTCTTTCCCGACATATGACTTGGAATCCATGGCAGGTGGGAATACCATTTTTCATGGCCGGTAAGAAAGTGACCAGAATTGTTTAGTGTCGTTTCTAGAAAATATATCATTGTAACAATTAGAGGCTCGAAAAAATCTTGTTACCAGGTATTAGGCCAACTTATTATACAATCTCCATTTGAGTCAATTTGCACGTTAGTCCGTTGGGATACCATAGCAGACACTCAACTAAGATGTTTTACAGTTAACTGCTGCTCACAAATAATACATTGGTGTTCTTGATGCCCTGATAAGTATTCGTGAGTAGCTCGAATGTGACCCAGATGTAATCTTATGATGATGGTTTGATGCCTTCTATTTTCGGTAAAAGTGAACGAGGGGGTTATGTAGGATTCGATTCGAGTTCTTACACGTGTCATTCCATTTTAGTTCTGCTGCTTTCAGTATTTAATGGCTTGATAATTGTCGTGCTTTTTTTGGAGATTTGATCGTCTATTTCATTGGGTTTTAATGAAGCATTTTTCCAAGAGCATTGCCAGACATTTGTAACAAAAATGATATTCTAAAAAATAATTCTTCAATTTCATATTTATTTAAAAAATCTCATTTTATATACCTTATAATTTAAAACTTCAAAGGCGTTTTCAGCTCACGTTCAGTTCAAGGTATTCAACTAAATGTTTATTTTCCTTGTATTTTTATTAACTATTCTGTCTAAAATTTCTCCGGAACTGTGGAATTTTAATTGATAGCAGCTTAAACTTAAAAACTTCGTGAATGCAACGTAGCAAAACTAAATTCAAGCGTCGTGTCTGACATACAGCTGGACCATCCGCTCTTTGAATGCACAATTTTATATTACAAACTTTTTAATTTTACGCCAAACCAGTCTGAACGAGTGACGTAAGTGCATTTTTGCCAACATAACGTCGAAGCTTTTATGATTAATTAAATTTTACAGTGCAGGTAATAAAGTACAAACTCACTAGTGGTGCCAAGATATTATAGAAGCTATACCAGTGACTTTATCTGGATTTACATGAATTACTGGAAAAAACTTATTAAATAATAAATTTTGAAAATTGTGACTAGAGAATTATATAAACTTGAAGTGTCATTGAAGTAGGATTTGCGATGTGAATTCTAGCAAAGTCGAAACAGGTCGATGGACATGTTACACTTTGATACTTCAAACTATGAACTGAATTGAATATTGTCAATTTTAATGGGCTTTTCTGCAATTAACCCTCTACAATGAATCGCTGCGCATCTGAATTGATAAAAATAGTTGTTGAATTTTATTGAAGGTTTATCAGTATATCGGCACAGGTCGATATAAGTGCGACGAAAAGTGGTGAAACACGTAAATAAATAGATATATCCGATGGAATAAACATTCACAATTCAGGTCAACGATATTTATGTATGTAAATATGTCTGTTTTCACTGTTTTCCAATATAACTAAACCGATCTGCTATATGTGCAAATGTTTGTATGTGTGTATTTAATCTTTAAAAAATAATACCTCGAGTTTGAACGTGATAATATAGGCTATTTTTCCACTATCCGTGATAAAAACGTTTTTTCTTGTTTTCAGTTAATCACAAGGATCATTTTCAGGTACTACTACAGGGCGACTTCAATTTTCGCGGGTTACGTACATATAATGCAATGTTTGTCACCTACTGTATACTTGAGTGACATTCACTGAGACCTAAAAAATCTATTGAGCCTAGTAGTTCCGTTAGAGCTATTTATTTCAGGATATTGGCAAATTTCAGTTGACACCTACAATAGATGGTTGATTTGAGAAAAGCAATAGAGCGTTTCCAAGTGACATCATCCCACGCCATGTTGTCAGCTGATGACGGACAACCTTCAGAA
This sequence comes from Lochmaea crataegi, assembly GCA_947563755.1. Lineage (NCBI taxonomy): Eukaryota > Metazoa > Arthropoda > Insecta > Coleoptera > Chrysomelidae > Lochmaea > Lochmaea crataegi. Next base: position 13,714,016 of record OX387430.1, read on the forward strand.
AGATGGATGGAAATAGCACTTTTTACTGATTTAAATATAAATCGAAAACAAAAGTTAATTGGTTTTGGTAAATTTGTGTATTAGTTGGATACTATAATCATTTAAAAGTGTAAAAAAGCAATTGTTATGAGTTTTATCGTGTTGTATTATTCGGTTTGAGGTTATAATGAAATTAGTGTGAAGGTTGTCCGGTGACAGAAGATCGTCACGAAAAAATACTTGGAAAAGGTCAAATTGTCAATTGGAAATATATATTGGACCAAATTCTTGAAAAACAGTTGGGACTCTCCATGTTTGAAGCAGAGGGTATCTATATTTATTCTAGTTGCAGTAGCTTATGCTCTTGATTTTTGTCCCACTGTCACTGTTTCAAAGTTTGTAAAATTGCTCTCGAAACTTTGTGACGTTTAGTAAACTGAGTCAGACCAATAAAGAATTTATCGCGATTTTTATAACTAATAACAATAAATACATTTATCCTGCTATTTCTGGATATAAAATGGATCGTAAAAGTTACTCTCGCTCCGCTCATAGTTTATTGTAATTCAATAGTAGATATACCGTATGTAGTTTACGAGAACGAACTAAAATTTTGTTACCTTAAAAAGTATCAAAAAGTAGGACTTACATCAGAGGTTATGAAATATTCCAGGACCACCGCCTTTCTCAAGGCAAAAAAATTCAACGCCTCCAATCAACAAATTAATAATTTCAACTGTCACTACAATGAATTCCACAACAGAAATATTATAGAATGGAAGTTTAAAGGCTACTGAAAAATAGTGCTGGAAAAAGGGTCCAGTTAAATGAAAATAAAACAATTTACATGATAATGAGAGCTGGTATTAATCAACTAGATGGAGGCTTGACGTTTCGAAGTATTTTAGACGATTGTCACTATCAAGAATATAAACGAAATAAGCTACCTAGGGATTAAATTCAACAACAAAAATGATGAGTTAAGAGAAATTAACACAAGATTCGCAAAAGGACACAGGAGAGAAACTACTAGATATGTGGGAGAGAAAAATACTCAGAAGAATATATGGGGAAAAAAGTGGAAACAGTGGAATATATCTGGATCAGAAAAACAAATCAGGAGTTCATCGAATTATATGAAAGTCCTCGTCCTTTAATATCAACGGTAGTAAGGTCGCAACGTTTAAGGGTACATGAAGAGACTAGAAAATTTAAGAGAGACAAAAGAAATACTTGGAAGAGGAACTGGATGTGAAAGAAAGAGTGTAAGACCGGAAAAAAAGTGGATAGAGGCAGTACAAAAGAACCTAGAACTGTTGAACATTCGCAGATGGGAAAAGGTGGCAAAAAGTAAAACATAATGGAGGAAAATGTCCAGCTAAGCCTTGGACCTTCATGGCTTGGACGGGCCGTTGATGGCCCGTTGGGTTTCAGAAATTCTATTTTAATGAAGCCAAAATTTCTTCAAAACTTTCCAAGACATATTATAAACTATAATTCATGTTTTGAAGCATTTGTCATGCAGTGGCACATCACATGGCCTGGTAGTTCTGTATTCACAATATTGTCACCTGCGTCTACTTTGTTGACCACCGTTGGCTGACCTATACGGTAAGCCAGGATCTCAGGACCACTGTAAAATCCCGTGACCCGAAGAGGACGGATGTAACTCTCTACAATCGCCTCTTAAAAGATGCTCTGCAGGAAACAGAGGTTCTGACTCCTGGCAATAATGAGGAACTGGAAAGGTACACGAAATCTATCCAAAACAAAATAGACATTGCCTATAAGGAATCCTGTCCGATGAGGATGGTCCAGACAGATGGCGAAACCATTAATTGGTGGAGCACTGAACTAAAACAACTCAGAAAGACAGCGAGAACGACCTTTAACAAGGCAAAACGAACAAAACTCAAAGAGGACTGAGGAGTATACCAAGCCAACCTCAGAGAGTTCAAAATAGTCTGCAGACAAAGACCAGTCTGGAGATCCTACTGTGAGGCAGTCGAAGACTTCCCACAAATTTCTAGGCTACAGAAGGCACTCTCAAACGACCACCATAAGAGTATCGGCATACTGACGAGGGAAAATGGCGACAAAGCCGCCAACCTCCAAGAGAGCGCTGAGATTCTTATGGAAACTCACTACCCAGGCTCTGTGTTTCCTGGAACGACGAACTGGGCGGAAGTACCAACAACACCCTCACAATACGATTAGCAATTTGCTAGTGCAGTAATTGATGAGGACAAGATAAGGTGGGCCAATTCGGGCTTTTCCCCTTTCAAGTCACCAGGACCTGACGGTATAAGACCAGCCCTACTCCAGTGGGGAATGGATATCCTAATGCCGCACCTGGTTGGATCATGCAGAGCCTCTTTAGCTCTGAGGTATATTCCCAGGAAGTGGAGAGAAGTACGAGTGGTATTTATACCCAAACCAAGAAGGATGGACTACACCTTACCAAAAGCATTCCGACCTATTAGCCTCACATCGTTCTTTTTAAAAACAATGGATAGGCTATGTGGGAGGTATATAAGAGATGAAGTGCTAATTCACAACCCACTTTATCTAAATGCATGCATATACTCCGGGAAGGTCCACTGATTCGGCCCTTCACCAAGTGGTTGGCAGAATCGAAAGATCATTGGACAATAAAGAATCCACCCTGGGTATATTCATAGATATTGAGGAAGCGTTTGATAAAACAACCTTCCCAACAACTACCCAGAAAAATAACTTCAGTAATGTACTCCTGATAGTGGGAGAATGGATACTCAAAATGCTCTCTAGTAGAGCGAAAATTATCAATGTAGAAGAAAACATAGCAAGAGGACTGGTCATGAGAGGATGTCTTATCACCCCTTCTTTGTAACAGGATTTCTAACTGGCCACTGTCAACTAAGGAAACACCTCTATACCAAGGACACACCTCTATGCAGAATGTGTGAACAAGAAGATGAAACTGTCAGGCGAGTGACCGGAGTTATCGTCAATAAGAAAGTGTGTGTTCGGTGAGTCTTGGCCTACTCCTGTCGACATAAAGAAGATGTCTCCTAGTGACCTGTCCACCTTCCTGAAAAGGACAGGATGGACGAGGAGCTAGGAGGACAACTCCTCATGAGGATGTACAATGGGTCCGTGTGGCCTAATTGCTGTGGGCCTAAACTCACCCTCATCACTCTATAGAAGCAGAAGGGCGTCAATAAGAAGACTAATTTCTGTTGGTTTTTCATCTACAGCCAAATTGTTATTATTAGCAGTATGAAATTCCTTCAAAATTTCACACTCATTTATTGTGGACATCTTCGAAAGTTTTCCAATACATGCGTCGTCGAGGTGATGGCACATACCCACTGAAAAGTAGGATTCCAATGAATCGACAATACCAAGTATTTTGGAAACTCAAAAAACTACTACAGAATGGGTTAGTAACACACTTATAAATTTTTAATGCCGATTAGCGTCTAATCCTGCTTGTCTCTGAATAGATTGAGATGTTGCTTCTCTCTTTTTAGTCGCTGATTGAGCCTACTCCTTCGTAGGTTCAATATTTTTGGATAAACTGCTTGTCTTATCAGCGACAGTAAACAAATTATTATTCTCTGGAAAGAAGTCAACCTCTGCTTTTAGCTGCGGAAGACAAAATCGGTCTGAATCGTGATCTTAGGAACCTTCAGCACTTCTCCATCTATCCTCGTGTGGTAAAATTACAATTATTCCATCTGGTAGTGTTTCATCAACCTTGTCTGTAGTTTATGTTTCATTTGAATGCTGTGCTGTTGTAAGCGGTCGGTGCCTGAAAAAAAATGTATTCCTAGACGTAGATGTTTATATTCTCAACGGAAGTGATTTTTTTTGAAAATTTATGCATTCTCCAATGTATTTGAAAATAATGCAAAACAATTAGTTATAATATCGATAATAAGAATAATATAATTACCTGCTCTCCATGTATTCACCAGTCTAACCAATTCCAATTTAAAACCCATTTGTTTTGGTTATGTCCAAGCCTACAACTGCCACATACATTTTTTTCCGTTTAAACTGATTCACATGCTTTTTTTTATCGCGCACTTCGTATGAAATATTACATATTGTATATTTTGTTCAGTCGTTTATTACCAAACTTCTTATATCTTTTTCTGAGATTTGTTCTTTTGGGAATTTTTTCCAGTGTTCAGTTTAAAAGTTTTTAAAAACATTTTTCAATTCTGTGTTACTTATGATTGATGTTTTCCGTTTTGAAATTCATCTCTTATGTGGTTAGCAGTTTTACTACATGTGGTATTGAGTTGGGGTATTATTATTTTTTTCTCTGAATATTCATGATTTTGATAATGCTGCTTGAGGAAGAGGTAGGACGGTGACTTTATTATAACTGTAGATACCCTTATTCATAGTCACAGCGTTAGTAGCTATTAAATACTCTACTAACAAGTAGCCACTAACATTTTACTAAATGTGTCTATAATAGTTAATATTATGGTAGCAGAAAAATATATATGGCAACAGCGCAAATTTTAACTTTGACGTGTTGTGACTAACTTCATTTTTATTATCATAACCTGTACTATTCTGATAGTGGAGCAGCAAAAATATTCTTGACGATGACCTGGCAGAACCTACAGTTCGCAACAGGGGTTCTGACCGGACATTGTCAACTAAACAAATATCTCCTTAGAATGAGACTATCAGACACATCCTTATGTCAAGGCTGCGAACAGGTAGATGAGACGATAGAGCATATCTGTTATCGTTCGATTCTATCATCCATTTGTAAATCCAACCATGATGGAAGAGAAGTATCACTTGTGGGCGTTATCCTTCCAAAGGGACCAATGAAGCCTAGGTGCTGTGGGGTTGACTTCCCCTCCCAATTTATCAGATCAGAGAGAAGCCACTGGGTTTCCAGGTAGCGATAAATACGTAAGGAACAAGTCGGTTAGTTGATACTACCCTCCAATAACTATCGGCACATCTAATAGCAGCCAAAGTGAACCACTAGCTACCATACATCCTTCAACGGTCCATGCTAGGTATCGATTACAGATAGTAAGGAACATAGTACACGTAAAACTGCAAATGGTACTGGGGCGGAAGTATACTCCAAACAACCAGGTGATAGTGCTGTAGCTATGGAATGACTCCTGTTTTGCAGACATAGGTATAAGTAAGCAAAAAAAGAGCTGTCGAGGGCAAGTGTTATGATAGACAGTCAGGCAGCACTCAAAGCACTCACGAACCAGATAGTGACGTCTGGGCTAGGGAAAACGTAAGATGTTATCGGAATGGAATAACGTCAAAGTAACAAAGATAATTAAATAGCAGTTTTGACGAAAGGAAAAGAGATGTACTATCGTGCAACCAGCTTTGAGTGATCTTTTTCTTGAGGGAATCGGGCAACGTTCGATTCCGGCAAAAGGAGCCGATTGATCTTATAGAGTAGCAAAATGTCGAAAGGTTACCAAAATAAGAAAAGATCTCTTAATTTTTCGAGTTGCGTAGTTTCAGCCCAGGGTATCTAGAGCAATGAAATGTATTTTGAGTATTGTACTTAACTATAATATATTTCATTCAAAAAATAGATTGATGATATAATGCAGTCAGCTTTGAGGTTATTTATTCATAATATACAATAAATTAGAAGTATCTTGCGTTTCTGTGTATTCACAGGATAATAGTGAACCACGCTATATTGCATTTATGGATTTCATGATTATAATAAATCGTGAATAGTTCACACAATATTGAGAGCGTCGTGTTCACGATAATGGTTTTTTGTTTAAAATTAAAATGTAGCATTGTTAATTAAGCACTTAGTTATGTTCTATACAATACAATGAATGGAAATAGGAAAACATTTCTATTTACTCTAAATTGATATTGATTCTACAGGTTTAATTCCCTATTTTTATATAATTAATTACACTTTCCTGTAAAATTGTCGTATTTTAGTAAAGCTTGTTACAAATAGATATCGAAGATAATAGATTGAATATTATTATAGAAGAAGAAACAACCACTTCTCGGGCCCTGCCAGACATTGAATTACACGGGGTTTATATATAACCAACCATTCTGGTTCGTAGTTAGTAGGAACAACATGACTTGAAGACCAGTATCGGCGTATTTGGACGGCGAATATCTTCCTTGTAATGATGAGGTGCAAATACGCCGATACCTGTCTACAAGTAATGTTGTTCCTTCTAACTACAAACCAATATGATTGGTTCTATCTTGCAAATATACCAACCCCGTTTAACTTAGAAGTGTAATTCAATGTCTGTCGGGGCATTAAGCCCAAGAAGAAGTTGTTTCTTCTTAGTTTAACGGTCATTCTTTTTTGAAAAATATTTTTCAAAACTTTGTAATGCTTTGTAATAGTATTAAATCTATTATCTCCATCCCTATTTTTATACTCATAATAGTTTTAAAATAGTGTATCACATAACAAGAGATGTAAAAAGTATTTTACATGCATGGAAAATGCACTGCATCTCGTGTTTTGTTCTATAGTTTTTCTTCGACTTTTCTATTAATTATTATAAATTTGATGGACAGTTTATGAATATTTCCTAACAATTGGAATTTAGCTTTAATCTAAAATTTTGAAAATTTTTGATAACAATGGGGTGTCCAGATTTTTGCACAGCCATATTAGAAGAGTCTGATGTCACAGGATTTATTGGTTGTGAGGAAGATAGGACAATTTTTGAAATATCATTCCAATTATTTTTCATTCAACATGAAGTGGTCCAGATAAGTTTCTGCCACAGGTGATGACTTCCATCCATCGTGTCTTTTCAATGTAAACAAATCTTCACCAGTATCCACTAAAAATGATGCCAAAGATCTTAGAAAACAGTGGCCTTTGTATTTATCTGGATTTGAAAGTTTCAAATATGAGGCGATTACCCTAGGAGTACTGCATATCCTATTAATGCCTATTACTTCTCTCCAAACAGTTTTTTTGGCGTATATACAGCAAAATGATGCACCTATTTAAATAGCTATTTGTAATGGATGCGTCTCCAATGGATACGTTGGTAGACTAGAGGTGTGGAAAGGCCTCTGAATCGGTGGTGTTGCGGGTCACTTGGAGGATCATCTCAAGGGAATGAAACAACTACTTCTAGCACTGGGATATGTTTGATTTATTTACTACGATACATTACACTACTTACTATTACTAATGATATACATAAGTACCTAGCCGTATAGCATACTTATACCTAATGGCTAAAGATTACTGATCTCTGACCATTCGACCATATAGAATATTCTTCATGACTTATTCTAAATCAACTTCTCCTATAGTGAATATTGAATGCATATTTATATAACCAGTCAAGTTCAAATAAAACAAATAAACATATTACTGTTTTGTCTTACTTTACGCTTTGAACGCGACTTTCTATTCAATAACCTTCTTAATTTATATTTATATAATAATGAAATGTTCGAACGTTTTGTTGAAATAAGATTAAGGGAATTTAATTCTTATTTCAAATATTTATTAATATATTATTATATTGGGCCAAAAGGCATCACATAGCTATTAAAATTAATACATCTCCAATCAAATCAACGACTGAATTTGTCAAATATTACATTCTTGATAATACAAAAACTGGGGATAATTTTCATTGTTCGTGTTTGAACTCCACAAAACACGATTAACAAACAGATTGGTATTTTGCTTTATTCGGAATTCTAATTGCTTTCATGAATCAAGTGAACTGAATTAACACTTCACACGTTACTGACGTTTTTCCTTGATGTATAAGACTACTGAACCGTGAATTGGTTTTCTTCATACAGTACATATCTGAAGTATCTTTTGTATGACAGCAGTGAAAAAAAATGGACTTTTCACGCTGAAGAAAAGTAGTAGTTAGTATTAGGTAACCTTCTAAACTACTTAAATAGACCTTATACAAATTTTTCAGCTCATGATTCAGTAATACTGAAACTCTTATTGATAAAAAGCTTAATCATAATATAAACAATTTTTTTTGTTAGTAGTTAATCTCTTTACAAAATAGCGAACTTCTATTTGAATTTTATATACTTCACAAAGTAAAACTTTAGTCGATCTTTGTGCATATTGGTTTAATATCATTGTACAAACAAGGCGAGCTGAAAGCTAACCCTACGTAAAATTTAAAACTTAAAGTAAGTTTGCTCAATGTAATTACGTAAAAGCAAAGCTCACATTGGAGTACAGAATTATTCTTTCGTTAATAAATTGATTGATGAATCATGAAATAGAATAATTTTGTGAGCTAGGAAAAAAATTATTTCAAATTGATTAGGTTAGCTTCACAGCGGAGACAACTTACAAAAAGTCATTATATTTGTTAATTTACTTATTTTTGTATCACTTTGTTCATAAAATTGTAAAATTTTCATCATAAAGCTTTTCATTTTGTAAAAAAATCCTACTGACAGTTGAACAATGCTTTTTCGAATATTTCCCATCTCTTATACACACCTTTGAATGTATCTACAACTTTTATTCTTAGACTTCTGTGTTCGCTATTATTTAACTCCCTAGCCGAATAACGGCGTCGAAATCCCTGCACAGCACAGCGAGTGTCGTGTCCTAGGTGATTAAGTATAAAGATAAGATAAGAGAGCATCGAGTCCAGTTTCAATTAGTGATATAACTGGAGAGCTTAATCTTATATATCCAGTGATAAGAAAAGGCCGAATCGTAGTAAACTTTCCTACTCTGGTTGTTGGGCTAATTGAATCCACAAGCGGCGTTGCCAAGCTACAACTGTCTGGCGAAAAAAAAAAACAGATAATTTGTTCGATTAAGATTTTTGTTTATTTTTTTCTAAGCAATACTGAATAATGTGCTGCAAATTTTCATGCAAATTATGTTTATAAGACTCACTTGGAAAACAAAATATTTGGTAGATTTTTGTGAATTCCTTTTAATTTCAAAGTTTTCTACAATAAAATATTAAATGTTTAGTGTAGTAAGACACAGAGATATTGTTTGATGAAATGGAAAGTCTGTTCATCGTAACTAGACATCTGAGAAAAAAAGACTCGTGCAAGTTGTTGCTTAGTAATATGACCGAACAGGTCCGTACTGCAGGCTTTAGCTTAAGTAAATGTCCCTCTTCTATCCAGTAAACTCCTTGGTGTTGAGAATAGAGGTTTCTTCTTCCATGCCACAGAATCTACATTCTTCTTCCTCCACTATTTTGAGCTTTTTCAGGTGCCCATTCGGGCGACAAGGTCTCGTAAGGATGCCTGTCAACCAGAAGAATCTTTGATTGTCCAAGTCCTACTAGATCTTTCCAATGGTCAGATCTTCTCTTTTCTTCGGCTTTGCCTATTTCTTCCAATATTACATTGGAGCTGATACCGCAAACCCCCAAAAGGGTGTTTCAATCCCCCTCTTTCCTAGTTCATCTGCTATTTCATTTCCTTCTATCCTAGTGTGTCCTGGAATCCACAGTGAGGTGACTAAATTGTTCTCGCCTAATTCATTTAGTTTGCCTAGGCCTAGATCCGTACTATGCTAAGAACTAAATCATTAAAATACAATTTTAAAAATTATTTTATCATCACAAATTATAATTCTATTAACAAAAATATGAAATAAACGTTTCAAGCTTTACTATGTGAAAAAAAGTTCAGTATTCCCTCATAAATGAGCAGATGATGATGCGATAATCACGGTGAAGTAGTTAGTACTTGGATGGGTGACCACTGGCGAAACAACATCTTAAAGCCCGTACAGCATGCAGCGAAATACTTTAGACTATCAAGGTGCACTTTAGAGTATTAGGGTGAGTAGCATGTCACAGCTCTTATGCATTATACCAAGGAGTACGTGGTATAAAGTAGATATGCCGTCTTTCGAAGGAGACGTAAAGCCGAAGTCCCGAGTCCATGGAAGTTGGGCTCGATAAAGATCCCTACCACTAGTGGGTTAGGCAAAATTTCCGGTTAGGAGTAGTGTGCTTTCAGCATCGGTGATCAACGTCACTTGTAAAAATAGACCGATATTAAACAGCAAAGAGGAACTATCATTATTATTCAAATATTTACGTTTCCACTTTTTATGTAGGAGATTTTATGTAACGCTAGCCGCTAATTCCAAGATTTCTAGCAATGTAGAAGACATATCTTCTTAATCTGATTCATTTCCAAGAAACAATGCGTTGACGGCAAAAGTTCGGGCCAGTGACGAGATTACCGGGAAAATGTATATAATAGCAGACCACTGAAAGGCTATAGAAGGCCTATTACACGTGGGCCGGTACCAACTAACTCTGTGATGGGCCAGTAACGTCCAGCCGTTACTGCACCATACCAACTGATATTCAGTCATGGTCTGATCAAACATAGATATACGACTTCTTGTGTCCATTCAACCTCAATACCATCAAGTTCAATGGTTTTTGAGATTAAGTTTTCTTTTATTAGTGAATCCTATCAAGATGGTTTTGGTGGGGTCAATGTTTAGTTCCATTTGCCTACACCAGCCATTTGTATAGTTCAGACCCTTTTGTCGGATGTCACAAAGGGTTTTCTCGAATGTCCTACATATCGAGTCCTTCTCTCCCCCTGACCATGCTCTCTACTACGCCACTTACCTCCATCCATTCCTCCTCATCCCTCAACATTATCTTCACCATGTTCTCCCAATACCCCAATACACCTCTCCCGTAGTTTTCTCTCCAACTTCTTCGGCACTTCCTCGTTCCTCCACCATCTAAACACATGCCCACACAGGCACCCTACTCTCGACCAATGTCCAGTGAACACCTGTGTCAGGAAGTAGTTCACTTCCCCGAATTTCCGGTCCACCCAATCTCTTCAATTTTCAATCGCTCCTTTTAGCGCTTCCTCATACTGCATCACCCTTAGCAGTATCCCTCTCTGCACCCGCAGGAGTGGCCTAAACCTCGCATTCACCCCCGCTCTTTCACCCCACACATCCGTACCGTACAGCATACTCTGCTCTACCATCCTACCAATTACCATCCTCTTCCACTCTCCCGGCCCTTTCACATTACACATCAATCTCCCCAGCGATGCTCCCCTCACTATCCCTTCCTCTGTCGCCTTTAAAATGTGTGTTCTGAAAGATATTTGACTATCCAACCACTCCCACAGACTCCTTTATACGAATTATCCTTCCCTCCACCATCACCCCCACTTCCTTCGTCTTGCTCCGTCCCTCCACTAGCAACCCTATCGTCTTCCACCATTTCCAGTCCGCACCGCTCTATATTCTCGACAATCTTCCTACACATTCTCTCCGCCTTTCTTTGTATCTCCGCCTCTCCCTTTGCCGTACATACCAGATACACATCGTCCGCATACACCGTAATCTCACATTCCTCTTCACAAACCTCATCAAACACACACTTCCATAGCGTCGGTCCAAGAACCGAGCCCTGGGGCACTCTACTATCACACGTCCCGTCAGGTAGTCTTCCACCAGGTTTTGGATAATATTATATACACCAAGGTAGAGAAGATATTTTCCCCAGATCAGCTTTACTATTATCCCAAGATGATTAGTAGCAAGACTGGTTTACATAGTATTGTTTCTACTACTAGAACATTCATTCATTTAAAGCAGATGATGAAGTATCAGTAAATATTGATATTTCCCAAGGCTCAGTTTCAGGTCCAATTCTTTTTTCCATTGTTTCCCTGCAATTTGTGACAGTGATTTCGTGAAATGAGACGGAAGTGTGTAACAGGAAGCCAGTGAGGCGCGCGCTATTTGATTTGACCAAATAGCGCGTCATTCAGATATCGATATTGGGTATCAAATTATTGATGATGTATTTATTCCCACTAGAATACTGACAAATTAATAATAATTTTCCAATGAATACAATAATAAATACCTACAACAATATGTGTTGTACAATTACTTTTTCGTATTCCATGATATCATGATATAAATTAAAATGTTGAAAAATATCACAATACTATTTTTTGATTGGTTTGATTGACAGCAAAAATACTGTTGAACTGTTACACATGGATATTTCATCGAGTAGGTAACTCAAAATACCTCAAATGTTTTAATTTAGTTAGGTGAATTTACTCTATTAGTTAAAGGTTAACAACCATATGTTTTATTAATTCGTTCGATAACTGATTGACGTCCTTTGAATCCCTCCACTTTTGTTTGTGTTTCGTATTGTAACAAGTAATATTATTTATTATAGCTTTTATTATTTAAAATTGAGCCTTTATGAACAAAGAAAATCAATTATTTTTAACAATTAAAATGAATTATTATATTTTTCCACAAACACATTATATTTGGACTTTTATCCAAACTCAAAGTACCACTTTATCCACTAGTGAAATATTGGAAAATACAATCTTAAATCAATTAGATTTATATTAATAAGCATTTCCTTTTTTGTTTTATCATATTTCACTTTGTTTCCATTAATAACAAGCTTGTAGTTGTCATCGGTTTCAGAACGCAAAATGCTTGTCGAAGTTTATGATAAATCTGTAGAAACAGTGAATGGATCATCTTGTAAGGAGTATTGAATCTTCCTTGCGATATCAAGCTTATTAGATATAGAATCCTGGATATATCTGTCTGTTACAGCGAAGCTTCTCCACCCACCATGTCGTTTAATTGTAGTAAGGTCTGCGTTTGCCAGTTTCAAAAATGAAGCAACTCTTGAAGGAAATTTCGACAAAGTGTTGATTCCAACAGGTTGTGAAGTACACTTTTGATTACTGTATTATAAAAAGAATCTGTCGTTGGATAACTTATTCGGACGTGAGGACATGTATTTTCTACACGTTTCCACAGTATTGATAGCGAATTCTTCTTCGGTAATTGTGAATTTTCGTGAATTGCCGGTCTTGGAATCTAGTATCGAAACAAGCAAATATGCGCCACTGTCTTCTACATCACTTGATTTTGAAGTACACCAATTCACAACAACGCAAGGCACCAGATATCCCCATTATTAATGCAACCTATTGTAACGGTAAAGGTATGCTTTTAGTTGGGCGCCAATTTGTAACGGTAAAGGCGCCAATTTGTAACGGTAAATGCTGTACCTCACAGGGCACCAGCTCGAAGGGCTCCGGCTAGAGACTCCTCTCAAGGGTGATTCGACCCCAAGTTTATGCTGCACAAGGATAACAGAAGGGTTGTAAAAATTGAGGGCGCCACTACCTTTTTAACGATAAAAAGGACTAAGAAAACTAAGGCGGAAAAGGTAGAAACGCCTTGTAAAATTTAAATTAAAGTTAATAATTAAAGTGACCCCGGGCGGATCTCCCTCAACTTTTATAGTTGAGGATTTTAATAAAAAAAGAATTAAAAACAAAATTTTAATTTATTCTGCCACAGGAAATGAATAACGGAATTTAATAGAGGAATTTGTACTTTTATAGGTACTTAGCTTAGATGAAGTGGTTTCCTGGAGAAGAAGTCAGGTGTTGATCCGAACTGATGAGTTCTGTTCTAGGGCGGTAGTTTGGGGGTTCTATCCTTGGCTAAATTCTTGGGGTTATATTCTCCGGTTAAATTCTTCGGGTATATCCTCGGCGTTATATTCTAGCCTAGGGTTATATTCTCGGCGTTAAATTCTTGGGTTATATCCTAGCCTAGGGTTATATTCTTGAGTTATATCCTAGCCTAGGGTTATATTCTCGGGTTATATCCTAGCCTAGGGGCTGTGCTTACCTAGAAGTACAGGTGGATCAGGGATATGTAGGAATTTGAATGTAATGGCACATTATGTTGATCAGCTTTTCAGGTTAAAGAAAAGGAAGGCAGTTATTTGAAAGTCAAAAAAATTGATTTAATTTACTGAAAGCTTTCCAACATTATATGTCCCATGTTAAAACAGTAAAAATAGCAATTATCGGCTAAAATAAAAAAATATACCAATGATCCGAAAGAAACTAATAATAGCAAAAAGTTATTTATTTAGTTATATGAAAAAATATCGTGCTTAGGAAATATATGGAACCGGCACTGGCGTTACGGAAGAATATTTTATAGATATCAGTTTGTAAAAATGTTATTTTATAATTAAAAGAGTTATTTCGCAACTGAAAAAGCTTGAAAATGTTTGTATAAAAGTAAAACAGTGAATTATAAAAGAATATTTGGCTTAAAACTACCATATTAGTATAAAAGAACAGTTTATGACCACGTGTTAAATTTAATTTCGTCTATCTCTGTAAAAAAAATAAAGAATGCATACGAAAATTATATCAGACAGTACTTTAGAAGAAGCTTATTAATTATAAATTATGATTTTGAACTTACCACAGCAAAATTCATAAGATAGGTACTGAAGATATGAAAGATAGCGAAAGATGATGTGTCCCCTTCGGCGGTCGTTAACAAAAAGGGGTGTTTAACGTGGCGTTGTGCAAAAAATGGAAGCGACCGTTGGCAGACGTCAATTGTCTTACGTTCGGGGTTGAAGAGTTTGGGATCACAGAACTATAATTGGATGTGGCTAGTGACGACGAGCGCTAATTAAAAGGATTTATTCTGTTAAATCGAAACAGGTCGATAGACATGTTACACTATAATATCTCAATGATTTGACGTGTACTCTAGAAAATGTAAATTACAGTTTGTTACAGTTCAATTCACCGTCCTAGTATGGACAGCTCCAAAAACTTCCTCTTTCACAGCTCTTTAAGCTTTCATTCAATTTTCCAACACTTTTGTGTACAGTGCGCGTCATATAAAACAGATACAACTATAATAATCGAAAATAGTGTTTTTCTAGCTGTGTAAATGGATCTTTTAAAATGTGCCAATTATAAAATATTTGTTATGGTATAATTTCTAGGGCAGTGATGCCAACTCAACAAAAATGTTTGTAGATGTAATGATAAAATTAACATGATAATCTCTAAAAGGTTAAGAGATATTACCTTAATCATCAAATATTCTTTATCGCAGGCCCTTATCAAAAATTCTTCCACTTGAGCTCCTTCCAGTACCGCTGCTTTGTTTGCCTTGTACCCTTTTGACTTACCCTTTAGATAGGCAGTGAGCTTACTATATTTTCCAATGACTATGTTTTTATGGACCTTTTTAAAGACATTCAACATCGAGTACTTTTCTTTCCATCAATCAAATTCGGAAAATAACTTTTCCTAATGTTCCCTGGACTTCGCAGGCAATAATTGGAGAGTTGCTTCGTCAGCTTCCTGAAGTATTATCTCAGGAAAAAAATCGCTCTCTAGCATTTTTTACAAACTCCCAAAAATTTTTAAGTTGATTTCAATAATTTTTGATGTTACAGCTGCTGTCAGAGCGAAATGCCAAATCACTTTTGGATGAAATCTGATTCTGACTGTGATTATGTGGATAAAACGTTGTATTGCATTCGTGTTTTAGTTGCGTTTCATCCACTCAAGAAAATTAAACACAAATTATGCTCATGCGCAATCTTGAGGGTCATAAATTTGCCCTTCTTCTTGTGTACTCCTTCATGTCAAGTTGGAAACTATTTAAATGTTTATATTTATTTTTTGAGAGAATAAATATTTATTGCTATTTACTACTAATAATAAGTTTCGCAACAATGATTTCATGAATATTTGCTTTATGTGGTTCTACTGTCTGTTGTTTTTCACCCAGACAAACAAAACAATAAGGTGCATAATATAATTCACATATCCTAGACATCTATTACTCACGTTTTTATTGCAACTGCTTCCAATCTGAATTAAAAATGATTTTCAATAAATCCTTGATAAATATCTTGGAATTTAGCATTCATGTCGTGCTTGAGCAATTAATATTAATTCAATAAAAATGTTGCTTCTGATACTCCTGATATGGCTAGTTGAAAGTTATTGTTCACATTGAATGATTTATCGATATATGCCGTTGCTGAATTGATTATTAGACCAGTGTTTGATGCTGTGAATACGTTATAAGAAATAAAAGGAAACTATGGAAAATAATATTGGAGTCAAAAGCAAATGCAACCATAACTACTCAAGACCAAAATTAACATTAATGAAAAACTATTATGGACAAAAAAGGATATTTTTAATTTTTTTGCATCATGGAATTAAAGTGGCCATTGGTGCATTATAAATTATATTCATTAAAATGTACCAGTGGCCAATATAATGGCTCAATGTAACAGGGATCAAGGTCATAGGGATCAAGGTCATAGGGAGACATTATGATAATCATTTCTGTCAAAGTTTCATCTAATTATGTCAATCCGTTCCAAAGTTACACATTGCGGTACATCCGTAAGGAACTAACTTAAGCATTGGTGGTACTCAACGTGATAACAGATAAAAATTATCACTGTGCTCGCTGGACTAGAACCCTACACCTATGATTCATACATTTCGCAGCAAAACCTCTATACCACTCGGCTACGAAGACATAATCATTTGTCAACCAAGCTTTTGTATATAGATGATGTGTATACGGCAGAGCTATGCATTAGATTTGTTCATTGCAATTATCTCGGTTTCTATTGCAAATACTTCAGAAGTGATTCAAAATTATTTTATATAAAATTTTGATATCTTCATTTTTTCCATGTCTTCGTACGTTTTGAAAATATTATCAAAAAAGTGATTTTGGGGGTAGTTTTTAGTTTTCTTCACCCCCTAAATAGAATTCAATATTTTTTAACTATGTATACTTCAAATTCCTGTCAAAACGAACTTACATTCAAAAGTATAGGCTTTCGTTTTGAATGAATGAATCTTCATTTTACTGGACTAATGCGATTCATGGCCAATAACTAGATTTACTATTCTTTGTATACGTAACGAAATGTGCATGCTTTGTGAGTAACTGCTCAGAAATTATAGCTGTAAGGAAATATTACAAAAAGACAATAGAAAGGATATTGTAGTGACTAAATAGTATATAAGAAATTGTCACGTGTATTCACATTTATCTTATTTACATGAAAATCTAGGAAATATACATGGAGTGTTCTCATGCGTGACTTATTTTATATTATCCTTACAACACTGAGTCATAAAACCATGTTTTCTTTCTTAAAGTTTCTTTGCAACACTGAATACCAGTTTAATTTTTTTAAGACATTGCATCAAATGCCTAACTATTTCATGAGATATTTCAATCCGGACCTGGGAATCTTTTAAGGGACACACACTTTTATTGCTTATCTATATTTCGAACAATACGTAATAATGAGGGTCGTCGGCATATACTGATTTACGACCTTCATAGATCTCTGGTCGTACTTTACAAATAAAAGGTAAATTCGCTTTATTTGCTGATGTAACCTAGAGTAGTTCAGATTCAGATTTAGATTCAACTTCACATTCTACCATATGTATAGATCTCATTACTATTAAGTCGTGGTCTGACTCGAACGGGCTTTGTCTTAAAACTGAGAAAACTATGGTTGTATCTCATAGAGGAGTTTTTCAACCATGCCCTTATCATGTTAATAGGCACATGTTAACGCAATGTAAATGTAATGAATTAGCTTATGATTTCTTTAAAATAAATCTTGCAATAGGACGCCAAGAGCAGATGGTATATTTTTATTTTCAATCAGATGTATCATGTCATTCTCACCTGGAAGAATTATGTATTGTTTGAATAGTGATTTCTTCATATTTATATAGTATATTTTTCTCAAATAACGCTTTGTAAATATTTAACATATTTTAAGCTACATATTTGACTCTGTCCGTAGTAAATCTTTATCTAATAATATTTTCAATGCCCTTTGATAGAAACTGCTGGAAAACAACAATGATATAATCCATTTCTCTTTATAACGTACTACATGCTACACAAAAGTTTGGAAGAACTTCTCTTCTAAATCAAGTGCCAGATTACGTCGCCATTTTCCTTTTCCTCAGGGATACGTCCTCTTTTGTTACAATGACAACACTTCTGAAAAATTTATTTTAAGAAAAAAGTCTACGTGCTTATTTTATTTATCTCGTATTCAATGCATTATACCAGAAAAAGGTCGATGGTAAACAATGGGCCAGATTTGACAGAATGAAAATTGCGTTTTGAGTAAAGCTCGGAAGGAGACGGACTAATTCTTTTGAAAGTATTGGCACGTAGCTAAGATTAATAAAAAACTACGGATATAATGGATAATATATTATTATGAAATTTCTTTAATTACCATTATGTATAAAGTTGAAATTTATTGAATATTAAGATTGTTCCTAGTGCAATCACGATCAATCAACGATTGGAGACTGGACGACTCATGCGTAGTGTATAAGAATCGTTCGCAGATAGTCTCTGCGCATAAGTCGAAGACTAGATAAAACACCATGTTCAAAAGATACCAAAGCCTCTATACAAGATATGTTTAATAATGATATGTACTATGAGGAAAAGTACCAAAAAAAAAACAGTTACTAGAAGTTTTACGCAGTCATTAGATGAAGAAGAAATATTTTTGTGATTCATTGGCTGAAAGCAGCAGTTCGAAGAAATAATACTTCTCCAACCTAAAGTTTAACTGTGGTAGCTCTTATTCAAACAAAAACTGCAAACATTCCTGATAGCAGCTGGGTCAATTGTGGTTCCCACACTAAAAGAGTGGGAAAGTAATATATGGATATAGTAAAAATTCCCAAAAAAAAGTTTTCTATCAATTTGGATGAAAACAGTGAAAGTGAAACTGATCTTCGTGAGTTGTCACCCCCTTTTCTCTCTTTACTGGAGTTGAGGTGACAAAAGGGGGGGTTTTCTGCAAAATAAAATGATTACCGGTTTCTCAACGGAGAGGGGTCGAGGTAAAATAAAAGACAATTATTTAACGGTTTCAATAAATTATTTTACGTTTACTACTAATTTGATGGTTACTCAGTTTTATGTCCTACAATTTTCTGGGTGTAGAGTAGGCCTGATAGTAGTTGGCTCATGCCGTTGACCTACTTTCAGCTGTCGCTGTCAAGTGACAATCGAGAGCACGCTGTTAAATAGGAACTAACCTAATAAAATCATAAAATATAAAATGATTATGTTAAAAAGTAAAATGTACTAGTGGTCTCAGCTGATTGTTAAAATGAACAGTGAAAATAAAAATTTACTAATATACCAGATGGTAGAATGGATTCTAAGAGTATACTTTTGGATTACACTGAGGGGTTAGTATTAACTATGATATATCTATGAGCTGTAGTCACAAAAGGTTACATTTATTTAGATTCAGCTTCCCACCAAATTGTGCGATAGAATATAACGATAATCCCTGAGAGTATCGTCTACAAATATCTGAGACACCTACAAGCAGCAGGCACAGCACAGTAACATGAACAATCTTACTTGGAAGGTATCAGGAGGTCCTCTGGTGAGTTTTCCGCCACTCGTATTTCTATTGGGGAATCTTATACGGCTATATTACAGACTAGGAAGAGGTCTATGAAGAAAACTCTCAAGCAGTCTGTGAAGATGTTGTCGAAGACTGTTAAAGAGAAGGTGAATAGGACGATATATTCTAAATTATTCCTAATAGGTTACGATTGTTGCTGGGCTGAATCCGAAAATACTTCGAAAGAGCACAATGCAAGTGACTTCTTGAAAAGCACCAGCACAAGAATGGAGGATTATGGACCGGTCCAAGCCTCACAAGGTCAAGGTCGGTCTTCTTCTATTTATTAACTCCTAGCATCAGTTGAGCAGGTCAAAGGTTAATCTAACAAGTAGCTGTATAGTTCATTGAACTTAACTTAATAGGTCAAAGGCCTCTAGAGAATTTATGATTTATGGACTACGAATTTATTTATTGTTATGTTGGGACCATTCGTACTTTTTTCGTTGTATTGAAAAATTAAGATTTGTGTTTTTTTTTAAGATACTTTTAACTCTATTTTAAAAAGAATTTGTTCACTGTAATTTAGAGAGAATTTCCAATGTAATATATAATAACAGTAATATGTAATAGGGGAACACGGGGCGGAACGGCACACCTTATTTTAAAGCTAGTTTTGAATTTCAAAAAAGTAAAACATGTTAAAATGAAGTTAAGGATTAGATGACTAATATCATTAATCAAAATAAATGACCATAAAAATAAAAAAAACACAACAATAGTTTAGAAAATTTTCAATTTAAAAAAATTATAATGGAATGGGGCGTAATGGAATATTATCATTTTATTATTTCAAGATCCATAGAATGCCTAGAAAGGTAGAAGAATAATAGAAAATATAAAAAAATATTATTTGTATAAAAAAATGGCCTAATTGATACATAATTCACATGTGAAAATGCTTTCATCATTCTCGCTATCAATATCAGCGCAAGAATTATGTGCCCACTTATGATATGATGAACACGATATCTACCCTTCATTGGAAATTGAATAGAACTTCTGGCAATATAAACATTCTGCATCACTGTCACTATCACTATCGTGATCAACTAATTCTGCAGGACTTTTCATCATTTTTTGGCAGCTTTTTCTTTATTAGCAATTTCTCCTTTTTTAGCACAGTTGCAGTTACAGCTGCATTGCTCTCTTTTGTAGAATCTATTTTTCGTTTTGCCCCCCTATTTTATTAATCTCCTTGTTCTTTTTTTCATCTTTGGCCCTTTTCAATTCTTCCTAGTAAGGAGATGACGTCAAAATTGCTGTTTTCCCCTTTCTTCGAGAACCTCTTTTTTGATCCCGTTGAACTTTAGGTATGGATAGGATTAACTGAGGAGAAGCAGCGAGAAATGTTGAGGTGCTAGCTGGAGAAGCACTGAGAAATTGTAACGATAGAATATCTATCTCGTCTTTGAGATATTTTAGAGAAAATATTCCTATCAACATTTACGGAATAATTGTTAAGTTCATCTGGATCAATGAAGTTTGATGAACGAGTTATTTTCATTGATAACAGACAATTTTTTCTGAAGAAATTTTTAACGCTAGAGATGCGATTGTTATAATAATTTTATTCAATATTTTTGATAGTTTTCCGGTACAATATCTTAAAGTTATTGATATAATTCAGTTTGTGTCCTTGATAGAAGGCTGTAGATAAATATTAGTGGCAAAGGCGGAGTGAGAATAAAATTGATTGATCATTTTATCAACTATCTGTAAAAATGCATTCTATTGAATAATTATGTTCGGTCGCTAATGAAAAGCTTGACTATAATAGGTTTGTTTGTTTGTTTGCTACTTTAATGTCAATTTAATTTCCATTCGAACTGTTACTGACCTTTCGCATTAGTGTCCAGCGTTGAAAAATACATGAGACAACTACGAAATAAATAAATGCAAATTAAGTCAAAAAGTCTTCTTGCGTATAAATATTTTATAAAGTGTAACAACAAGCTGGTAGAAAGGGACGCTATCCCTTGAGAAATGGTAGGAGGAATCTGGCACTTGATTTAGAAGTGAACTTTGTGGAAAGTTCCGACATTCGGAAGTACATCTTGCATTGTAATTACTTTGGCGCATATTTAGAGGATACCGAGTGTTTTTAATGCCCTTAGGGAGGGACTAAATCAGCCGGATGTCTTCCTATTTTACTTCTAATTCTAGTCTATTGGACTTGGCCGTTAACTGTGTTATTTACCACCCAATGAATCTCTTAGAGAACTAAAGAAGTTTCGTTTAAATTCAAAAGGAGAAGTAATTGAAATAATGTGAACAGTTCCTTATAAAATTAAAAAACAATGTCACGTTTTCTTGTTAATATACTTGACAAAACATAAACTTAATTATAATGGAAGAAATTTGTCGAGTAGTTATCGTAATTGGTTGTTTCTCGTGAAAATTTGTGTGGCGTATATTTTTGAAAAAAGTGGGGAGGAACTACTAAAAGAAAGACAGAGATATGGAAACAATTATATAATAATATAATCATATAAAAAAAACGCTATTAGCATTTCATCTATGGTTAGATATTCACCGCAACATTAGCTTGATTGGCAGTTTGTAGTGACCAAAATTATTGGATATTGCAGCAAGTGTATTCTTATCATCAAATCATATAGCAGAAAGCAAAAAGTAAAATCTATTCAATGACATTGTAGCCCGAAATAGATCACGGCCGGTACCATCGGTCGCAAATAATGATTTCAAGTCTTCATTATTGGATTTGAGAAACCCTGCTAAATAGAATAGGCCAACAAACGCTTTCATTTCAATAATATTCAAATAATTGGTGTACTGGCAAGAAATGTTATGCATGCTGTATTTAGAAGCCATCTCAGTGATCCTTTCTTTAGTTTTTTCGACTATTACGCCCATCTCAGATGGGCGTGTGCGAACAATTCTTCTCTCTCTTTCAAGTAGTGTTGTTCATATTATCCTTGTCGTACTTGTGTAAATCGTATGTCGAGCTAAGATTTTTCGCAATCTGTAGATAGGTCTATAGTCGCTTAAATATTAGGTAGATGCGCGAGCAATCCGCTCTACGCATGATTAGTTAAATATATGATTCGCAGCGTGTAGGGTCAAATATGACCCGGCCATGGCACTTAAGGGTTAAAATAATGATTATTGACTAGCTTCTACTTTTTTGTCTATCTTGTACCAATTTGAATCTACTAATGAAATATTTTTGGAATTAGCTTGACAAGGGGGTGTGTTTTAAAAAAAAATTTACTTTACTTTTACTTCTACACGTAGGAATACTATTTCTCCGATTCATAACAGATTTATCATACGGTTTTTCTCTTATTCTTGGATGCATCTTCAACAATTTGGGTAATTATTGGATGAAAATTCACTCCAGTCTCACCCCTGATTAATATGAAATTTGATTATATAACACAACCACTGAATAACTTAATTCATTTTAAGTATTATCAATAAAGAGTTTACGATAGTTTTGTATTTTCCGTTTTACGAGCTCCATTCAAATGGGCCATAAAGATTCTATGACCTGGCCAGATAATACCCGAAACGTACGGATGTAAAACAATTAAAATCAATGCCCATTGGTTAAATGAAACTAAATTTTGCATTAAATATCATATTTTGACGTGGGATTATTCGCTTGTTTAATTACTAAAAGCTCGATTTTGTGATGTACGGATAAGTTTAAAAACAACACAAAAATTAATATTATAGTTTTTCCAAAATTCTGTCAACTTATCTAAAAATATCAGGTCACCAGTTGGAACATTACCGACTGGGAGAAAATAAGTGTAGTGAGTTAAACAAAAAGTACCTCAATGTAGTGGTACATTGCAGATAAAAGCTTTAGCTCGAAATACAAGGAGTTTCAAGAAAATGGTAAAGTAAAAGTTTTCGAACCACCGGTAGTACGCCACTGGCTTATTAGAATTCGACAAAGTTAATACTGTTGATATGTTTTATCGAGAAGATATGAATAAGAATGTGTATTTTGAATTTTTCTTAACGATCTCTTATTCACGGTACTTATTTATTTATGCTTTTTCTCTTTTACTACAATGATAAATATCACATCTAAGCAGATATAATTAGATATTTCCGCTACAAAATAGGATTATATATCAATATTTCCCAGCAATATTGATTAACGTCATTATAATAATGTATATTTCTTTCAAAGCTTCAGCTAATTCCACAATACATTTTGCACTATAAATCCAAAATTCATCACGGTACACAGACCTTGCCAAGCCTCTAATAGATTGTGCTCTCTTCTGTCAATATTCATAAACATAATAATATGTTATATATATATATATATGTATATAGAGCACCAAACCATATTGTAAATCAAACGAAAGTAATGTGAATGAGTCTTGTTCATACACTACCTATTGTTATGTGTTACAATATAGAGATTCCTTTTTGTTAACTATTCTGCTCCAATCTGCATAAACTAGATTCGAAATCATACCTCTAAAACCAAAAGCTTTTCGAAATAAAGCCAATAAATTTGAATTACTCTATTGATATTGGTAATGCTCTATATATTTCAACTAATAACATTAAATAAGGTCGGAATATTGGTATTTTTGGATGTAATATATCATGAATATTATAAACTTGTATTAGAACAAAGTATAATCCAACAAAATAAATATAAAATGTTGATACTTATTATAATGGCGAAGTAATTGAAAATATGTGAATAAGCTTTCTTTCTTTCTCTTATCATTATGCCTTCTCAGGCGTTAGATTGGAGTTCTTCCTGTACCCATTTTTTCCATTATTTTCTGTCCCTGGCCAATGCCATCATCTTTCCTAATGTTTTCTTCGTTCTTTCCAATTTCCTCAATCTGGTCTATCCATTTCCTCCTGGGTCTTTCTCTTTGTCTTTTTCTTAATATTCCCATTTCCATAACCTTTTCTCGCAATTCTATCTTGCTTCATTCTCACTAGGTGGCCATACCAGTTTAATTGTTTCTTTTTAATCTTTGATATTATTCGTTCTTGATTAGTTATGCTTCTGATTTCTTCGTTCCTTACTTTGTCCCATTTTGTTTTACCTGATATTTTCCTCAAATGCTTCATTTCCATTGCATTTATTTTTGTTTCCTGCTTTTTCTGCAGTACCCAGTTCTCACTAGCATAAGTTATAGTTGGTATTGTAATTTTGTTGTAGATTTCCAGCTTTGCGTCCATATCAATGTGTTTATGGCTTTGTATTCTTCGATTTAGGGAATAATATAATCTTGTTGATTTATTTGCTCTGTTATCAAGTTCCCTTCTTCTGTTATGATACTTCCTAGGTAATTATAAGTTGTTACTTTTTCTAATGTTTTGTGATTACATTCAAATTCCCTGTACTTACTCCCCTCTCGCTGTTTTTCATTTACTGTCATTACTTTGGTTTTTTCTGTATTTTTTGTCATTTTCAAATTTTCTATTTCTCTTGCCAATAAGTTGTTTGGTTTCTGCATTTTATTTTTTTATTTTGCTATGAGTACAATATCGTTTGCATACAGTAGATTACTTAATCTGACCGGCACCATGTTTCTGTACCCTATTATCATGTCCAGATTTCCTCCCTGTCTTTTGATTTCCTTTACTATTTTGTCCATAATAATGACAAACATTAGTGGGCTTAAGCTATCACTTTGTTTTATATCTTTTTTCATTAGGAACTCTTCCGATCTTTGACCTCCTATCTGCACTCTTACTTTGACAATCTCGTTTGTGCTTTTAATTATATTAATTAGAGCTTTTGGTACTTCTAAGTCTTCCAATACCTCCCAAAGTTTTTCTCTTTCCACTGTGTCAAAAGCTGCCTTCAAGTCTATAAATGTTGAATACATTTCTTCTCCCGCTTCTATTGTATTATCAATTAGCCTTCTTAAAATGTATATATTGTCATTTGCTTGTCGTCCTGGTCTAAAAGCTGCTTGTTCCTCTTCTAATTTTGCTTCTATGTAACGACTTAATCTTATCTCCATTATTCTCGTATATATTTTAAAGCTGGTTTGGGCTAAACATATTGGTCTATAATTATTGCACAGTGTCTGATCCCCATTTTTATGTATTGGCAGTATAAGGTTATTTTCCCAGTCTTTGGGGATTTTTTTAGTGTCCCATGCTTCCCTGCATATGAGACACAGCCAATCTTTTCCTTTTTCTCCTAACCATTTTATCATCTCTGGCGCTACTTCATCCTCCCCACTAGCTTTTCCTATTTTAAGTTTCTTTATAGCCACTTCCATTTCTTCTCTTTGGAATGCATGGTATTCATGTTCATTCCATTCCTCTTCAACTATATTTGATGTTTTCTTCTTCGACCTATTACTAAATTTTTCTTCATAGTGTTCTTTCCAAGTCTTTAGTATTTCATTTATTTCGGTCTCCAATTCGTTATTTTTATTTCTTCCTTCACTTCCTCGTAGTCTTTTTATTGCTGTCCAAAATTTTCTATTGTCTGATGCATGTGTCTCTGACATCTCCCTTCCAAATTCTTTCCAGGAGTCCCTTTTTGCTTTCTTGACCGCTTCCTTGACTATGTTTCTTTTACCGTTATATATTTCCTTATCTTCTCGAGTTTTTGTTTGAAGGTATTTTTTCCATGAAGTTTTCTTTTATTTTACTAATATTTGTATTTCTTTGTTCCACCACTTAGTCCTTTTCAAATGTTTTTTGAAATTAATTCTCCCACATATATCCTCTGCTTTTTCAAGTATTATTTGTTTGAATACTGGTTACCGTTTTTTGTTGTTTTCATTAATCATTTTTCCGAATCCCCTGTCTGTTTCTTCCCGATATTTAGATTTTTTTTCTGTGTTTCTTAATATACTTATTGCAATTCTACTGAATCTTACCTCTTCTGTATTCCTTATTTTCTCTTCATATTTCGCTACTACTAATCTGTGGCTTGTTCCCAACTCAGCCTCTTTTCTTGTCTCTACTTTTTTCACCATATTTGATAGCTTTTGTGAATAAACTATGTAATCTATTAAACTTTTTGCATTTCTTTCTTCCTCTACAAAGGTATATCTATCTTCTAGTTTATGTGAATAAACAAATAACAGAAAACTTCTTATTGTGAATGATTTACGTAGGTACCTTACCTCTACCAAGAATAGGGAATCTTGTAAAAAAGCCAATTCATCCATCACGCTTATTTTTTTTTGTTTCTCACCTATTCAATTAAAATTGTTTTGTGAAAAGTTTCAATCTCCAGAAAAAAAGTAATGAAATTTTTTATTACCGCATAAAAGTGTGTAACGGGGGCACAGGGAGTTATGTTCTTGGCAGAAGGGGGCGTAAGAGAAAAGTTTGAGACCCCTGCGAAGTATATAATTTCTCAACAATCCCCAAGAAAGTCATTTTCCTTTCCTAATTCCTCCTACTCATTCGTGAAATGTTTATATCTATAAATGAAATTTTTAATGAACTACTTTATTATTTCACAACTGTCAGTATTGTATGAACATAAGCAATATTTATTTGTGGGAAAACATATAGGAATGTATCTAGATTTTCTGTGAAATACTCTAATTCCCTATAAGACTCATTTTTCCTGATATCCCAATTTCGAAATTGCCAACACTGTACAAAAGATTATCAGTTGGATGTATTGGAATAGGGGAAAAGTGTAATGCTTATCTGGTCACATTTTTTTTAAACCTGACATCCGTAACCCAAAGGCCTGAATCATGCAGGAAATGCAGAACTTAACACTCGCTATGCTATAAAACGGTGAAGACAAATTTATTAACAGGTTAAGTTATTCTTTACTGGCCAATGGAAAAGGAGACAAGAAACAGAAGCCGGTTAGAGAGCGTCCAAAGAGGACAGAATCCCTCTGAAACGAATACGACGAAGAGATGTTCTTCATGGAAGTGACGAACATCAAGAGGATCCAGGATTCCCAGAATCAGAGAAAGGAAGCCTCCAAGTAACCTCAAGAGAGGAGAAGATGATGGACGGAGCTATCAAAGAAAACAAGAAGTCAACGAACAGTCCATCACCGGTCATCTTCTGGGGCGACCACCACTGAAGCTCTATTAGAAAGGACATTCACCGGCAAGGAATAAAGACGAGATTTATCCCCATACAAGACAATCTCGTAGTGAAGATCCCCTGCGAAGGAGCCGAGGACTACAGGAACCTGAATGAAGGAAGAAAAGGGGTGGAATGGTACACATGCATTCCAAAAGGAAAGAAGAAGGGCTGACGAACAGCGAGAACACCAACGGATTGAAATCAGATCCACTCAAGGTACGGCGAAAGCAAGCCACTGCCCATCTACATTGTGGAGCTAAAGGTGCAAGAAAAGAGAATATCAGGAAGATTCAATCCATCGAACACGTGAGGATGAGATGATAAGAGCAACGAAAAGGGAATTAACAGTGCTACAATTGTCAGGCCACGAACAGAGGAAATGCCAAGTAAGTATTAAGTACGGAGGACCACACCGTTCCAACAAGTGTCCAAGACCTCGAAAAAAACCAGCCAAAATGTCTAGATGAACACCCAACAAACTACAAAGGATGTCTAGAGGGGTGTATCCGGGAAGGGACAGGCTTAGTACAAATTGTGTGTAATTGCTTTGTAAATTACTTGTACATTTTTGAATCCAGCTCATCAAGGGAAATCCGCAAATTGAAAAATGGGTGTTTCATTTAAAAAACTAGTTCTGTTGTCATCACCTGAAGGTTATTCACCCTGTGTGATTTTTTTTAATAATACATTGAAACCAAAGATATTCTAATAATGAATTTATGCGTTACTTTATGAAGCAAGTTTGACATCTTAAAGACAATAAATATAGGAAACCCACACCATTTTGTTGTTTTACATAAACTGGCACATTTTTATAAATTAACCATGCTTCAACTTAAAATGTAATTTCCTGCAAAGTGGTGCCGGTGATGTAATTCAAAATAGTGTTAGTTCTGCTTAAACGAACGGAAATGTTTGAATTATTAGATTTTAGAATTGATCTTGATGCTTCACTGACTACCACAAAAATCATTCATTTACTGTTAACGATAAATACTAATGAAATTCTCTAATCGTTAGGTATTATAAAATTCTCGTGTAACAACGTTTAAATTGGCAGTTTTGTGTATAATCCAATGTTTCCAGTACAATCAAAACAAACTCTTTTGTGTAGATTTAAATTAAAACATTGCATATGTATTTTGATATTAATTGCGATATTTCGATGCTGATTTGATGTTTTATGTTCATGCTGTCGGGCTTGGATCACATGGAAAAATTTTATTCAACTGCTTAAAAATTAAAATGAGGGTCAAATTATACCAGAGAATCACTTAAAAATGTGCTACAACAGAAAATATAGAAATATAAGACAGGGATACCAATTCAGGCTCCACCTTTTCTCATAAAACTTGCAGAGCGTCAACAGCAGGATTGAAAAGACAAATTTATATATTTAGTTTGTTTTCCACTTATAAATAAACAACATACCATAATTACATCAGTCGCCAATTACTATGATGTACTAAAGTTAGCCTAGGGAGATTATAACTCCGCCCAACAGACAAACATTCGATTGACGAATAAATTATGATGGCCAGTGGCGTCGGTTAAGGTAACTGCAATACAATTATGTCCAATTATGTCCATAAACTCCTCAGTCCTTTGAATCCAACAGTCAAGTTAAAGGTTTTAAAACGTCAGTTTTATAAAAGTTTCATTTTTAAAATGAAAAGAAGAAACGGGCAAAAAAAATATTCACAATATAATTAATTGAGGTTATAAATGTTGACAGAACCAACAAAACATAACAACTATCAAAACTCGAGAACCAGGTTTTTCCACAAAGTTAACTTCAATCGATATCCCTTCCTCCCCACAAAGTTAACTCCGTCATTTTGAAGTGAACCTTAACATGTGACGTCATTCTACAAGTTAACTTTTAGTTTTATGTCAAAATATTTTTATACCTAATACCCTCCCTTAATCATTCCGCTCCGCGCCATGTCAAACGTTGAATTCACAAAACATACCCCCTTAGAAAAGACTGTCATGTGTTACGGAATGGAATTGGAAGAAGCTCCATCTTTTGACTGACCGCATAATTAAGCACTCGCGTGTGGCAGACGCGGAAAATTTGAAATTGTGAATTTTTAGGTTTCACGTGGTGGATTTTTGCTTTTAGTAAACACATATGTATGCATTTGCAATTTTTCTGTTTTCGACAGAGTAAATTGAAAAAATTGGAAGTCTGTATACTAACATCAAAGTGAACACTACCATACAGAAGGAGTTACAGGAAAAAATATCAACAAAAACATGTTATTTAAAAATTTTATTGTCACAATTAATAATAACAAATAATTTAAAATAACCTCACAAGTTGGGTCTTAGTTATTAATAATTAAAACACGATCACTTTTGATGTAAATAGCTGTACTCTATTGTATATATTTATTTATTGCAGAATTTGGAAACTTAACACTATTATAACATGTAGGAAATTTTCGGCGGTAATACCACGAGTGCTTAAAAATTATCCGGTTAATTTTTAAGCACAAGCGGTAGAATATTTCTCGAATAAAAATACAAATTACTGTATATCTCCACTATATTCAATTTGTACTTTTTTTCGTCGCAAAATAACATAAATTGTCTCCATACACTATTCTTACTCTTTTCCGTGTTTTGGGTACACTTTTAATGACATTTTTGTCAATTCCCGTTCTGTTATATCTCCGAATGCATTCATAACCTCTAAGAAACTCTTCTTTGACGTTTCACGTTTATTATTTTAACGTTGTTTGACAACGGTTGTCATGGCAACGTGGAATTTCCGCTAAATTTCCATTTAATAATTCAGCATTCGTTGCATTGATACAACATGTATAAGTGGAATATTTAAAGTAAAAAAGCAAGCATAATTATTTTTTTTTACTTTTCTATTTTTTGCAGCTTTTTGTATGCCTTCAGTTTTACAGGGTCAATCAGTGCCGCATCAGGTTTCATTTGAATAAAATTATTAAACTGAATATTTTCCCTTTAATATTCGATTTACTAGTTTGCACCAGAAGAAAAGACAACACCTAATAATTAGTTTAATAAGGGTAATATTATTATTTGAATGAAATGGGTTATTATTTGTATTAAAGTGAAGCTGTTGTTCTAGTTACATTTTTTGAAGCAAAAGCAAAATGTTGTTTAAATACTCTTGGTATTAGGTAAAACCAACGGACTATAGCTTGACTTATTAAAAAAGACAAAACAGTACCAGGTTTTGTCAGATTTGAATGTGTATACTGCCTTGCAATGATAAAGTCGGTATCTTCATGATAGTCTCGATAGAGCAATTTTTCTCCGCAAGTACTGCATTTTATTTTTTGAAATAATTTTTTTTAAAAAAACCAGCTAAATATCTAGGTACATCTAGATATTTTTGATTTTTCAAATGCTACAACAGCAGAAGGTATTTGGATATTTTTACTGAGATCCAGTGGAAATACTCCTGGCATGAATTCCTTGTCTTGAATATTTTGGTTCATGAAAAAATTATGTAAGTTGCCAAGTGAACCAATACTTTCATCCTGTTCGCAGTTAGAGCCTGGTGAATGAGCAGACATAAAATTATTAACAATTTACGCTTTAAAAGATGTTAAAAAGTGGGAAGGACTGGGGTTAATTTCTCTCCCACTATAACTCCTAATACATCAAAAAAAATTTCTAGTGCATCCTGTTGAAACACCCTGAGGAGAATATGTTTTTTATAAATTTTTATAAATTATTTGCTGCTTTTGATAATAATATTAATAATGCCCTGCCTACTTGGCTGCTATTGGTGGTAAAATTTTGACAAACGCCAATTGCATCGAACCTTCTGTAGTTTGGACACTCTGTGAAAAGCTTGTTTGTAAGCGTTCGCGAACGTCTAGCGACACGTGACGCTGCGCAGATCATCAGTGAGGACGCACCCTCAGGAGTTGGTACATCAAAGAAATGTGATCGACGAACATTGTTCTGTTTGAACCACTAAATGCTGCTGTAGTTTGGACGTTCTGAAAGCACCTTGTTTGTGAAAAATCGCGAACATCTTGCGCGACCCAGAACATCAGTGAAGACGTATCAGATCATAACCACTATGATGAACAGAAAATTCATAGGAATTTGTGTTCAGGATTAAAAACGGTATTTTTTCAGATATACATTCAGTAATATACTCTCTTCAATGGGTTATCGTGAATTTGTCAATTATAAATTTGTTGGAAAATATACAACATTGTTGTATCTATGAAACACTAGAATAAAGTAACACATAAAAAACTAATGAAATTGGACATGTGGGAATTGTACAACATCGGAAAATGATCATTTATCTAGATATATTAATGTGTTTCGATGTAAATTTTTATTGTAGATATATGTTGTGAAATGAAGCTAACCTGCTAAAATGTAGCTTGTTCATGTTGCGGAATATTTGTCATATTTATCATCATAATTGCCGAGGATACAAACATTCCTATACGGGGCTGGTCTAAGCCTAAAGGCATTAATTTTGGGAGGATTTGGTATCGAATATAAACAGAAAAGGGGTGTATTATAAAAATGTTCATGATGTGTTTTTATAATTTATCACTAACACATCCTATTTAGTGCTTTTTATATTTGCGCCTGAAAAGCTACTGATTTAAGTGGAGACGTCACCAGCCCATAAGTTTTACTACTGCAAAACGCTACTAGTGTACAATTTTTTCATCGGCTTCTTCATGGTAAGGTTCGATACCCACATAATTATACTTCCTTCGAGTATCTCCAAATATATTTCCTCCAAATTTCAGCTTTGTAGAAATACTACCTCTATCAACAACCTTAGGCTTAACTGACAGTTATTTCTAGCCGAGATAATTGAATTCAAACGCCATCCTTGTGGGAGGTCATTAATTTTCAAAGTAATCTTGATTTTGTAAATTATAAGTAAGAAGTCGGCACATTTTCATATGATGCTCCCATTTATAATTATTGTTGAAGATCATGATCTATTAAAATCACTTTAAAATCTCAGCTGTGGTTTTTAAACCTTTTATGTTAATTAATATTGGTTTGCGTACGGTTTCTGATTGGATGTAATTAAATGCTAAGTAGTGTCTATTAACAACAGTATTTATTCATCGGCAAAAATAAAACTATCAGGATGTGTCAAAATTCCATTAATACGAAGTTATTTATTCAATCAATTGTTATCATTTCCAATTTTAATGGTTATTACCATAATATCAACTCGGGCAAAAAATTACAAGCTAACCACTGATAATTACACGTTGGTCCTTCATTTTTTTATTCGTAGGTATATTATAGTTGAGTGTATATTAAAGATAACATCAATATAAACATTTAGATACGTATATAGGCCAGAGAAATTAGCTTAGAAAACAACCAAATAATGGAATAATTCCAGGGTAAACGAATTTGGAGAAGGGAGGAAAAGGAATGACTAGTGCGGGGAAAAAATCCAGTATTTGAATGTTTGCAGTGGAAGAGAGTTGGAGCTCGGAAGGAGTGATTTGCGGCGTGAATACTGGTCTTGTCGTAAAAGTTAAATATAACTTTTAGTTGAACAAGCTGCACACTGCAGAGCCTTTAGAACAGCCAAGTTATCAGACGCAATCAATATTCTGGCTGATTTTTTTAAGGCACACTTGAGCTTAAAAGTTTATTGCTGTCAGTTCCGTTCCCTGGGGATTTGGGGTTAAGAATTGATCCCAGGTATGGTCTGCCTGTCGTAAAAGACGACTAAAAGATCGGAGTCAAGCCAAGGTGGAAGGTATCGTGCCGATAGCTGAGTGGCTGCAGTCTCAAACGACCCCCTGGGAGCAACAGGTGGCACCCCCTTGTATCCACACCTTACTGCGACATGCGCCCCGCTGTCGCGGTAGACCAGCTTTCCCTAGCTTCTCGTAGGATTCATATGGATCAGAGGGGAAAAAAACAAAATTTGTAAGGACGGAGGCGAACTCGCCCAATCCAGATCAAAGGGCAAAACTTCCTGGTGCTAAGGACCAAAACCGAATAATAAGGTTCTTGTATCTTCCCTAGAGGATGTAGAACTACTTACGGATGAGGAAATAAAATCCGCTCATCTAGGGGGAGCTTCTAGAACGAAGCTCAAAAAAAATTAGGAGGTGGTCTCGACTACATAGCCGCTAAGAGGCTAGACATAAGGAAAAACTTTCTTGAAAACCAAAAACCGCAAAACGCTTCAAAGCGGGTTACAACGAGAGGAATAGGAAGAAAGGCTAAAAAAAGCACGAAAGAGGATGGAAAAAGCACAAATAAGGCTGTCGCAAGCACTTCCACGAAACGCCCCCGTTCCAGCAGCAGCACTCCAGCTGAGGAAGAAACCAAGGCAAGAGGGTGTTTCCTTCAAAGATGCCCTAGCCTCAGTAAAGGTTGCGGTGGTAAACGATGGGTTTCCCATGAGTAAATTGAGTCGAGAAACTCTAACCAGAGTCCAGGACGCAATCTCCGAGGCCCATAATGAAATCCCCCCTGAGCGACTACAATTGCGTTTTGCTAAATGCACGCACAAACCAGGCTATCTGGTTATGACGTATGCAGATAGCACTAGTGCAGACTGGCTGGGAGATGCCATCCCAACCATAAAAACCATGGGAAGGGGCAGCCCTCAGGGTATTGGAAGAGCAGGACTTTCCAGAGTCAATTTTCTGCTCCACCTACATCCCGGATGACAGAGGACAAAAGTAAGAAACGGAAAAAATCCTGCGAAGGCTTAAGGTCGCAATTCACGGGCTCAACACCAATCTATGGACGGTGTTGGGAAAAACTCAATCGGAAAAAGGCCAAACATGGGCTTTCTCGATGGACCGCGAGTCACTGGAGGAACTCAAAAAGATAGATATGTCTCCCTACTACAACCTAGGGAGAATAAAATTCAGGGTTAAGGGGAGACATGTCCCAAAACAGGACAACAGCTCTGAAAAGGGGGTAGATTCCACTCCGGAGATCGCAGAGGTCCTAGAGGAAGATGCAGACCATCCTCAAGGAGAGATTGACCAGAGGGCAAGCACCCATTAGTAGGCTACACAGTAAGGTGTATAACGAGCTATACCATGAGTTGGAAATCGACCCCATAATGGGAATTCCATCGGACGAGATGATTCCGAAGTATAGCTTCGGGAAAAACTTCAAAACAGTCATAACAGGCAGAGAGGCATGGAAGGAAGGACCTCCAATTAATGCAGAAATTGCCTGCTTCACAGATGGCTCAAAAACCGAGGAAGGTATAGGAACAAGTATATATATATCCAAGATAAGAGTCTCACTGAGCTTAGGTAAACATGTGACGATATTCCAGGCAGAAGTTGCAGCAATACCATTGCTTTATACTCCGACAGCTAAGCGGCTATAAAAGCAATCAGCTCCATGCAGATAAATTCCAAACTTGTTTGGGACTGCTTGGAGACACTACAAGAGCTGGGCAGTCGTAATAGATTGTCCGTAGCCTGGGTACCAGGCCACTCAGATCACAAGGGCAATGAAAAGGCAGACTCACTAGCCCGAGAAGGGGCACGTTGTGCTCAAATTTGGCCCAGAACCTTTCTGTGGTATAGCGAAGGCGCTGCAAAAAACAAATAGCAGCACTTGGATGAAAAATCAGTCTCGAGAATAGTGGGACAAGGCGCCAAAAATGAGGCAGGCCAAATAGTTCATCAAGGAACCCTCGCCAAAATTCACGGAGTATCTACTGAGCCAGAAAACAATCGGGATCCTGGTTGGGCTCCTGACAGGGCATTGTAGACTTAACAAACATATGAATAACATCGGAGTGGCAGAAACAACCATATGTAGGTTTTGCCAAGAAGATAAGGAAGCCCCAGTACACATACTATGCTACTGCGAAGGCCTGACTAGGCTGAGGTTTTCAACGATAAGGAAGGCAAAACCACAACCTTCCCAATATATGGAGGACCTGAGGTTTGCCATCCGTCTAGTAATAAGGACGGGTCTAGATAAGGAACTCTAGAATAACAGGAGGGCATACACAATAGATCTGCAAAGGTCGTAGTGGAGAGACTCTTAGAAGCACATAAGCCCTATATTTATCTATATATCTATCTAGTTGATCTAGTATTAGGATCTGCAGCCCCTATTCCTACTCCTTCGTTTGTTTTTGACCTATCAGTATAATAAGTAACTAGAGCGATTTCGTTTTCTGTTAACTAACGCTGGTTGATAACAACGAGCATGAGTTTGGAATCCTGTTTCGCAGACATAAAGTCCGTGGACATCCTCATGGATTGGGTTGCCCCAAGTATCTCAAGCTGTCCCGTTCGATCGTCAGGTTTCAAAGATTCAGCCTAAGTTGGTCTGTAGGCATTTTCCAGAGTGATCCTCTTCGGTACATATAGATGTGGTGAAGGAAGGTCTAGCATTACCTGTAAGGCTGCGCTGGGGCACGACATATAGATGTAGTGAAGGAACGACTAGCATTACCTGTAAGGCTGCGCTGGGGCACGATATCATTGCACTCGTGATTCCCATGCAGGCGAGACGTACTTTTTGCAGCTCTGTTTTTGACTTTTGTTACGTAGTTCTGCTCCACCCACCCAACGCAGCATGGGTAATAATTTGTCTGACAACCATTACATGACCCAGTAGATTATTTTCGGTTTCAGACCCCAAAAAGCCTGCGGCATGTCCAGAGTTCTTGTTGCTTTCGACGTAATACATGGCCGTTGATGCCACATCAGTTGAAATGACAACAAATTTTATGCTGTCGTAAAAAATAGGATGCCTTCGATTTAGTGGACTGGAATTCTATAGGAGACTGGTTCTCTCGCATAAATAATAACTGTATTTCGTTAACAATTCAATTAACTTTAATGAGCACTAACGTCGAAAGAACATGCAGATGGAACGATGAATATAGACAAGCCTTTCAGTGTGAAATAGTAATTATTAGAACGATCTTACTCTTTCCTTTGTGGTTTTCAAAGCACTATAACTTTGCTTCGGGTTATTATGCAGGAAATAACGGAATTAAATTAATTACTATGAAACTTGACCCATTTGGTCTGAAAATATCGGTTTTATACCGGTAAAGGAGTGGTAGGTCTTAGCTGGGAGACCGATCGGGTTGGAAAATCAACATCGACTCTTACTAACTGAGCTAATGTATTTGGGCGCGAAGTGTGCGTTTGGTCACGCCTACTTCAACTACCGAATAATGATAGTAAATATTGCAAGGCGTCGGTCGGACTCCAGGGAAATAAAACAAAACGCGCTTTTGAACTGAGGTAGAAGTATTTTGGAGGCAGTGGCGCGCCGGTAGGAATTTCGAATTAAAATAAAAGGACTAAAATATAAATATACAAATTGTTGTTTTAACAACATGTGGAGTGTGCATTCCACGTGAGTCTCCTGTCAAGGATATCTTCTGGAAAAGAGATGGTCAATTGGTTATTCCAACCATGTTTGGAGGTTGTATTTTCAATTTCCTTCTGTTAGTTAATGAGATAAGTGTCACCTTGTTAGGATTTCCACATTCTTCGAACACCTAGTGGTCATAGGGTTCAAGGCACGTTGCATGCGATTGGCAATAATACCGTCGTGTTTACCTCTGCACTGCTAAATAAGCATCAAATAAATTGCAAGTACGAGAAAATAAGAAGCAGAAACCATAACCCTAGAAAAGTAAAACAAATTGCCTTTGGTGAGGATATAGCACCGCTAGCTTTTAATTTATTTATATTGTATATCTAACTATAAATTCAATATTACCATGAACGATGGCAACATTTAGAACCAGTTTTGGTGGATGTCACAATTAAAAGATTTTCAATAATTTATTGGTGAGCTGCAAATTTAAAAAAATTGAAGTAAAAATATAGCATAGAAAGAAATGTAGATTATTTTATACGTGTATATCCACACGCACCCTATATTTAGATATTGCTCAGAATCTTTCTACCAGTGAATTTATCAATACACTCAGATAATTCTGAAGAAGACTAGGACTTTTCAATGAAATTTATTGCGATAATGGTTTGAACTTTCAATATACTAAAAATGAGCTGAAATGTGATTTTGAAAAATGAGTAGAGTTGAAGTTTCTCAATTTTATACTTTACGAAAAATTCCAATCCAGCCTTCGAACGACAAATAAGTGGAATCAGGGAATTTTTCATGCAGTTTAAGGCTGTTTAAATTCAATCAAGTAATGATTATTTGAATGTTTGTGATTAAGGGATTTTACATTCAGAAAAATTACATTTATAGTAATTAATATTTTCTGATATTCGAGGTTTCGAAATACATTAATAATTGGCAATTACTATTTACATTTTCAGGTACAATAATGCAAAACATAATTGACATAAAATGTTTGAAGTTGAATATGCATAGAGATTATTTATAGTAGAACACGAAAACAGAATCAATTCCGACTACAGACTCGTCTTATTAGATACTCGTACAGGGGGCTCTTCCTTGTGGAAAAATATTTTTCAATCTCATCGTGGCATGCAGAACATCTAGGACTGGATCTTAACTCCTTCCAAAAGATTCACTGATTGGTATTAGTAGGAATTACGCGAGATTCGTGAGATTTCACATCCCAAAAAAAATTTCAGAATAGTCTCGGTCAAAAGCAAATATTTTTTCAACGTTAATTTGATGGGAAATCAAAAATTGCTGAGGATTTACTATATTTTTGCGAGAAAAATTCATTCTGTTAGGTTAAATATCGAATAAAATTTACATTTTCTTGTATTGTTTAGCATGCCTGACAAGCAATACGAACTTTGAAGTACCTACCATCGTTCGAGTCATGTAGGTGTTGGATTATGTACTCACAAAGAGTGTTTTTTTTTCTGGTCGAGATGGGAAACTCATGTTCAGGAGCCAAACAGTGTTGGACTAATCCCCAAGGGGATGCCTACCAACCAAACCCACCTCAAACTCGCCGTTACCCCCGCCTCGGAATCCCTACCCTAGGATACTTCGAGACGGGCGGCGGTCTCTCACACACTTTCCGTTCACGCCGTCGTCTTCTCCCTAACTATCACTCCTACCTCTCATGCCATATCGATTCCTTCTCTCCGCCTAACCATGCTCTCTACTACTCCACTCACCTCCATCCATTCCTTCCTCCCCCCTCAAAATTATCTCCATCATGTTCCCAATACACCGCCTCCCCTAGTTCCCTCTCCAACTTCTTCAGCACTTCCTCGTTCCTCTAGCATCTAAACACATGCCCCACATCATCCTCCACTTCACACCTCTCGCACACTCCAGTCTGTCTTTTCTCAATCTTGTGGAGGTACCCTACTCTCGACCCATGTCCAGTGAACACCTGTGTCAAAACTCCCCGAATTTCCGATCCATCCAATCTCTCCTATTCCCAATCGCTGCTTTTAGCGCGCCCTCATACTCCTCCTACCTTCTCTCCATTTCCTCCTCCATTCATTCCTGTACCTCCTTTCTGGTAGTACACACAATGAGTGTAAAGAGATTTTTTTCAAGGAACTTGGAGAAGAGATAGTCAAGAAAATTAAAATTTATTTATCTATACATAACAAATTCATCGGAAAGAGCAATAGTATGTGTTGATATTTTGAAAATATACATTTTTATTCAATATATCTAAGATAATCTCAAATCTGGATTTGTATTTCATTAGAATATTTTTCTGATTTTTCATTTTCAGACGTCATTTTCATCAGAAATTCAGACTATCAAAAAGAGGAATAATTTCAAGGTCGTTATATCATTTGTCATTCTGTTAATGGAGTGTATTTATGATGAATGTTCCATTTCTTATTTTCACAAGGTACTTCAGTACAAATATCCATAAATTAATATATACAGGCTGCAATCAGAACCACCAAGTCAGGAAACCAAGAGAAGTCACCTAAACATACTGGACTTCTCACATCCAGATTTATTTGAAAAACTTTTGGATATAATTCCAAGAACTTTTGATTATCAGACACCGATTGAGGCTGGTATTTACGGCTCAAAGTCGAATAGTGGAAGTGAATAATAAATTTCCCAACTGGAACACAGATGGATCAAAAACTGAGCAGGGTACAAGCATTTGCATACATTCCCCAAAATATGCGGCATCTATAGCCTTTGGAACCCATTCCACAATCATGCAAGCTAAAATACTTACGATTGAACTATTTGCTAATTAATACCTGTGAATGAATTTGAAGGGCAAACAAATCAATATAATATCTATCAATCGAGATGCGATAGAATCTACAAATCTATCCACAGGAGAATGCAGACAATCTCTCAAGAAACATTTGAACAATTTTGAGGGCTGTCCAGAAAAGACAAAGGGTCGGAGATTCACAACGTAGGAGTAAGAAAATACAATACACCAGGACCAAGACAAACGAATAAATTAATAGAGTACTCGACTGCATAAGCTGGAAAGCTGCATTTTATGACAGGTGAAGACTTTATAAATCTGAAATCTAATCGGAAAACAGATTCTCTGCAGATATAATACCTAAGGTCGAGTTGGGCTAAATGATTTGGAACACACACAACTTACGCACATTGAGGTGGAAAGGAAACCTCCCAAGAGTATTCTATACTTTGCTAGCATAATTGGATTTCTGAATACCTAATTAGAAAGGTCATGAACAAAAGATCCATGCTGGTCGCAGTTCTGGAGAGCTCTCGCAGCCAGTCTTTGAAAGCAATGAAAGTAGATTCATTGAAAATAAATTACAATGTATTCTTTTTACCTATAACAAACTAAAATTCTAGAACGCATGCTAACGTGTTGATGATGATGAGTTAGTTTTAGCGGATGTCGCTAGATGAAGACTCTTACTAGGGGAGAAAATGCGGTATCTCATAATAGGCTGCTATCTCACATTAGGTCCCTTTCCTCTAAAATTTACATTTATTTTTATTATTAATAACATAGCATGTCGTAACTATTCATCATAATCAAAACTATTACGCGTTTGAATACACCCTTGGATAAATGGTTCTTGATTCAGATGAAAAACAATAAATATATCTTATCAGTTGTCCGCTTAGGTACAAACTACTTGATTGAACTAAATTACACTTTAGTTAGTGAGGAGTGTTGTATAAATAAATCAAGCATTCT
Source organism: Lochmaea crataegi (assembly GCA_947563755.1). Taxonomy (NCBI): domain Eukaryota; kingdom Metazoa; phylum Arthropoda; class Insecta; order Coleoptera; family Chrysomelidae; genus Lochmaea; species Lochmaea crataegi. The sequence goes on from OX387430.1 coordinate 13,754,471, forward strand.
GTCTTATGCCATTTCTGTTCAGCATTCACGGAATATATAATATTTAATATATGTATGTACAATACATATGTTCCGTAGATATATAATGTACATAGTTGGCAGCAAAAGGAACATTTCCTTAAATTACGTAGTCAGTCAGAGACGTAAGCCCCATGTAAATATTCATGAATAGGTGAATTATATTAACGATCAAAGTAAGTACTTCTAACTTTGGGTATTGAAGCTAGATAGGTATATGTATATTCTCTGGTAAACTCACCCACCCTCTATTCCTACACTGAACTTTAGTTTGTTAACGATAGATTATTTTGAGCATAACTCATTAAAACTTTTTATCTTCTCAAGTAGCTATCTGTATGTTGTTCGGGGATTATTCGTTGTACGATGGAACGTTTTAGAACTTTGTTCTACATGATTTTGTAACTTGTTATAATATAGGATGGGACTTGGGAGATGAATGTTTTTAAATTATGTTCAAATCACAGCTACAAGCATATTACATGGTATATCGATGCTTAATTAAGTTATGGCTTCTACTGAATTGCTTGTGCTGTTCTGCTTCAAATAATAATCTGGGTTTCAAGTCTTTGGGATGAATTTTTAGTCACTCAAGTCAACTACAATTATTATAATGTTGATTCTGCATGGATTGGACGTAAAATATTTAAAGAGTGGCCTGCTCGTTCTCCAGTTCTTTATCGTTCGGATTTTTTCATTATGATTATCCTAAGTGCAGGATTTAAGGCAAAGGATAGTGGATGAATGTGAACTAATATGAGGAGAACTGTTGGAAAGGATAACTCAGGAATATGTAAATATGCTTGAATATTGTAAGGAGGTGAACGAAAAATTACTATTCCGATTCAAATTAACTGTAAATGTACTACTATAATTGCTCGTTTTTACAGATTTTTCACACCAAATCCATTATGTACGGATTAGAAAAAAACAGGATCTATTGAAGAAGGAGAAGCAAGAAGATACAGGGTGTTTCATCTACATAATAAAATTTGAGGGCATTGTCAGTTAAACTGGAAGAGTATTAATAACAGAAATTAGATAAGTTCATTATTATATTTGCCTGAAAAGTTTCATGAATATCATCCCATTAATTTTATAATATTTATTTGCTTCTATACTTTTGGACAACTCTGCATATCGCTAGAGTACTAAGTGGATATTCTGGTTTCCACTGACATTTTTCCAATCATTTTTCAAATTAACTCACTAATAATATCGAAATCCAATATTATACCTACACCATATTTTCGCATCCGCAAAAGAAGCAAAATAATCTCGATAATTAGAACTTCACATCTGGTGAAGTCCAATTGGCAACGATCTAATTCAAAAATTAATTATGCGTAAAAGGGCGCCAGCGAGAGCTGAAGGTCTCCCTACGCCTTTACCGCCAGCCTTTTCACGTTAATATTGCACGCCCGTTAAATTGAAATGGCAAAAAAGAAATGGCGGTACAAAAGCGAGAATTGGAGTTAATGACACATAAATTATACAAAAACTTTTTCGGAATAAATGTACAAAGAGAATTGATAATAATAGGTGAGGAAAATGAAATGAGAATTGGAACCGCCAGGTGTTTATTTTAACAGTGACGTGTTGTGTTTTCTACGCATAGAAATTGAGGTGAATATATAATACAGTCGATGCTTAACAACTGCAATAGTTTTTAGTTTACGGTATAAATATGAAGACCGTGCTATGTGTCAAAAGTTTCTGAAATAAGTTATTTACTGGAATCGGTGCTATAAGCCATCAGCCCAGGCACTTGAACTGTATCTTTGTACCATTTTCCATGTTATCTACTTCCATTCCAGAAGCTTCGTGTCTTCTATAAAGGCCACTAGTTTCACTGGAGGGATTTTCAGTAGTTGTTATGATTGTATTAATTCCTCTCCAAAGTGCTCCCGTCTAAGTTCTTGTAAGTTCTCGCAGGAGCAGAGTATGTGAGAAGGTGTTTCATCATCAAGTTCACATTCTCTGCACATAGGTTCACTAGCTTTGCCCAATTTGTACAGATGTTTCCTCAAGGTGCAGTGTCCAGTCACCAGGTCGGTAACTGTCTTCAAATGTCTCTTACCCAGTTTCAATAGCCTGGTTGAGAGTTCTTTGTCTATCTTGTTCAGTAAACTTTTTGTGTGAAGGTGCCCTTGTGTCACCCTCCATTTGAATTGGTGTTCCCTATCTAGCCAGATCTCGATTCCACAAAACGGTTCCGGACCTATAAAGTCTTATTTAGAGCCTTCTTTAGCTAACTGGTCCGCCATTTCATTACCTGCAATCTTCTCATGTGCCGGCACCGAGATAAGAGACTCTTTGTTGTCTCTTGCCAACCTGTTGAGGGATTCTTTGCAGTTTTTCACCAGTCTAGACCTAGATGTTGGATCACTCATAGCCTTAAGTAGAGCCTGGCTGTCAAAGAATATTTTAATTTTTTTCCGTTATATCCTCTTCTGATCTTTTCATCAATATAGGCTATAGCGGCAATCGTCCCTGCTTAAAACACAGTCGTATGTCGACCAAGGCAAGGTTGCCTTTGTTTTGGCAACCGGCTCGTTGTCATAGCTTGACTCTATCTTTACCGAACCTGGAAAGTGCACACTGAGGAGATACTCTAGAGCCTCTGCCTCAGTATTTTAAAACTTTCCGCTCGGCAACTGAAAAGAACCATGTTTGTCAGAAGTATCCCTTTTGAGATTCTGATTCTGACGCTGTCAGGAACACCTTGCATGTCCCCACAGAATTATCTCCAGGACTTCTCCTTGGATTCTTTTATTTTTGTATAATATATACCTAGTTTAGCTTTATACGCTTCCCAGTTACCCGTTTTTTCCGCTTTGTTGAAAAAGCGTCTTGTTTCTTTCCTTAGCGATGTCAGCTCTTTATTCCACCAGATGGCTTCTATAGAAAAGCGACTCTCCTTTATCGGACATTTGTTATGATAAGAGGTCAGCCATGCCATGCGGCCGCTCCCTCTAAATCCTCAGTGTGAACGGATTTTAGAAAGCAGGTCCTCTTTATAAGATAACCAGGCAGTGCTCTTAGGATCCCTGTATGATCTAATAACCGAACTAAAAAAAGCTGAAACACAGTCAATGTTTTCAAAAAAAAACCTGTCAATAATCAAACAATCCAAACTATGGATGCGACACAACTCGAATGCCAGAGCCATATCTGGAATAAACAAAAAGAAAAACTCGAGGCAGTGGTAACTTTCCTAATAAATGAAAACTAATACTTAGTTTCATGAAAATCCATTATCACCACCTAGTACATAAGCTTTATTCGAATTAAACTAGATGGATTAGATGTTATGGGCACATTCCACTGCAACCTTTTCAGATCTATTGGGATCCTCTTTATCTAGACCACTTTCTTCTCTTAATGAAGTCGACCAGCTTTGAAACTTAATCTCCACATAGTTCTCTGCCAGTTTTCGTCGCACATTGCTTCGTCTTTCAATCCCATTCGTTTCAAGTGCCCATCCTGCTTACTGTGGTTAGCAGACTCACCCCAGTTTTAACAGTATTTCTGTCTTTATTACTGAGTCTTTCGTAAACTTTGGCGAATGTTCTATGAACAGTTTCACTTGTCTTTGTCCTGGTGAATATGTTCATGGATTTGTTGGTACCCACATCTCTGTAGTCCTTTTTGTTGACGTCTACGCAACGCCGCAGAAGGACTTTGATACAACGACTGTTACTGATGAGCTCTTCCGTTGCTGTTATGGTCCTTGTGTCCTGAAACCCTCTATGAAATCGAGTGCCTCAGCTCTGCCTTGCTATCTGTGAAGATGACAATTGAACGGTATGTTCTTTCTTTTACTGCACTGTACTGTATTCTTCGATAAGATAACTGGGGAAGCTATTCATTCTTTTATCCCTACCACCACAGATCCTACGACCTTCGATATACCAGGCCTTTTCCGCTTGTATGGGCGCAGTTTCCTTCCAGTTTTCTTATTCCAGTATAGATATTTTGCATTTCTTTTTCATTCTAAATCTTACATTATTGTGTTAAGTTTATTTCAAAAGCAGTCTTGTGTATAAATCGATCAACTGTGTCTTAATTTAAGAAGCTGTGTTAATCAGTGGACCAAGAGAGTGTTGCTCCGATTTTTTTGCGAAATTATTCAAAAAAAGTTTTATTTAATAGTTTTTATCCATAATGTGACTACCTAAAAATATAGATTTGAGAAACTTTGTCTAATAGAAGTTTATGTCACGTTTTTCATAGGAGTCTAATGTATAACTCAGTGAAGCATGCACTCAGATAAAAAGTTATTACTTTTATAAATGAACTGAATATAATGCGTTATTTAATAAAATATCAGCATATCCACTCTTTCAAGCAAAAATTATGCAAGTTTCTTAGTAAGTATATATTATATAAATTGCGTTTTAATAGTTTTTGTTTCTGTAGTCATCTGTGAAGAAATGTTTTCACATCGGTATCATAAAATTGGTTTAATGGTACATTGGTTCATCAAACAAGTCTGTCTCACTGAATATAAAGTTGAGAATTAATTAAATAAACAAGATTAACACGGTGGTTTCGGGTATAAGCAAACTTCCTTTTCAAAAGCATAACGAACACGAGATGAAAACGGATGATTGATTATTTTTCTTATTGCTTCACTTTCTTTAAAAGTTACCTGTAAAAATTATGTGTGCTATATACCTATAATTGAGAAGTATTAGTTTTTTTAATTTAAATTATGGAAATTGATATATAATGTTCTCTTGTTCTTGTTCTTGTTCTTGTTCTTGTTCTTGTTCTTGTTCTTGTTCTTGTTCTTGTTCTTGTTCTTGTTCTTGTTCTTGTTCTTGTTCTTGTTCTTGTTCTTGTTCTTGTTCTTGTTCTTGTTCTTGTTCTTGTTCTTGTTCTTGTTCTTGCTCTTGTTCTTGTTCTTGTTCTTGTTCTTGTTCTTGTTCTTGTTCTTGTTCTTGTTCTTGTTCTTGTTCTTGTTCTTGTTCTTGTTCTTGTTCTTGTTCTTGTTCTTGTTCTTGTTCTTGTTCTTGTTCTTGTTCTTGTTCTTGTTCTTGTTCTTGTTCTTGTTCTTGTTCTTGTTCTTGTTCTTGTTCTTGTTCTTGTTCTTGTTCTTGTTCTTGTTCTTGTTCTTGTTCTTGTTCTTGTTCTTGTTCTTGTTCTTGTTCTTGTTCTTGTTCTTGTTCTTGTTCTTGTTCGTGTTCGTGTTCGTGTTCGTGTTCGTGTTCGTGTTCGTGTTCGTGTTCGTGTTCGTGTTCGTGTTCGTGTTCGTGTTCTTGTTCTTATCTTTGATTTAAATTATGAAAATTGATATATAATGTTCTCTTGATGATGCAAACGTGATTTGTGAAACCGACCAAGTAATATATTGTAGTAGGTGCTTTTACAGTAAATCTGATAATACAGTCATAATACAAACACACCTATCGTAGTAGTTATATATTATATTGATAATGATAAATTTTTTAAGATGTTTACGTAATCACTTAAACGTGTTATTGTAATAGCTTTGATGCTCTATCTATGCTGCTACACTTCCAGAACAAAAATTGAGTTTAAATCGATGATACAATTCTTACTAGTGGAAGTGATGCTTCTCTTTGTTCTTTTTTCAAATATAACAGAAGTTTAAGAATCTTTTATAGACATAAAACTCGATCAGTTGCTTTTGCACTTGATAGAATGTGTTTTATTTATCGAATCTGATGGTTGTTTCTGACAAGTAATTTCAGATTATGGAATAGGAACTGACGTGATGAAATTTTAAAAGAGCGTTTATTTGAAAAGCTCTAGAAAGTGTAGTCATGACTATTAAAGAAAAACATCAGTACGCCAGGACTTTGAAATTTCCTCAGATGTTTGCGAGTTGCATATTTATCACTTATCAAATATTATTACGGTGTTGGTATTTTATTTTTTAAATGAAAACATTGATTCTTACGTCATTGCAGAATTGTACGGTCTCTACATTTTGGCTCAGTACTCCATTTGTATATAGAAGTTTGTAATGACTTTGCGTGCAACTATAGCTATTATCAATAAATAACGAACAAAGCATAATAATTATTCGTGCAGCCAGAATATAAAGCAACTCTTTTTTACACGCTGTGACGTGATTTCTGCCCTTTCTTATGCTTTAATCACCTAGGCACGTCACCTTGGACACCCTCGATGCAAAGTCTTCTCAAATATCTCTATCGCCAGATTTTTAACGTGATTTGCTCCACGTCCCCTTGACCCTTCGCGTGAAGAGTTCTAGATAGCCTCAGATGAAGGTTATGGAAAATTCCAGGGGTCTCTTTGAATTCAGCACTTCTATAATTGTCAAGCTACTAATTTATCATTAACAAGATTCTAAACAGAAATAATCCGGTACACTCTCTACGGCTGAAAGGGATTGAATTTCACCAATAACGATAATAATATGATCCATCAGATGAATATTGTCAGGTTGTATGTTACAAGATTCAATATACACAGAGACAAGCCAGTAGTATTTAAATTAATTTTTCAAGCAATTAATGTAGAAAAACAAAACACTTATATACAGAGTACAGGTGCGATGGAAAAATATGTATTCATTTATGCAAAACATGCCGGTAATATGTGCATAAGCATTCGTACCATAGACTAGGTGTGAGCACGTTATATTTGCTACTTAGAAAAGTGTGAAGCGTGAAACAATTCATGATCAAAAGGCGAAAAGAATTTAGGAAAAAAATCTTATGGTTTCAAGTCAAAATATAAGTAACTACGGTAGGGTCGGTCAAGCAGGATATTTGGTAAAACACTACCAGATGAGGTTAGGTTAGGTTTGTGGTGAGAGGGTCTAACGCTCTCCACTACGTCTCGCAAGAGTCTATAGTGGCTCATACCAACATCCTCCAGATTAAGACGGCAGGTCGGATCTTCCGACAGTTCAAGTCATAGCATAAGATGATTCAGATGACAGCTAGACAACGTAGGTCATACTTCCTACAGCCTGGAGACATTCTTCGAAGGATGTATTGAAGCCTTTGAATGAACCAATCCTGGTATATTACGCCAGAAGTGTAAAGCTCTTCTTGCTGTCCATGTATTTAGTGTTTGTTTGGTAAAACTTATTGCGATGCCAATTGTAGGTTCTGGTCCGATAAAAACACGTGCTGCACTCTTCCTTGCAAGAGAGTCTGTCTTCTCATTGCGATCCATGCCAGAATGGCCAGGGAGCCAGACTAGCGATACTCTATTGAGTTCTCCTATTGAGGAGAGTCTTTTTTGGCAGTCTAATAAGGTAAGTGTCCCAATTATGGACATCTCAACGGAAAGATGGAAAAAAGGTTAATATAAAAAAAGTGTTTAAGTTAGACTAATGATGTTTGTTTATGTATTTTTATATTGTATTTATAATGAAATGGTATTGTTCATTTTCCAAGTATACATACAATTTCGTAGAAAAATGAATTACTCTGTAAAGTAGACAAAGGCCGAGGATTGTTACTTTACGCTCTAGGGCAAAAAAGGAATCTTTTTCCGCAAACCACGCTCTCCGAATTGATTTAATTAAAGAATATTCAACAATTTATCAGATTAAAAAGCAAATAAGTAAAATTATATGAAAATTGTCAAAAATTTTGAAATACGGTCAAAAATGGTCAATAATTGTCAATTATCGTCAAAAACTGTTAAAAATGGACAATTTTTGCCAAAAATGGTCAAAAATTGTCAATAAATGTTAAAATTTTGAAAAATGGTCGATAATTGTCAAAAATTTTGAAAAAGGTCAAAATTTTTCGAAAATGGTCAATAATTGTCAAAAATGGTCGATAATTGTCAAAAACTGTTAAAAAAATTTGAAAAATGGTCAAACTTTTTCAAAAATTGTCAATAACTGTCAAAAATGGTCGAAATTGTGAAAAAATTTGAAAAATTATCAAAAATTGTCAAAAATTGTCAAAAATTATCAAAAATGGTCAAAATTGTCAAAAACGGTCAAAAACTGTCAAAAATCGACAATTATTGTCAAAATAGGTCAATAATTGTCAAAAATTGTTAAAATTTTGAAAAATGGTCGATAATGGTCAATAATTTTGAAAAATGGTCAAACATTTTGAAAAATTGTCAAAAATTATGCTAAATTGTCAAAAATGGTCAAAAACTGTCAAAATGGACAATTATTGTTAAAAATTGTCAAAATTTTGAAAACTAGTTGATAAATTGTCAAAAATTGTTAAAGTTTTAGAAATATGGTCAAAAATGGTCAAAAATTTGGAAAAATGTTCCGTAATTGTCAACAATTGTCAATAATTATCCAAAATGGTCAGTAATTTTGAAAAATTGTCAAAAATGGTCAAAAACTATCAAAAATTAATTATTTTCAAAAACTGCTAAAAATGGACAATTATTGTCAAAATTGGTCAATAATTGTCAAAAATTGTTAAAATTCTGAAAAATAGCCGATAATTGTCAAAAACTATCACAAATGGTCAATAACTTTGAAAAATGGTAAAAAAATTTTGAAAAATTAATAAATTTTTTGAAAAATTGTTGAAATTTTTGAAAAATTGTCAAAAATGGCCAATAATTGTCAAAAACTATAAAAAATTGTCAAAAATGGATGATTATTGTTGAAAATTGTAAAAATTTTTGAAAAAAAGTTGATTATTTTGTCAAAAATTATTAAAGTTTTTGAAAAATTGTCAATAATGGTAAAAAATTTGGAAAAATGGTCCATAATTGTCAACAATTGTCAATAATTGTCAAAAATGGTCAGAAACTATCAAAAATGATCAAAAATTTCAATTATTGTTAAAAACTGTTTAAAATGGACCATTGTTGTCAAAAACTGTCAAAAATGGTTAAATATTATCATCATTTTGAAAAATGGTCAAAATTTGGAAAAATGGTCTCTAATTGTAAAAATTTTGGGAAATGGTCAATAATCGTCAAAAGTTGTCAAAATTTTGAAAAATAGTCAATAAATAATACGAGTCGTTTCCGAAAATCGTTTTAAACTGGTAGTTTATAAAATCGATTTACTAAAAATCGATTAATAATTATATAAAAATCGATTATAAGAAAATAATAATCGATTGATATAAAAATCGATTATTTTCTAGCATTTCTAGTCAGTAGATCTTTTTAAGGTTAATCATGATGAATAGCGAAAATGATGATTATTCTAGCACTCCCATTATAACCTAAGATAATATAAAAAACTGTTTTCATTGTTAAAAGGGCGACTGTAGAAAAAATTATGTGTGGTTTTCGAGCGTAAAGTAAAATTGCCGCTTTCGAAAGATCGCCTCCTCTCCGCGTCGCGCGGCAGCATTCTTTCTCAAGCGGCAATCTGTTACTTTACGCTCTAAATACACAAATAACCGATCATGTTTCCTTTCAGTTTGGACCATTACTTGCGTATCGCTCTGTAGATATGATGCTTGCGTTTGCGCTCTGGATGAGAATAGTTATGTTCAAAATATACTGTTGGCATTTTACTGCCCCAATTATCATTCAGACCATAAAATATCCCGAGTTTTACATATTTTAATATAGGGTCGTTGTATGTGTATCAAATCTCTACAACTTGGGCCTGGCGCCAGATTGTTTGAGGATTTCTTGGTAACTTTGACATCGCCGTTAATTGTAATGTATACAGAGTAACTGACAAAAAGAGCATAACAACGAATATGACTGAAGGAAATCGCACTGATTTATCGCCGTTTTGCGACCACCACTGAAACGGAACGGATGTATGGGGTTTATGTGGCTTTATTTGTCAACGCCAATTCTACCCTCGTTCATTTGCTTGATTAATTCATGCGCGGATCATCAAGAATTTTAAACAATACTATACATAATAAAAAATTTCTTTCAAAAAAGTTACTGACCGGCTTGGTTTTCACTAATGCTTCAATTGTAATACATCATTAATTATTCACATCAGTATTTTCTTCTTTTTTATGCTGGAGATGGATTAGCGTATTTATTTTTTTGTCTAGAATAGACTTTTGAAAAAATTTAAGATGAATGCTTTGCACGTTTGAATAAGTCTTTGGCCATTTATTAACAGGAAAGTTTCCAATCGTATTCTAAAAATTTTTTTCCTTGTCCTAACTGGGATCCGAGCCCATAAAAGTATTCATGAAGGATTTTTAAGAGAGCTTTTCCATTTTCTTCATTCAACTTATTCTCTTCATTTATTGGTATATGAAAATTAACAAAGGTATAAATTTTGTTTCATATGGTCATTAATTTGATCTGTTATTATGACAAGAATGTTCTTGGAAACTGCAAATGCAACTCCCCAGAGTGGAGTATTTCAAAAGCTACTTTCATTAGACGAAATAATACGGAACTTTAAGAATCCTGGTCAATTTTCATCCATAATGTAGAATTTCATTCTCGAGATAAGTTGCAACTATATAGTATAGAGGTAGCGTGCAATGTTTTTCTCTTTCATTATTCAAATATACCATACCACGGCACACAGAACAGTACACACACTTGTTTCTTTCGTTCCACCAATTCGCTTCGTCTATTGTTTGTTACGATCCCTAGAGGGCATGTACACGTACAGTGAATCTATTTTCCCTATACTCATATTATTCCATTACCAAGCAGTTGCTTGTTTTCGTTTTCTTATTCAGTATTCTCAGTAAAAGTTTTTTCAATAACTTTTCCATAACAAACAAAATATGTACATATTAACTAATTTATAATTATCTACAAGAGTCCCGTTGTGTACTTGTGATAAGCTACTCCTCAACGGAGATATTATCATACCAGTAAGGATTTCTTGAAGATTTAATGGGTGTCCTGACGAAAGACTTCAGTCCCTAAGGCTGTGCACCTCCATTGGGTTACTCTCCATGTGGGGAATTTAAGGATTAGTACATAGGACGAAGTATACGTCCCCAGTCGTTAGAAGAGTGCTTTTAAAGAAGGCAAAATAAAACTTTGGAGTAGAAGATTTCTTAATGCTTGTAATGTTGAACATTCGAGGGGAAAGAGTAGGTACTAGCTACCGTTACCATGCGGTAACGCTCACAAGGTTGTACATTAAGCGCCGCCATATATTTTTGTGGTTCGAAATTAGAACTCTGCGAGGGGGGATCCTTACTACATCTCTACTCGTTAGTACTTATTCGACGTTTGCAGCGGCTTGTTGTGCGTTTATATCGAGCGATCGTTAAAAACGACGTTTTTTGCAAATCATGGATTATGGCCACCGTCGATTAGAGTGAGTAACTTTCAAACTCCTCCGTTTTCTTTTATTGGTTTATAACGAACAAATTATAGGTAAAAGTGTACTTTATAGGATGGCCAATAATAATTTGTGCTAGTTCATTTTCAAATAATTAGTTCGTTTTTTCGCCTGTTACCATATGGTAACGCTAGCTGTTTATGGGTGTCAATTAAAAGATTACGTTATTTTTTTTAGGAGAGGTTTAACCTTGGAAGAAGCTCTGCAAATGGTGTATGAAGATGACTTAGATGTTCAAGATATATTTATAGATCCTCCGGAGGCAAACGTTTTGACAGATGAAGATTCAGGCGACGAAGAGGAGGGGGGTTTGTATGCATGTATGTAAATTGGGGTGACATTCACTGAGACCTGAAAAATTTATTGTGCCCCCTTACTCCTACTTAGTTCCGGAGAAAAGTCTCAGATACTAGTGGCTCCTTTAGTCCTATTTCCCGAAGGAATTTTAGGATATCTGCAGGCTTTAACTTAGGTGAATGTCCCTTTTCTATCCAGTAATCTCCAAGGTGTTGTGCCCTAGGATTCTGAATTGATGTGCAGTTCGCAAGTATGTGGATGGAGGTTTCTTCTTCCATGCCATAGAATCTACATTCTTCTTCCTCCACTATTTTTAGCTTCCTCAGGTGCCCTTTCAGGCGACAATGTCCCGTAAGAATGCCTGTTAAAACTTTTAGTGCAGTTTTACTTTGATTTAAGCATTCATTTGATCTCAACAGGTTGTAATCACCCAGAAGAATCTTTGATTGCCTAAGTCCTACTAGATCTTTCCAATGGTCAGATCTTCTCTTTTCTTCGGCCTTGCCTATTTCTTCCAATATAACATTGGAGCTGATACCCAAAAGGGTATTCCAGTCCCCCTCTCTGCTAGTTCATCTGCTATTTCATTTCCTTCTATTCCAGTGTGTCCTGGAATCCACAGTAAGGTGACTATATTGTTCTCGCCTACTTCATTTAGTTTGCCTTGTCATTCCCACACCATTTTGGAACTGTTAACACAAGAGCTCAGTGCTTTAATGGCTGCTTGACTATCCGACATTATGATAATCCTTTGTCTTCTATATCCTTTATCAATATTGAACTGGGCACACTTTCTTATGGCGTGAATTTCCGCTTGAAAAATACCTGGGGTTTTTCCCAAGCTTTCAGAGTGTTTGGTTCCTGGCCCGTACACTCCTATCCCAGTTCCTTCTATTACTTTTGAGCCGTTTGTGTACCATTATATGGCATTCTTTCCAAGTCTGGTAATGGTATTTGGATCCTATTTCTTCTTGTTGCTAAATTCCGTAACGATTTTCTTTGAAAAGTTATACTTTTTCATCATACTATCTTGTGGTATGTCCCAGGTTTTCTGATTTCTAAGAAGTAAGGAGGTGGTTTTTTTAATGATTCCCTCTCTACTTCGTCTGTATCTTGTTCTTTCTGCAACACTTTCCACTACCATATTTAGTGGTGTGAGGTTGAGAATAACTTCCATGGCTGCCGTTGGGCATGTTCTCACTGCTCCTGTAATGCACATACAGGCTAGTCTTTGAATTTTGGAGAGTTTTTCTCTCGTTGTCAATAGGCTAGTTCTACTACTCCACGGAATGGCTCCATAAGTGATAATTGGTCTCACTATGGCAGTGTACATCCAGTTCAGGATTTTTGGGCTACAACCCCAATTTCTCCCTGCCAGATTCCTGCACACCATTAGAGCAATTTTTGATTTTTATATAATCTCCTTTTCGTGTTTGTTCCACAGGGTTTACTGTCTAGAGTCAAACCTAGATACTTGACTTCTTGTCTCCATTCAACCTCGCTCCCATAAAGTTTAATGGTTTTGAGGTTGAGCTTTCTTTTCTTAGTGAAGAATATTAGGATGGTTTTGGTGGGGTTTATGTTAAGTCCCACTTGCCTACACCAGCTATTGGTATAGTTCAGACAGGGTATTTTCGAATTTTCCCCTGGCTGTTATGACAATATCATCGGCATATCCTTGGCAGGATATTCCGAGGTCAGTCAAACCACACAGGAGTTCGTCAACCGTCAGGCTCCACATTAATGGGGATGCTATTCCTCTCTGTGGACATCCTCTGGTTGTACAGAAGGAGACAATGTCTTTGCTCGTCCTCGTCTCTGCTACTCTAGTGGTGAGCAGTTCCGACATCCATTTGGATGTTGTGCTGTCTACACTATCTTCTATTCAATGCTCTTTTGACAGCCTCATTAGGAGTATTGTCAAAAGCTCCTTCTATATCCAAAAAGGCGCATAATACGGCTTCTTGGTTGTCTAGAGCACCTCAGATATCCTCCTCTAGGATTTCCGCTCTAATATGATTGTCAGTAGCTTTTTCCATTGTTTTGAGCACAAACGATGTTAGGCTAATTGTTCTGAAGGATTTGGGGTTTGTTGTGTCCCTTTTTCCAGCTTTTTGAATGAAGGTTACTGTTGCCCCTCTCCAGTTCTGAGCTGCTTCGACTGATCCTAACCAAATGCGGTAGAATTTCGTCTTGTACTTGCTGGAGCAATGCTGGGAAAATTCCATCGGCTCCCGGTGCCTTCAATGGTCAAGGAGGGGGGTTTAGTCGATAATATTAGTGGTCAACAATTATTAGCTGAAGCAGAAATAAGGGTGAACCAAGCTATACATGAATAGCCAGAGGAGCCTGATAATGAAGGTCCGTATATGAGACTCAGGACAGGAAAAAATCACTTGGATAAAGAAGGGCGATATAATTCCAAATAAAAAAGCTTTCTCCGAACCTGATCACTCCAGATTTGAAAATCTAACAGATTCCGAAATTTTTGAGCAGTTTATTGACCAAGAAACTGTTGACTTACTTGTTGAGCAGTCTACAAAATATGCTGTCTTTTTTAATCATTCAGATCCTAAAAGGACTTTAACGTATCCATTGTGTCAGATGCCATGCGAAGAGATCGGTTTAGGCAGATTCTAGAACATTTACACTGTGCTGATAACACGAAACCTAATAAAAATGACAACATGTGGAAATTACGACCTCTCATGGATAAGCTACGAACAAATTTTATTAAAAATTGAACTGAACTGAACAACACCTAAATTTTGATAAATCCATGGTTAAATATTTGGGAAGGCATCCCAGCAAACAATTCATACGAGGAAAACCAATCCGATTCGGCTACAAGGTATGGTGTTTGAATGCTGTGTCGGAGTATTTTGCAAATTTCGATGTATATCAAGGGAACAATCCTAGGGGAAATACCTTCCATGAAAATGGATTCGGGGAATGTGCAGCACCTCTTATCAACATGATTGACGACTTTTCCCCTGATGTGTCCAAACTTCCATTACAATTTTATTTTGATAACATTTTTACTGGTTTCAATATTTTACATTACCTGAAACAACGCGGCTATGATGGAACGGGAACAATCCGCGACAACCGTATCCCGAAAAGCTGTCCTTTACCTGCGAAAAATATGTTCTCGAAATCTAAATCTCAGAAAAGGGGTGATTACGTATCAGCTATTGATGAAGAAGATGGAATCATTGTTGAGAGGTGGCTGGATAATAATGTTGTTAGCGTAGCCTCTACCTGTCATGGAGTAAATCCCACTTCTTTAGTGGAAAGATTCTCTCAGAAAGCAAAAAAAATTATACAGGTATCGCGTTCATCGCTTATAACCCAATACAACCGCTTTATGGGAGAAACCGACCTGATGGATGAAAATATTTCAAGATATCGTATATCCTTCAGAAGGAAAAAGTGGTGGTGGCCCATTTTTACTTGGTTGCTGGACACAAATGTGAAAATCCAGGAGCAAACAACCAATAAGTCAGCTAAAACAGTTTCAAACGGATCAGGAACGCCATCTACTTCTAAAAACAGCGTTACTCTAAACCAGGTGTCTGATGATATTAGATATGATCAGGTTGACCATTTATTAGTTTCAACTAGGGATAAAAAAGAAAACGTTGTGCCGGTGAAGGTTGCTCCTCAAGCATCCGAATAATGTGTTGTAAATGTAATGTTGGTATATGTAGAGACTGTAACTATATTTTTCACACTAAATAAACATTTTTGATAGTTTGCAACAGATATTTGAATTTCTATTATTTTGTACGTCTCTAACGGATAGTGTTACCATATGGTAACGGCACTTATATCGCAAAAAAAATAAAAAATATATGTAAAAGATGTTGAAAGAGCCTAACTTAATCATAATAATTAGGAATTATCACCTGGCACAGCATATTTCCAGGAAAAAAAAATTCCGCCGTTGAAGGGCTAAGGTTGTTGGATAATTATTGTAAAAGGGCGTTATGTCTCCGATATTTTACAACGGGATGACGGAGGAACGAAATACTCTTTATCAACTATTTATTCTATTGCATTCCTGTGATGGAGAAAATACTTTGGTACGTCAAAGTAGTAAACATATAAATATATACATAAAAACTTGTATAGAATAGTTTTGTGACACAAAACGTAGTAAACATAATTTTATTCGCAACTCTAAACGTCCTTTATTCCTTTTGAATGGTTGTGGGTGAAATTCTTTTGTTATTCTCACAAATCGAAATTGCTAAAGTTTTGAGTTTTATCGCTGTTTCGACCAAGAATGTCGAAAACTTTTGTGCAATTTCAGCATATATGTGTCTTTAATTCGGTTTTATACAATTATGTGACGACGGTATTTTTACCATAAATTACTTTAATTTGACTTATTTTATCACTTAAATTGTAATTTTGGTGTGTTTTAAAAAAACAGATAGCGTTAAAGAATGCTTAGATATGGTTCAAAGTTCAAAGCTATAAAACTGATGATAGTTCTATCACTGCATGCTGCTGCGTCATTGTTTATTATTATGGCCCACTAATAAAAAAATGAGTACTGTCAGTTTTGACATTCAAAATATTGCTGCGTGAAATTCAACGGGAATGCATCAAGAACCAGGCTGAAGTAGATGGGGTGACGCGACTGGAGTCAACATTCGACAATTAATAAATTTGAGAATCCCAAAGAACACTAAATTCAATAAAAAGTCACAGTGGAATCAGCTTACGCAATTTTGAGTATCTGAAGGTATTAAATTAACACAAAATACGACAATTCCAGAAATCGCTTCCATTTTACGAAATTATGCATGTTATATGCGCAGAAAAGATAGTAAGGAATATAAAGAATGTTTTATTGAAACCCTATGGAAGATATCGTATATCCTTCAGAAGGAAAAAGTGGTGGTGGCCCATTTCTACTTGGTTGCTGGACACAAGTGTAGTAAATGCATGGTCTGTTAGGCGATAAACCACCAATAAGTCAGCTAAATTACAAAAGACAAATCGTTTTGCATTATCTTGAAAAATACAAAACAGTTTCAAAAGGATCAGGAACGCCATCCATTCCATTTTACGAAATTATGCATGTTATATGCGCAGAAAAGATAGTAAGGAATATAAAGAATGTTTTATTGAAACCCTATGGAACTCAACGTATTCAAGAAATGTTTTTCAATTAGTACAATATTGAGTTTAACCCTTTTACAGATATTGAATTTAAAGAATCGAGGGCAGCCAGTTATTGCACAAGAAAACAACTACAAGGAATGCCAGAAGAATGAATGGAGTCAGTAGTTGCTTTTATGTTAGAGCAATGCAGAAAAATGCAAAAAGTTTGGACGGAAGATACACTTGAAGGTTTGCAGAAAAAGTAATTTTTAACATTGTCGCAAAATAATTGGCATGGCGAGGTGATGGAGGCGCATTTGCATCAATATTCCACTTTAAAAAAGAATTAGATAATTTTCGAAATTTCACTAACAGAATAAAGTATAATCCTATTTTTAACAAGACCAATCAAGGAGGAGACAAAAGCTGCTGTGAAAGCAAATGGCTAGTACAAAATATAGTAGAGTCTGATGTATGCCTAATAAGATTATTTCTAAAACTTATAACGAAACGCCCAAAAAAATATAACAATAGACCGGTTTTTCCTCAGACCCAACCCTAATTGGAAATTAGGAAATTGGTATAGAAACCTTCCGGTAGATATTAATACTATTTCCAAATGGACTAAAGAAACAGCTGCTAAAGTAGGAATTGATACTTCAGTTGAAAAAGTTACAAACCGCTCGTACCGATCAACAGCTGCAACATATTCCGGAACAACAATTGCTGAAGATAGGTGAACGTAGCAACGCAAAATCACTTAAACCATATTGAAATATGCAGTCGGTACGCCGTTAGGAAATTATAAATAAAGTGAAGGGGAACGAGACAGCCTCTGGAGGGATCGAGACAGCTTCAAATACCGTTTCTGTGTCTCAGACTAAATGCGGTAAGTAATCCTCAGATTATTTATCAAAATTGCACTTTTCGTGTTGATAATATGTATTGTAGTAATAAGTAATATAAAATTATTATGCAAATTGAATGATTTTAGCCGTTTTTAATTTTTTCTCATCTGATGGCATTCAATATATTCTCTCCCCAAATATAGTTTGGCAAGCCTATCTGAAGCTACGCGGCATCGGTAAGGGGCGAGGAAACATGGCCGATATCTCTCATATGGTACCTATTTTATAAAAGTATTAAAAATAATCATTATTATTTAATAATAATTATATATAGAAACTGATTTATGCATTGCTTTAGAGGTAAGGTATTTTTCAAAACACGGTATTTGTTAAAAATAAATAATGTTGAAAATCGTACTTGAATCCAATATGGATACGAAATAATAAGATACCAAGTAAAACTGAAAATACGAAGGTAAATACTGACAATTTAAATGCCACTGGATAATAAATGTCAGTCAATTGTCGAAGTGAGAGGGAAGAACACACGCACGTGCTTGCCAATAGGAAGTCAGGTGGTTACTTAGCAATCTTAAAGCCCTTCTACCACTTAGTAGTGTAGGGCATGCTGCAGTTACTATTATTTTCCATTCTTTCCTATTTTGAGCTGAGTCCTTCGGTTCTTGCCAGCTTCTTCCTCTTTTATCCAGTAATCCAGCTATCACCCTATCCCAAGTTTTCCTTGGTCTGCTGTTTTTCAATTTTTGCTTTCCATATTCTCTTAACCGGTCTTCCTTCATCCAAACGTTGTAAATGTCCCCACCATTGTAGTTGTTTTTTTTTTCTATAAAGTCTAAGGTTGATTGTATTCCCAGGTATTTTCTTATATCTATGATTTTTATTCTATCCTCTTTTGTTACACATCTTACTCTTCTTAAATATTTCATCTCTGTCGCCTGTATTTTACTTTTTTGTTGTCCTGTTAACATCCATGTTTCGCATCCATATGTAAGTATTGGTCGATATATTAATTGTTTTAAATACTTTTAATTTCGTGTCTTTAGATATTTCCTCTTTACTCATAAATTTGGTATTTATGGCATAGTATAGTTTGATAGTTTTAACTATTCTATTGTTAATATCTGCTTCCTGTGTTCTGTTTTATTGTTCCTAGGTACTGGATCTATTCTTACATTTATTTCCTCTTTGTCGTCTCCAATGACCATAACTTTTGTTTTGTTTTTTATTATTCCCATGTCTACCATTACTGTATTCCACAAATTTATGTATAACATCGTCTGCAAATGATCCTTCACTGATGTTCACCCTGCACAATTTCAAATGTCCCACTCCTACTTTTTCACTTAGTTTTGTGCATTTCTTGATGATCTCATCCTTGTAAATAATAAATAACAAAGGGCCTAGGCTCCCCCCTTGTCTTAGTCCCATATTTGTAGTGAGATTTTCTGTTATATAGTTATTTCTTATGACTGCGTTCTCATTTTGATGTTCTGTATTATTTTCTTCATTTTTATATTCAATCCCCTTTCTGCTAATATCTTTACATTTTTTCTCTAGGTACTGTATCAAAGCCTTTTTCTAGATCCAGAAAAGCTACGAATAGTTTATTTTCTTCTTGTACTGCTTTTTATGTCACTTCTGAATCCACTCTGTGACTCCTCCAGTGTATTAACTATTGTCGACCTTATTCTTTTCTCCAATATTTTCATCGCTGTGCTAATTTATGTTATTCCACGATAGTTATTGCAGTCTTTCGCATCACCTTTCTTAAAAATTGGTACAATTAGTGCTTTTTGCCAGTCCCTTGGTAGTGTTTCTTCTTCTATAATTTTATTGAAAATTTTTAACAATATACCTATCTTTTCCTTTTTGTCCAACGTTTTTAAATATTTAAGTTCTGTTATCACATGTTCTATTTCCTATTACTTATTTTTATTTCTGCATCTTCCTGCATATTAATTTGGATTTGTTCATCTCTGTCTTTTGTATCATTAAGTAGTTCCTGATAATATTCTTTCCATCTTTCCATTCATGTAAATTATGTAAATCTTTTGAAAAGAACCACTGTCCTTTACCGTCTGAATTATTTTATATTGTTTTATCAATATTGACAAATTTCTTGTAAAAAATTAGTTAGTGATGTATAAGAATGGTTTGAACTAAAAAAAAAGAATGTTGTATACAACAGAATCTTAAATTTTCATGTCATTTCAAAGGTTGTCGGTCTCAACACAATGGGTCGAGTTGCCGCCTTATCTTAAACCACTTTTGAATTCAACCAAACGTCTCTCACAAAATAGGGATTACTCAAGATAAAAAAGTTTAGATTGGAGAGAAAATCTAAATCCAGGAACTCTATAAGCAGCCATATGTCAAGGATCAAAATTAACGGATTATTTTTCTAATTGCTACTATAAAATGCTCAGGATAAGATTTGATCAGAATATTGTTACGGCAAAGGACAGACTACATTAAAAAACCGCAAACCTTCGTTACAGCAAATTTATGAAAAATATTCTGACAGAATCACTTCCGGTTATACTGGAAGTGAACATAAACCATGTAAAAATACATCGTCGTCTCCTAAACAATGTTTACTTTTTATTTTCTAAATAACTTGCTTCTATCCATGTTATCGTATATAAACAAGTTATAGGCAATACAAACAAATATTAGTTGGTGTTTCTCTTCATTTACCAGTAAGCTTAAATTCACCGACAAAAAATAACCCAGTTCCGCATCTCTGATTTATTATTCCAAGGAATAAGTCTTTGTAATATGGCATGAACAACAAATTTCAATCTCTTTATTTCTTTGATGTACAAAAGACTAAAGGAAATAATAGTTGTTGATTGTTTTTATTACATTTAGTAGGGGAGCCCACGATGCTGAATGGGGATTTACTCGAGCGCCGTGGAGACCTATTGGGTTGTGAAGCTTAGAAGATAGAAAGAAAAAAAAATGTTTTATAATGGACTCGTATGTCCTTTCATCGGTTTGGGGAGCGTCTATAGATTTTCAAAAATGTAAAAAAAAACTGTTGCAAGGAAATACTCAGATATTGAAAGTATCTATGTTTTAATAATTTACGTATGTTAATCCAATGGTTTGCATTGTGGGGGTGGACGTACGTAAGGGTTGAAAATGAGAAAATAAATGTAATCGGACGCATCCGATATTTTAAGGAAATGTTAAGTGAACCTAAAAAATCATTCAATAATCTGATAATTCGGATGTGACGCAAACTCGCAGCCATTATTAAAATGTGCAAAAAAAAATCGTGCGCGTCAGAATAAGATATATATACGGTTCATCTTCATGTCCTAGACGTGCTGTCCCATAATCTGACGATTTGACAGATTTCGTCAAGACGATATGTTTTTTTACGTTTGTAAACCTTCCTCTTCCTTACGTCACTCGAAAATTGTCAGATTAGTGGAATATACACTTTTTAGCATATCAATAACTCACCCTTCCTTAATGTGACGCGCTCGAGAATTTCTGATGATCAACTTTTTTTTACTAATAATAAATTGAATAGATGACGATCCATATTCATACGATGAAATGAAACACATTAATTTGTTTATATCTTTAATTGTGTTTTTTCCTAATCTGATCCTCTATCCTTGACGGTCGAGCATATATATGGGACTCATATTTGGGGTACAGGGTATCCCCCTGTATGTTAATCTGCCGCGCATAGTAAATCCCGAGATCCCCGCTTTGGCTCCCCTACTATTTTAAATTCTTAGTCGATATATTTTGCGGTCGCTGTGAAGTTAACTGTATAATACACGTGGAGAAAGAAAATGTCGATTAACTTTTTCCTACAAATGAGTTCAATAAAGTACCGAGAGTACAGAATACAGTAGAAAACGATAATTACTACACTACGCATGCAATCGAATATAAGCTGAAAATTGGAAAATCAAACCCATCAACGGAGATCGAACCAGGGGCCGTCACGGCCAAAATACCCG
Source organism: Lochmaea crataegi (assembly GCA_947563755.1). Lineage (NCBI taxonomy): Eukaryota > Metazoa > Arthropoda > Insecta > Coleoptera > Chrysomelidae > Lochmaea > Lochmaea crataegi. The sequence goes on from OX387430.1 coordinate 13,775,986, forward strand.
TTCGCAACCCTTGCTACTTTTGAATTTTCTATTCGATATTATAAGCTACGTCTTACATTCGGCCATTCTGTTCAGCGCCTAAAACAATAGCTTTAAAGAAAATACTGATAAAAACTACAAAGCATATAAGTTTCAGTGATTTTACATGGATATGACCCCATAAGAAATGAATATCTTGCAGTTGATCCCTATTCTACATTGAGGGACCTTTTTTTTCGGGTCCAAAATTCTATAATTAGAGTTTCGGATGTTAACTTCACCGCGAAATTCAAATAATTGGGCTTTACAGAGAGACATCCGGCGGGTTGTTGATCACTGCCATTCAAGCGACAAGGTATTAAGGAATTGTGCCTAATATCCTAATATAAATGTGTGGATTTTTATAAAAATATGGGGTATGGATTCTGCCGAATCTACTCGGAATACTGGTATGTTGTAAATTCATAATTTAAAGGACGTGATGTTGTAGATGTTCGAAGATTTAGATTTATTTTATTATCTAGTTGAACAAAATGGTTACTAATTTTCGATTTTTTATATATTAATGTACTTTTAGCATAATTCCGGAGATAGAATAAAAAATAAGTTTCTGAATATACCGTTTCTGAGCAAGACAAGTTTTTGTATATACCGTCCTGAGCAAGACAAGTTTCTGCTGAATATACCGTTCCTGAGCAAGGCAAGTTTCTGAATTTACCGTTCTTGATGGGCAAGACAAGTTCCTATAATGTGCCGTTCCCCAGAGGCATTTCCCCTAAGAAGCTCACTGGGAGTAAATTCCTGGAAGAACATCTACCAGAATTACATTTTCCTAGATTGAACCCCGGAGTGGAAGTTGAAGAATTTTAAACAAGGAAAGTAATGTGTTAATTTTGTAACGCTTCACCTATGTTTTAAATTTGGTAATTTTATATACTCTTGATTACTAACCCATTTACCTAAACTTGTAAATTTGAATTTTTTTTATTATATAGTATTTTTTATATATGCAGATAACAGTTAAAAGTTAGCTGATTTTAAATTTGAATTTTTTTAAAATTTTGTTTTAAGAAATAAAATTAGTGGCACCCTTTGCGTTAACTTATTGTATATTTTCTTTCTAAATTCCTAGGTAACAAAGCCCTGAGAACTGGCTTTGTAATCTCCAAAATTTAAATTCAGTTTGGCCTTAACCTACGCTATTCATTCAATTTTCAATTTTTTTATTAACGCACAACGCCGAGGTAAGTTTTGTTTCAGCATTCTTCGAGACGGGCGGCGGTTCCTCGCACACTCTCCGCTCACAACGTCGTCTTCTCCCTACTATCACTCCTACCTCTCAAGCCATATCGAGTCCCTCTCTCTCCCTAACCATGCTCTCTACTACTCCACTCACATCCATCCATTCCTCCTCCCCCCTCAACATCATCTCCACCATGTTCTCCCAGTACACCGCTTCCCCTAGTTTCCTCTCCAACGTCTTCAGCACTTCCTCGTTCCTCCAGCATCTAAACACATGCCCCACATCATCCTCCACTTCACACCTCTCGTACACTCTCTCTTTTCCCAATTTTGTGGAGGTACCCTACTCTCGACCAATGTCCAGTGAACACCTGTGTCAAGAAAGTAGTTGGACTCCCCGAATTTCCGAGCCATGTAATCTCTCCTATTCTCAATCGCTCCTTTAAGCGTGCCCTCATACTCCTCCCACCTTCTCTCCATTTCCTCCTCCATCCATTCCTGTACTTCCTCCCTGGTCGCACCCCTCCAGAGTTTGTTCCTGGCTCTAGCCATCACGTCCAATGGGTAGGACCTTGCCAGTCTAACCACTGTCCTGTTTCCCTGCACAACCCTCAGCAGTATCCCTCTATGCACCCGCAGGAGTGGCCTAACCCTCACATTCAAAAATTTTGAAACATATTTAAAAATTTTGAAAAATTGTCAAAAATGGTCAATAATTGTCAAAGACGGTCAATAATTCTCAAAACCAATCAATATTCGTCAAAAATTGTCAAAAATGGTCCAAAAGGATCAATAATTGTTAAGATTTTGAAAAATGGTCAAAAATTGCCAAATGTGTAATAATTTTTGAAAATTGTCAAAAATGGTCAATAATTGTCAAAGACGGTCAAAATCCGTCAAAAACTGTCAAAAATGGTCAATAATTGTTAAAATTTTTGAAAAATTGTCAAAAATTTTTAAATATGGTCAAAAAGTGTCAAGAATCTGGAAAAATCGTCAAAAATTGTCAAAAACTGTCAAAATTTGAAAAAAATGGTTAATAATTGCCAAATATTTTCAGAAATTGTCAAAAATTTGGAAAAATAATCAATAATTGTCAAAAATTCTCAAATTTTTTGAAAAATGGTCAAATTTTTCGAGAAATTGTCAAAAATGGTCAAAAATTGTCAAAATTTTGAAAAAATGGCCAATAATTATAAAAACCTGTCAAAAATGGTAAATAATTATTAAAAATTGTCAAAAAAATGGTCAATAATTGTCAGAAGCTGTCAAAAATGCTCAAAAATAGTCAATAATTGTTAAAATTTGGAAAAATGGTCTAAAGTGGTCAACATTTTTGAAAAATTGTCAAAAATGATCGATTATTGTAAAAATTGGTCAATAATTGTCAAAAATGGTCAATAATTATTAAAATTTGGAAAAATTGTCAAAAATTGTAAAAATTTTGAAGAAATGGTCAATAATTGCCAAATATGTTAAAATTTTTGAAAAATTGTCAATAATTGTCAAAGACGGTCAATAATTGTCCAAATTCGTCAAAAATGGTCAAAAATTGTCAACATTTTTGAAAAATGGTGAAAAATTCACGAAAAATGGTCATTCTATTGTGCATAAGAAGCAAGCTTCTGTCGGCGGTCCGACGACCGCTCACCTTTTTTTCATTGTTTATAGCCCATGACGTTACCCATCCAGCGCGTCGACGCATGCGCAGGTTTGTCTCTCTTTCTTTCGGCTTCATGTTAAATGACAATAACTTATACAATAAAAACAAGAAAATTAGAAGTAGTTTATTATCAATATTTTTTTTTGAATAGGTTGGGATATAATTATAACTAATTATTTTCATTTACAAATAGAGGGTACTCTGCTTGAAATAAGAAATTTATCGATGTAACAAAAGTGACCCTGTATATTAAGTAGTCCCGCTATAGCTTGTTAATAAAAACTATACTTACCTTTTCATTCATTTTTTTCCTCTCATAACTAATCTTGTATACCTACATTTGTATCCAAATAAAATGTTAGGAACTCATTCTACGAGTAATCACTTTTAATGATGTAAACTGTAAACGAAGATACAAAAAAAATAAAATGGGATAAAGCTTGTATAATTATGTTGTTACAGGATACCCAACAGTTGTCGACAAAATAACAAGTTAGTGTATAATGATTAATACTTTTAAACTCTTGTACAGAAACTTTTAAAAGGTAACAGAGACTACCGCAGAATCAATTTACTCAGGAAACTCGGTGGAGAAAAATGGATAAAAAAATATTTGTATAAGGGGTGTATATTGAATAGTAAATGCCTCATTCTAAAAATACAAAAAATTCATGTTGTGCGAAGGAAAAAAAGAGAATATCCCCGAAATTAATAAGAGTGAACAATTCACCGTTCTGGAACTAATTAATATCAGCTTTCAGAAGTGACGTTAGCGTGTGGTATCGAATACATTAGTTTGGGGCACATGAAGTATTTCTTACTCTGATTTGTTTGACTTAGTTAGGCTAGCTGACGTCTGGTGATTAGCCTAGTAGTAGGTTTGGTTTCTGTGAGTGATCTTTGCAACAATACTGTCTGTACTGTGCCTAGCTCCAAATTGAATTAGGGTGTACAGTCTGACTTGTTCAGCAGTCACACAGCAGCACAGAATGTGTTCTGCCTATTCTTCTTCTTCTAGACAGAGACCAGCCCCAATCTTCCCAGATGATAATTGCATTGTCCAGTAAGGATTCCACTTATGGTCTTATCTCCTCTCTGACCTTATTTATCAATGCTTCTGCCTAAGTTCTGGAGGTTCCTATATAAAGACCTTGGCTTGCCTTAAGCCAAGAATCTTATCCCAGGCTTTACGGTCTATCTAGTCCAAGAGATCTTTCCAGCTTCAAAGGAATTCCCAGACGGGGCTATAAATTGGAACTGACCTCTTTTCCTGGTGAGTTTGTCCACAATTCTTTATCAGGATTCCGGTGTGATCCAGACAACCTTGTTGATTACACCCAGTTGATTTAGGAGAAGTCTAGTGTTCCAATCCAGTTTTAGAATTCAACTTGGAGCACACTGCCCTTATAACAGCCTATTTTCAACGACCTATTAGGGTAGCCATTCTCCAGAACGCACAGACAGTTTCATGCTGTCCAAGAATCTCAACAAGTTCAGTCTTTGGTAGGCTAATAGTAGGAGTAAGTCAACTTACAACGAAAATTGATTTCGCGATGGCCTCAAGGATAAGTGACCTCAATACAACTACTTTTTTTCAAATCCCCATTTAGATGACAATTAATCCATTATAAATAGTATTTTTTTCATGGCTAATGAAAAACTTCACCAAAAGAGAGGTGAAAGTTTTTTTAAAATAAAAAGTTTTCAATTTTTCCAGAAAACGCTATTTACGTATCAACTTTTTGTTGAACTTTCAAGTCATTATTTCTTATGAAAGATATTAAGAGAGTAGCACAAATTGACTTTGAAGAATACTTGAAAAGAATATTGTGGCTGGGTAAAATTATTTCCAATGAAATCGTTAGAGGCAATTGGAAAGAGAATTTTAAACTAGTATGTATTGTGTACACAATCGTTTCTAAGGAAAAGGAAAAAGGAATTGATTTTTTTCAATAGAAATGGCTCATCAAATCGAAGATCAAGTAATAACCTCAAAAATATGTCTACGATAAAATTAAAAACGTGCAAGGAAAATGAATTGGAAGCTTCTATATTACTTGTCTGTATTGTGAATGAGTTTCAAACGAATTTTTGGACTAACGAGTATCAGTAAAAGCTATCCTCATTCATAATAACTGACAATATTAAAAGTTGATGACATTCATTATAGGAAGTATTGCGATTTGGTATTCAAATTCTTTCATTTGATCTGAATAGTTGCCAGCTACTATTTTAAATAATAATAATGATTCATTTGTACAAAATATATAAGTAATTACAGAAGTGGTTAATGGTTAGTGAATGAATGCCGTGTATGGGTTCACTTAACGCATCGACACGGTATCACCACCGCCGCGATACCCGACTATAGGTTTCACTTTCTAAAAATTCGTAATTAGGGGTTTTTGGGACGAGAAATCGACTGGCATAATCAGTTTTTGGATAAAATCATTCTTTCGCCTTCAAATAGAGTCATGAAATTTTCGAAAATTCACTTTTCAAAACAAAAGATGCTCATAACTCGACTAATTGAAGAGATAGAACTTTCTAGTTTGCGCCATTCGATTCAGTGGAATATTTTACATATGCTAGTGCATTTTCAGTCGACATTTCCAAGCTTTAAGGGAGTTAGCAAAAAGCAATTTATATCACGAAATATTTCCATACCTACCCCTTTGTTCAAAATTTCCAACAACAAAAATTTTTCCGACGTGGAAAATGCTCAAAATTCGTAATTAGGGGTTCCTTGGGACGAGAAATCGACTGGCATAATCAGTTTTCGAATAAAATCATTCTTTCGCCTTCAAATAGAGTCATGAAATTTTCGAAAATCCACTTTTCAAAACAAAAGATGCTCATAACTCGACCAGTTGAAGAGATAGAACGTTCTAGTCTGCGCCATTCGATTCAGTGGAGAATCTTACATATGCTAGTGAATTTTCAGTCGATATTTCGAAGCATTAAGGGAGTTAGCAAAAAGCTTATATCACGAAATATTTCCATACCTACCTCTTTGTTCCAAATTTCCAACAAAAAGAAATTTTTTCGACCTGGAAAATGCTAAAAATTCGTAATTAGGGGTTTTCCGGGACGAGGAATTGACTGGCATAATCAGTTTTTGGATAAAATCATTCTTTCGCTTTAAAATAGGGTCATGAAATTTTCGAAAATCCACTTTTCAAAACAAAAGATGCTCATAACTGTACTAATTGAAGAGATAGAACGTTCTATTTTGCGCCATTCCTTTCAGTGGAAAATTTTACATATGATAGTGGATTTTCAGTCGATATTTCCAAGCATTAAGGGAGTTAGCAAAAACCAATTTATATCACTAAATATTTCCATACCTACACCTTTGTTCAAAATTTACAACAACAAAAATTTTTTTCGACGAGGAAAATGCTGAAAATTCGTTATCAGTGGTTTTTTGGGACGAGAAATCGACTGGCATAATCAGTTTTTGGATAAAATCATTCTATCGCCTTCAAATAGAGTCATGAAATTTTCGAAAATCCACTTCTCAAAACAAAAGATGCTCATAACTCGACTAATTGAAGAGATAGAACGTTCTAGTCTGTGCAATTCGATTCAGTGAATAATTTTACATAGGCTCTTGAATTTTCAGTCGATATTTCGAAGCATTAAGGGAGTTAGCAAAAACCTACTTATATCACGAAATATTTCCATACCTTTGCATACCCTTTGTTCAAAATTTCCTTGAAAAAAAATTCGACAAGGGAAATATTTAAATATCTTACATGCTGATCCAAAACAGATGTATCAATGAAACTAACTGTTCCTTATTATTATTAGTTTCATTTAAAATATTAATATGCTCGACCGCATCATGCAAGAGGAGTCGGCGACGCCTTGAACTTCCATGGTATTTGGCACTGCCCACTCGATCGCACTAGCTCAATCCAATCGAGCATGCTTGGGACCAGCTACAAAGTTCCTTGAGCCACCCCCACGGACACTCCAAGAACTTTCACCCCAACTTTGGAGAAAAATCGATTAAGGCTACTTCAACGACCTCATTGAAAGTATGAAAAGGCGTCGTTTGGCTGTAATTGATATTAGAAGAATCCATACTCGTCATTAACGTATGTACTCAAATTTTTGATAAAACTGAGAAGTTTCACAGCCTCAAAATACCAGCAATAAAAAATTTGGATAGTTGAAAAAAATCACGAAACTGCAAAAAATGGAAATGTCACTTCATTTATTTTTGCCTTGTGTGCTTAACTTCATAAAATAACGACAGAAATGATATAAGTAGGGGGGAAAATAGGTGATTAAAGTGATATCATATATACCAGAATAGCAATATTCTTTGTTAAATGATTCGGTACATTTTTCCTCTACACGATTTCAATTTTTATTCATTCTTAACCAAGGATCTTGAAATATTTTGTCTGCTCACAAATTATTTATTTACGATCGCAAATATTCCTTTCACTTTCGTCTAACGTATTTTTTTTCTCATTAACAGCGTCATCATTAGAAAACAGACGTTTTCTTCCTCTTTTTTAGGCTTGATCATAAGCTTCAGTAATAGGCCAAAATAATATCCGCTTTCTATATATACGGAAATAATAAAACTCAATTGAAATTAAGTGGATGGAGAATTCGCTATGGTTCACAGAACAGACCGTGGACTCTATTTTATGTTTTGTTGCTGTGATTCTGCTAGATCTCCTTCGATCGACCGGATTGCTATTCAGCATTGATTCGCGATTTTTTTATGTCAACAAGAGTATAAAATTTCACAGTAATAACTTCACACTCTGGTAATAAAAAATGTAATAAGTTTGCAAAAATACATCTGATTCTATTATTTGTTATTTTCTTGAGACATTATATTCACTCCAAAATCAATACAAGATTTAGATAAAAGATATATCTATTTCAACGGAAACGGCAACAAAGTACGTAATCCTGCAATGCGACCCAGATGTGGCAGTACATACCATTATTTCTTATTACTTTTCTTCCAATTTAATTTAAAACAATGTATGCGGTCGAGCCTTAAAGTTCGATCTGGTTGCTATTGTTTTATCGGGAACGTGGATGTAGTTATTTTATGTTGCTAAAAAGGTTTGCGTCTTTTTTTTATTCATTAAATATAGTAGCAATAAATGGAATATGTATCATTATACATGGTGGTTCCGAAATACATGCTATAAACTGGAGAGCAGGTATACAAGAAAAAAACATTGCTAGTTTTTGATGTAAAATGTTTTCTTACGGGCCTTCGTTGCTGAGCTATACAGCCCCAAAATTGCAAATTTGTTTTTCATTCAAATTTTCCAAACATCACTTTCAATCCTAATAAAATTACAGGGTTTTATAGTAGTAGAAAAAATACTTCTTTTAACGTTTTGAGCAAATTTATATTCCTCCTCCGAAGTCATACGGGTTATCGCTCATAATTTAGCTGTTAATCCTTTCTAATATCTATAAATTTTATACCTTTTGAGTAGGTACACAATGATGCGGATATATTATTTATGGCAATAGAAGCAAACGATATACAGGGTGTTTCTAAATTCATGCGACAAAATTCAGGAGGTGATTGCTCGTATGAAATTAAGATGGGTCTTTCCTATAACAAAATTTCCTCAGCCCACCCCTTTCCTAGATATCACCCTTAAGAGATGGTGACTAAAATTAAGATTTTATTTTTTTTTCGAAAATTTCAGTAAAGCTAGAAACTTGAAATTCTGTAATTTTCGTGCACTAGCAAAGGACTAGCCACGGGTGTTTTTTCAATATTCCTGTTACAGGAAAGGGGTGAGCTGAGGAAATTTTGTTATAGGAAAGACCCATCTTAATTTCATATGAGCAATCACCTCCTGAATTTTGTCGCATGAATTTAGAAACACCCTGTATATTGAACTAAACTTTTTCTTATGTTTCAACTTAGTAAAACAAGCGGTTCAGGAAAAATAAGCTATTTTGTAGGACACAGTGTCACCAAAGAAGAATAGGAATTTTCTCATGTTCGCTCGTATCTTCCAGCATTGTCGACGGAAAAAGTAATATTATAATATTAGGTTTTTTATCACTTAATTATATTATTATATTATTGTCTGTTTATTGAAATTTACAATAAAAATTTAGGAATAGCAATTTTTTATACAGGTTGATTCACGACGAGCTTACACTATCTATATATTGGAGAATACTCACATGATTTCTTTAAAAATTGGCAAAGATGGAGAACAAGTTATGGCAAATTTTTTGAAAATACCTTGACAAACATGTCACTTCCGGTTATATCGGAAGTGAACGACAACTTTGTTATTTTAAATGTAATTGTATATTATCAACTTTTCGGATTCTATATTAAATTGTACTGTCACTTCATGTAGAATACCTTAGGTATATCCAAAATTTATACTAATCGATATATTAATTTTTTTAATTTAAAATTGACCTTCATATTGAAAATTCTCAATACCAAATAAAAAACATCTTGTCGGGTTGATTAGTAGTAATGGGTGACATGAAAAAACTTATTTTTTGTATACAGGGCTCGTAAAAAAATGATTAAAAGTTCAAGTTCAACAATATTCTTGGATACTATGTTACTTATCCCGAAGCTTCATTACGTTGTGGTGTGAGAAATTTAGGTGAACAAATGGTATCCATTCAAAGAATTTAAAAAAAAACATAGGTATCATCCCTACTCTTTAAACCCAGTTCAAAGCTTGAAGCAAAAAGACTATAATAGAAGAATAGAATTTGCAGAATTTGTGTTGGCGAAAGATCAAGAAGATAATGAATAGTTGAAGAATATTATATGGTGCGATGAATCAAAATTTACGAAAAACGGAATGTGGAGCAAAGAAAATCCACACTTAACAAGAGTACGTGGTTTTCAGGAGCGATGGGAGTTTAATGTCTTTTGTGCGATCAGAGACAACCAGGTTGAGCTCTTCACTTTTATAATGGAAACTTAAACAGTCAGAAATTGTGGTAACATAATTTTAAATTTTTTTACCAGATATAATACCTTGGAATTTTTCATATGAGGCTACATAAAAAATGAGGGGTATTGCCATCTCCTAACAACAAAAGAAGTTTGTGATCGTAGAGTTCGCAATGCATTCAATTCTTCTCCCTGCAGCAATGATTAGGAGTACAACAAACGAAGGTGTGTTAAAAAGGCTTACTAAATGCTTGGAGGTTTAAGGGCGAAATTTTGAACACTTGTTATAAGTTCCTGTAATTTATTGTGGAATTACATAAAAAAAACATGACCTAATTATAATAAGCAACTTTAAGGCAAACATAACTAAAATTTCAATTTTATCATCAACATTATTAATAACAGTGTAAGCTCGTCGTGAAAAAGCATGTATTGTATAACTAATTGCAAAATCAACGTGTTTTGCAGGATTTTTTGTTATTCAGTTGACAAAAAAAGATAAAAAACGTTCCATTTTCATGTCAAATTTATCCTACTTGGATTCTATGTAACCTCCGCCTATTTCTCCTAGTATCGAAGCCATCCCTGTTACTATGGAGATAATCATTGCAACAATGATAAAAAGCTCAAATATTAAAACATACTTGTCAAAATATTCACGTTTATTAATTTTTCAATTTCGATGTTAAAAATGAAAAATTCTGAGTCTGATTACCTACCTTTAAACGTTATAGAAGCTGCAAAAGCTGTTGTAGCAAATTTGCTGTCAAGTTAATCAAAAACAGCGTATGAAATAGCTTATTCTAACATCTTCGTACCATTTCCCATATTATCTACTAACATTCCAGAAGCTTCGTGTCTTCTATATAGGCCACTAGTTTGATTGGGGGGATTTTATGCATCTGTGATGGGGGTATTAACTCCTCTCCAAAGTGATTTCGTCTGAGTCCTTGTAAGTTTTCACAGGAGCAAATAATGCTTCACTTAATTCACATTTTCTGCATATAGGTTCAATAACTTTCAGTGACCAGGTCGGTAATTGACTTCAAATTTCTTTTACCCAGTTTCAATATCCTGGAGAGTTTCTTGTCTACCTTGCTCAGTAAACACTTCGTATGGAGGTGATCCTCTTTCAAACTGCATTTGAATTAGTGTTCTTTATCTAGCCAGTTCCGGATTTCACTGAGTGACAAAATGAAAACTAATGACAAAATGAACAAATTTTTGTAACCAAAAGTATGATATTTCGTAACGCCCGAGGAAATACTTTTCTAAAGCAAAAAGTAGTGTAAATATTATTATAATTAATTTCAAATTTGCCACCAAAACAAAGTACCTACTTCTTACATGAAACAAGAATTATTTGTATAACTATTACAATGTTAATGCCCTGTTGCAGCCAATAGAAATTACAGTTCATGTAAATTATGCTTATCGTTATAACTACAAACTTAGTAGCTAGTGAACAGGCAAAATTGCCAACTCGCGAATAATCATGGGAAGTAAATTGATTTTGTTCCTTCCATAATTCTAGTTGCAAATGGATATGTAATGGATTATGAATGATATTGAATTTTCAGAACATGTCTATTATGTTATTAAAAAAAAATGATTATACGGTTGCAGCATGGTCAAGGAGAATAGTAAGTATAATAACGACAATCGCTTCCAAAGATAAATAATACTAAGCCGAGAGCAGGAACTGAATTATGTCGTTAAAATTAATCGACTGATGATACTTATAGTCATAATCTCAAACATTCAGTATGATTAGATACTTTTAACTTAAGATATGTATCAAGCGAAGTTTGAATAATGTTAGTGTAATGTTCAATACTGGAAGAGTTAATTATATTTTCATTTTATAAGTAATTAAAATTTAGATTAACTTCATCTCCTAATCATCCAATTGCAATAAAACATAATAAATACATCAATAAGATTATTATTAAAACTAATATTGTAGACTTTGATAAACTATAGCAGGTTGAATACAACTTTAATATTTTTGTGACTTACTCTGAGCTCTGGGCATTAAATTTTAAGACAAGGATAATATTATAAAACAGTGTATGGTTTGATGAGGGCTGGAACGCAGTCAACTAAAGTACAGCGAACGATTACCATCTTTCCAGAAAAACGGGCGTCGACCCAGCACTTTAGTGGAACGCCTCTGATGCGATAATTACAGTCAAGCAGAGTCGAGCGCGGTTAGTATTTGGATGGTTGACCACTGGGGAAACACCGTCGTAGAGCCCGCACAGCCTGCAGCGAAACACCTCAGATTACTAGGGAGAGTGGCATATCACAGCTCGCAGGCATTATACCAATGAGGCTTAATGTAGATATGTCGTTCCGGTTAGGGGTGGAGTGCTCCTGGCGTCGGTGATTAGCCTCAGTTGCAGAAATTGACCGACGTTAAATAACCGAATAAAAAATCAATTCAGGCACCCATAAATGAGAGCAAAATTGTGAGAAAAGTACGTCATCGTTCTTTAGAATTCCATATAAGAACTCGAAGGTATAGATACAATGGAGTTTGTGTTTCAAGTAGGTGTCACCCAGTAATTGATATATCTGCACAATCAGTACTTAATGCGAAGATTTGACACGTCATTTACAAATGCATTTATTTATTTTCATATGCCTGATTTATTAAATATTTCCTACTTATCAAGATGTCCGAATCTCGAAAAAACAGAAGCTGAGACATCCATTAACATTTCACAGAAAGGAGGCTGAATACAAATTAAACATTAAAAAAATACGACTGGCTGGCCTGATTTAATCTAGCACGTTTTTTGCACAACATTTTTATTATTTAAGTTGGGGACTATGAAGGGCGTCTTTTTAGGTGCGTTGGGCGCGGTCCGCAGGGTTGGCGTAACGGAAAGGTAGAAAAGGTACGGAAAAAATTTATTCATGTTCAAATGGAGAGTTTTCGGGTATAGATTAACGAAGTCCACCGCTTGGGCATGTAACTGATTTGGCCACCATTGTGGATACACGAATTAATTAGGAAAAAAATAATTTTTTCTACAATCATTAATAAAAGTGACGTTTTTTTAATCGATTTTCGTACATAAAATATGTATTTGTTAAACAGTTTAAAAAAGTGACATTAGAGTGAGATAAAGTCACATTAGGGTAAGATAAAGTGACATTAGGGTGAGATAAAGTGACATTAGGGTGAGATAAAGTGACAATAGGGTGAGATAGAGTAGTTTTTTTAACGCAAATTTTGAATATTTCCGCCAATGGCTCTGCAGATTGCACTCATCTGACATTTTACTCACCGTTTTGTCATCATGACAAACATAAACATTCTAATCGACGCCATTTTTAGTACAATTTTAGTACATTAGCCTGCGGCTCATGCGTCAACTTTTCCACTCGTGAAAAAAAGCACCACTTTATGCACTTGTTGCATAAATAACTATTTTTCACTACTAGCCTCTAAACCTAACTTTATTGACTTTTGTTGAGGTAGTAAAGTTGTTCATTATTAACCAAGGTAGAAAAATACAGAGCCTTGTTGATTAGAACTAAATCTCAATCCATTTAATAGAATGTGAGGTTAACTTGTGCAAAGCTGTCATGTCATGTGAAACGGGGGTCGAAAAACTAATATTTAAAAAAATAAAATGCCAGATAAATTAAAGACCTCGAAGCTTCGCTTCTCGGTCTTTAATGGACCTCGACAATAATACCTCACTTTTCTACCTTGGCGCATAATTACTATTAAAGCACTGTTGAAAATGATTTTTATAATTTATTTTTTACGTGCTTTTCCATTGGCCGCAATTCATAAAAAAACTGAACATCGTTGAAGATTTTTGTTTTTCTTGTAATAAAAATATATAATTTAACAGACATCAGATTGTTAATTAAATATACTTTATCCATCTTTGGCTACATTTATCTCAATATAAATTACTTGAGTATTGGCAAAGTCCAAATTCCATATACATAAAACAAAATTGCTTTGCTCAACTTTGAATTTGGTCAAGTACATATAAAGACATACAAAGTCGGTCCCACTACTGTAGCGACTGATCTTTCTATTTCCTATTCAAGATAAAATTTGGGTTATGATGTGGTCACCACAACGTTGGGTAGCTCAGTCTAACGTTCTATATCTGTAGAGTGGGGAGGATGAGTTTAGACCCACAGCACTTAGGCCACATGTGACTCATTGTACATCCTCCCGATGAATTGTCCTCCTAGGTCATCCTCCATCCTGTTCTTTTCAGGAAGGTGGACAGGTCACTAGGAGATGTCTCCTTCATATCGGCAGGTGTAGGCCAAGACTCACCGAACACACACTCTCTTATTGACGATAATTCCGGGCACTCACATAAGACTGCCTGACAGTTTCATATTCTTGTTCACACATTCTGCATAGAGGTGTGTTCACTAGCCCCATAGTATGGAGGTGTTTCTTTAGTTGACAGTGGCCAGTTAGAAATCCTACTGCTAAGCGTAGGTTTTTCCTGGTCATCGCCAAATATTTCTTCGGCGTCAGCTTCCCAGGGTCGTCCAAGGTGATCCTGGCAAGACTGCATCCTTTGATTCTATCCCATCTCTTGAGGGATTGGGCATGGGTGTAACGCTTGGCTAGTTCCGCAATTGTCGAAGTCGTCAGGCCGTAGGTGTCACTGGTTCCTAAAATTTTGAGTCCAGCCGCTTCCCTGGCTAAAGAATCGGCTTACTCCTGTCGTACCCTTTTGCACTACTCAGGATAATATTGTTATCCACCGAGGCATTAGCTAAATCTTGATGGCACTCTAATACTTGCCCTGATGTAACACGTTGACTGTTCAATGCTAATAGGGCTTGTCTGCTGTCAGAGCAGATTGTTATGTTTTGGCCAGAAATTCCTTTTCTGGTTAGTTATTTTGTGGCAATTGAGATACCCGCCAGTTCTGTTTGAACCACGCTGGTATTTTTTCCCATTCCCCACTTAGGCTGATTGATCTGGAGTAAACTCCACATCCTAAGCCTTCAGGGGTTTTTGAGCCGTCTGTATATATGCCTATTGAATTTGCAGCATCTGACTCTGTGTTCTGTTTTATTTGTCATTTGTAGGGTTAATCAAACACAAACTTGGGTTAAATCTCATCATTGGCCGCCTGCAGCAGAGGTAGCGCAGTAAGCGCTTCTCGCCATAGGCTTAGCCTCAATTGACCCACTCCTACTTCGGGGTTTACACCAGCCGTACGCAATCGTAACATGGCGATTAACGCAACCTCTTTGACGTACAAGTCCAGAGGGGCAGACCAGTAATTAATTCCATTGCCGCGGTTGGTGTTGTTCTCATGACAAGCCATTCGCTGTATTTGATATAATTTTTGGATGGCAGTTACTTGTAGAACCTTCGGTCCTCATGCAATGGCTCCGTACGGTAGCATAGGTCTTATGATTGCAGTGTAGATCCAGGTGACCACACGGGGTGAAAGACCCCACGTGCGTCCCTCTGTCCTCCGACATATGCTCTTTTTGCTCGGCTCTGTAGGTGAGAGTTCCATGTTAGCATCCTGTCGAGGGTAATACCAAAGTATTTCACCCCGATTATCCTCTTTTCCAGGTGAAAAGGACCATCTCAGTCTTCTTGGGATTGATCGACAGTGAGTGTTACTTACAACATGTTTCTATTAATTTGAGCCAATCCTGCGCTCTATCGCACAGTGTGTTCACAAATTTTCCGGTCTGCAAGATAACCAGCACTATACAACTATGTCGCAGCGTCCAATTGCTGCTTGGGTAGTGGTTGGAAAGTTTCTTGAGAGAATTGATAATGGATCAAAAGTATGAAGAGTGTATAAAAATGTAACTCAACATGTTTCTGGTTGAGCTACTTTATGAAATCTTATTATTAGGAAGTTATCTACGCTAGGAGCATTTTATTGAACACTTACTGTGATTTACCAATTTTGTACAACAATTCACTTTGTTCAAACTGCATAAAATTGAGTTGGATCAACAAGCATACTGCCTGGATCCATTTATCTAATCCACTTACAAATTTCCACAAGAAACACTAGATTCTAGCTCATCACCAAGCTCATCCAGTCCAGTCTCGTCCAGTCAAGTATTGCCCACTCAAATCACACTAATCTTTCTTTTCGCAGTGAACTCGTCGCGCCAGTAATATGGAGAAATTGTTTAAAAATGGACATGCTTCTCCAAGGCCTAATTTTACAAAGGTTACATGAAAGAACGATGAAAAAACGACGAAGTCTGTTTTTAGTTCATCCCATATACAGGGTGATTCATTGAGAATGGGCAATCTCTGAACTGAAGATACTACACACCAAAATATGGCGATTGAGCTTGATATGTCTCATACAAATGTTGCAGGTTTACGAGATACAGGGTATTCAAAGTTGGAATTTTTATTTGAAATTTCTTAATAATTATGTGATTTCAAGCAGCATCGTCCCGAAAATTTGGCAACTATATGTTTTTTGGCATGAAAATTACGAATTTTATGCTGAATTTAGCACTTTGGCATACAGGGCGTTAGTTACAACATGTTACTTAGGTAAATTACAACATATCTTTTTTGCTTAATGAGTTATGGCTAAAATGACTGGAAAATCTAAAAGGCAGTTCAATTTTGAATAAAAAAGGTACTTTTGTTTATTTCATGTAACTCTATCAGGTATTGCCGTACTGGCAGAGAAAAATGTGGCGGCGCCCCGTCTTGCATAAACCACATGTTCCGCCTTATGGCTAGTGGTACATCTTCTTGTAGTGTGTTTAAATGTTGTTCAAGGAAGTTTAAATAGAGGGGCCCGTTCAGATTAGGAGGAAGTTCAAAAGGACCATTAAAAAATCAATAGTATCTTCAGTTCAGAGATTGCCCATTCTTAATGAATCACCCTGTATATGGGATGAACTAAAAACAGACTTCGTCGTTTTTTCATCGTTCTTTCATGTAACCTTTGTAAAATTAGGCCTTGGAGA
This sequence comes from Lochmaea crataegi, assembly GCA_947563755.1. Lineage (NCBI taxonomy): Eukaryota > Metazoa > Arthropoda > Insecta > Coleoptera > Chrysomelidae > Lochmaea > Lochmaea crataegi. The sequence continues at coordinate 13,792,773 of OX387430.1, forward strand.
AGCATGTCCATTTTTAAACAAGTTTTCCACATTACTGGCGCGACGTGTTCACTGCGAAAAGAAATATTAGTGTGATTTGAGTGGGCAATACTTGACTTGACGAGACTGGACTGGATGAGCTTGGTGATGAGCTAGAATCTAGTGCTTCTTGTGGAAATTTGTAAGTGGATTAGATAAATGGATCCAGGCAGTATGCTAGTTGATCCAACTCAATTTAATGCAGTTTGAACAAAGTGAATTGTTGTACAAAATTGGTAAATCACAGTTAGTGTTCAATATAATGCTCCTAGCGTAGATAACTTCCTAATAATAAGATTTTATAAAGTAGCTCAACCAGACATATGGGTCCGTTTTCATAATGAAGAGGAGAAGTCAAATACTAGTTTATCAATATAATATTCTGGAACTATGATCGGATAGAGACTCTTGTATTTCTCTAAAAATATGAGTGAATTGTGGAATATTATATCTATCTAACAATAAATCATTCTTAATATAGACGTGTGAAACAGGTGACTGGCCTATTTTCCACAATAGAGAGAAAGAATGGGAAAAGTGGAGAGTAAAAAACGAAATATTCAGATTCAGGAATACAAATTGTGTGCTTGACCTTCACCCACAGCGGTGCTGTAATAGAATTTTTTGCTACGTATGCGTGAACTTTATTTCTTTCATTTCTGTACGCTACCGCTCTTTTAAAAAAATTTCCATTTTATACAGAAAAGAAACGGTATTAAAATTTGTAATTCCGACTATATTTAGTCGATATTTCTTAACCCACTTTAATACACTGTGCAATAGCTGTAATAATCCCTATAGTTTTGTTTTAATCTCTGAGAATATCAGTCGATATCCCATATTCGTATATACGAGGCACGTTGTGGAAGTAAGTACCGTTTTCAAATTACGCCACCGCAGCACGAGAGTCGCCGTTTAGCGCATGCGCTACAGTCGCCATTACGAAACCATCCGATAGAGTCTACAACTGTTTTCGTAATTTTGAAATACCGACACCTATTGAGAATCCCGCCGACTGCGAAGTGGGTGCTGTAAAACCTTTTCTCAGTACTAAAGGCTTCAATGGTGGAATGGTGCGGAAATTGGTTAGTACCTTCAAGGATGACCGCACAAACATTCATGATCACAAACGAAGTGGGCGACCTTCAGTCATTACTGATGACTTGATT